>NW_010729334.1:524025-546776 GCF_000365185.1 Nelumbo nucifera
TTATTCCGCAATCTTTGGGCGTCCATAGGATGGATCTCTCATCCCTTCAGTTTTGTCTAGCCTATTTTCATTGACCCATGTTTTACATGTAATCTCGATACCGGAACATATGCTTGACCGTATTTGACATGTGGTATGGCATATTAGAATCTATGATGAGATGAATGGTCTAAAACCTCTGCCCATGGCATGGACGCCCATCTACGCCTTATCTTAATTAAATATTTGAGAATGGTAGCATAAGTGAAGGGAGCTCATCAGGTCAATCCTTTTGGCTATTCTACCATTCAAGGTCAAAACCATGAAAGCCATATCAGTTAACAGGTTTTACGTACGCTATGCTGGACAGTATTAGCTAGGCGATGTATGGGAAAATTCAATATTTACTTTGATGACTAAAGGATCAAAGGAAATATGAATTTTACATCATTTTCCCCAAAAGAAAAATATAAAAAAGTTTTGGACATTTTTACTATTTTTGAAAATTTCTACTATTTTATGATAAGTCTTGGTAAATATGTACTAATTTGTTATACTTAATATATGACAATTTACTGGTATATTTTAGTAATCTATTGTATTTTATGGAATTTTACTATTTTATGATAATTTGTGCCGGAAAGTTGTACTGTTTTAGGATAATTTTTATTACTAATGATAATTAATGGTAAAAATTGGTAACTTATTTTGGTTATTATTTGAAGATTTAAGGTTATTTATTAATTTTTTTGGATATTTTATTAATTTTGTGATAATTTTTAGTGAATATATACTAATTTTTGATACTTTCTTTCCACACATAAAAGGTCATTAGGGGTTGGTGGGATTAGAGGTCAATGGTTTTGATTGTTGGTTTGGGTTCAAAGTGGTTAAAAGAAGGGCCATTTGAACCTAAATTACCTTAATAAATCTAATTAATAATTATTAATTTCTATTGTAATACAAATAATTTTAATATTGTTTTACTGTTCTTCTACAACAATTAAATTATTTTATCGTTATTGTTCACTTAGGTTGATCTATTGTTGCTCTTTATGATCTAAAGTTTATATCTTTTAAATATCTTGTCATCATATTGGACTTTGGACATTGGTCTTTTTGGGCTCTTCTAGTGTCATATCTTTTCATCTTTATAGTTTTTTCCTTATAGATATTAGGGGATTTTACCGTTCAGTCCACTCCTAGGTGGAGCTAGGATTTCTGGGGATGGACTAAAATCTTGCTTGTAGATTTATGCCGGATTCACGGGTAGGATGCGGTTTATAAGGGGAGAGGCTACTAGTAGGTTAGAAAGGGGTGCAAATCAGATTTTTGAGGAGGATTGCAGTCCAAAAATCCTTAGATATTATTCATGTATAAGTTAAAAATAATTAGTTTTTAAAATTTTTAATTTTTTTTTTGTCATTTTAAACACAATAAATGGATAAAAATTAAATCCAAATCTAACCCAAATTCCTAACCATTTTCAACTCCAAGGTTTCACAACGAGATGTTGATGTGGATGTAATTTGATCCATCCGATTACAACCCTACCCCAGAGCGATTTATGTAATTGATTACATTTCTTTTCATTATCATATTGAATATCGGGATTTTTCATACATCTCACGGGTCCACTAGTATATATTTAAATCGAATCAAATGAGATTATATTGGATCGGATAAAAATATATGGGTCCATATTTGATCCAGTTATAAACAGATTGGATTCGGATCACCCTTTATGGGATCAAATGGAATTTGAATTCGAATACCGCTTGCAGCTCTTTCTTTACGTAGTTATTAGCTTTGGAAGTCGAGGGGTGTCTCCAAACGAATTTGGTAATTACTCTATGTAACGTTACAATTTTCAAATAAGAAAAGAAACCTTTGACCTTTGTTGCTAAAACCCAATAAATAACAATAATTGTTTCTGATGCCTTCTTTAGAAAGCTAAAAGTTCACAATTACCTTCACCAGCTCACATTACCAAATTTAATCTCAATACTTGCTATTTACATGTATCCTTGTGAGTGTTATATAATGGAGATGTGCGAGTAGTTGAATAATACTTTTTCTTTTCTTCTTCTTCTTCTGATTGTGAAATAGGTTGATCAAGGGGCAAGAAGCAGTAGTGATCATGGGGTCCAATTGGACTCGGTGGGTCGTTGTGGAAGCAGTATTGGCACTTGTTGCTCTCCAGGTTCCTCTGATTAGTAAGATTTTTTCCTTACATACTTTTCAGTTTTTCCCTAACAATTGTTCTCAAGTACAGAATTTCTGTGTGCTAGATAATGTAAAGGATTTGATTCTGAGCTTGGATTTTATTTAAGCCAATTGAGTTTAAACCCATTGATCAGGATTAGTAGATTGATTAGTAAAGCTAGAAACCATTGGATAAGTCTGAAACTTGATTGATTCTTTATATTGAGATTTTCTTCTCCCCCTATTTGATTTGATGAATAAGAACATCACAGCGAAGAGATAGAATGGTTAAGATCAGTCGACCAGTTTCTCAAAAACCAAAAAAAAAAAAAAGATCAGTTGATCAATAAGATTTCTAGGACCCCTCCTCCCTTTTTAACTCTGTAGAAGAAAACAATTTCCTTAACTGATTGGACTTGATTTATAACAATAGCTAATTGCTTGAATAACCATTGTTATGTCCATGAAATTCAATTAATTTAGTTTCTCATTCGGTCTACTGATTGTAGTTCAAGATATAGAACCAGAGAGACAAATGATTTTTATGTAAATTTTGTTTATACCCTAATGGGTTTAACAATTTCTACCACATATACATTATGCAGCTCCTGTTGGTCAAATCATTACCTCTGAATTGAATCATAGTTCAAATGTGATTCCAGAGACTAAAAATACAATTTTTTAAGTAAATAAAGCCTAGTAGAAAAAGTTTAAACTCTAATAGCTAACTATGATACTACCAAACCCAAATTGTACATGAAACGAGAATGACAGCCTAACAAGCTGGTTCAGCCCTCCAAGAAAATAGGACACTCTATCTGATTAGACAGATAAACAAAACCTACAATTATGTCAGTCTTTCTTATTATATTTTCTTTGAGAATTGAGATCCATTGGGTTCACTGGTTTAACCATCCACTTGGACTGACCTGCCCAWCTACCAGGTTGACCCAGCCGGGTTTCTGAAACATGAATAAAAAGGATAACCAAACTTTGAAAAATTTGCAGGTGGCCATATGATTGGAGTTTGCTATGGGATGATGGGGGATAATCTGCCATCCCCAAAGGATGTAGTAAGCCTCTACCAGAGAAGTGAAATTCAAATGATCAGACTGTATCATCCCAGCACTGAAGCACTACAAGCCTTGAGAGGTTCCAACCTGCTAGTCTCCCTAGGTGTGAGTAATGGCGATCTGAAGCAGCTCTCGTCAAGCCAAGACGCTGCCAATTCTTGGGTTGCTTCTAATGTCCTCCCATATAAGAATGATGTCTCATTCGGTTGGATCACAGTAGGGAATGAGGTGATACCAGGTCCCAATGCCCAGTATGTGGCTCCAGCCATGAACAACATTTACAATGCTCTCCTTTCAATTGGGTTGGATAGAGTTAAGGTCACAACAGCTGTTCCATCTAATGTTCTTGGCAGATCCTACCCTCCCTCAGCAGGAGCCTTTACTCCTGAGGTGGCTGGTTATATGAAGGAAATTGCAACATTTTTGTTCCATACTGGAGCACACCTCATGATCAWTGTGTACCCTTACTTTGCCTATGTTTCTGATCCAACTCATATTTCCTTGGACTATGCATTGTTCAAATCAAAGGGCCCTGTTGTTGTGGATGGCAGCTTAAAATACTATAACCTCTTTGATGCCATGGTTGATGCCTTCAATGCAGCCTTGGAGAAGATTGATGCAGCAGATGTCCTTGTCGCCATATCGGAAAGCGGTTGGCCTAGCGCCGGCAATGAGCCTTGTACAAGTATTGCTAATGCTCAGACCTACAATATGAACCTCATCAATCATGTGACGAAGGGTGGTACTCCAAGGAGGCCAGAACACCTCATGGACACATTCATGTTTGCCATGTTCAATGAAGATCTTAAACCAGCTGGGGTTGAGCAGARCTTTGGTTTCTTCCATCCTGATATGAAACCTGTTTATCCTTTGTTCTGATAATTAAATTTGTTCCAATTATAGCTAGATCTAGGCCAGTGTTAGCTCAAGCTGTAACAAATTGATGCTCATTCTTTGTAGTCAAAAAAGATACAACAATTTAGTCCATGATTTATGGAACTTTTGATCAATTTGTGTGGAAGAGCAAGAAATATTTCAGGTAACTAATTCAACTCAGTTGATTGCCTTGCATGAATATAGCAAACAGCTCTCCCTTTCAGAGTTTCAATAATATAATGGGCATAAGAAAGCTCAGGCTTGATGATGTATAAATTCTTCAAACTGGGCATCCGACTTCCAGCCATATCTGTGACAGGTATCCCTTTAAAACTTGTCTGTTGTTGGTGCTTCTCCTAAATAGGTTGCAAGTCTACCCAGCCCAATATCCCAAGTAGGACCCTCCGTCCCTAAGGTTATGTTTGGTTTGAAAGAAAAAGTAGGAAATTATTTTTGACTCTTTAAAACTAGGCCTTGCAGGTGTGGGCCGAATTAAATCTTTCAATTAAATATCAATCCCTTGGCCCATAAGTGGGAAATTATTTTTGACATCAGCCTCCAGCGAACCACAGATTCGGTCCAACCAGTTTGGACCAATCTGGTTCGAATGGGTCTTGGGTTGGATTTCTAATTAAAGAATTAATTCAAGAAACAATATGAAATTAAATTTACTCATTAAAGAATAAACAAGAATCAGTTACAAGGCTGTTCGCACATCTCAAACCTGCAAAACATATGTCAGATCTGTGTTTGTAGTTTCACAAACTGCAAATCGCTGATAGCGATTTTTCCATCTACGATTTCTCCTTCTCCAACGCAATCAGCTTTGATCTTGGATAAAATAAAATAGAAAAACCCTAATTTTCTATTAATATTACATCAGATCGAATACCTATACATTCAGTCTAAAAATAAAAATAATTAATTATAGACCAGAATGAATAGAACTGTGAAATCGTAGATTTTCTACGCCAATAAAGATTTCGATCTCCTTTGTACGAACAACTCATAAATCAAGAAAATAATAAAGAACAATTCTAAATATAATCCAGATTTATCAAAATTAATTTCAGATCATTCACCCTTTATCTGGTAACCGATTTCCTAGAAAAACCCTAATCTCTACAAATCGGGTAGAATGTCTTCTGCCCATTTGCGTAGGTTCAGGTCTAATCTATTTCAGTTCAAGATTTGAACCTGGCTCTGATACCACTGAAGGGATGAGAGGTCCCTCATATGGATGGCTGAACCCTGCAGGAAGGTAGGGTCAAATTTCAAAAATTTCTCTCTCTCCCACCTAGGAATCACATTCCCTATTTTAGAAAAAATTGCATTTTTCAAGGATCAATTTTGAACCAAGAACCGAACCAGATCTGAACCAAAATAGTAGGAGAGGGATATACCTGATACAGAGAAATATTATCCTCCAATGAAGGTGTTCACGCCCAAAGAAGTCTCAAAAGACCGCTCCCACTAAAGATGACACAGTGTAGGGTAGAGCAGAATCAGTAGTGTTTTTCCCAAGAACCGAATCCTTAAGCAAGAATTCAATGGAGGCTGTGAGCACGAATTCAGATCAGCCTTTATCCAAAGGCTGATATCAAGAACTATTCTTGATCACTCCTACAAAACTGGAGATCGAATTGGCAGTAGGCGGCGACTGGAGGAGAACGCAGGGAGAAGATGGCGCAATCACACTATTGCTGTCTTCTCTCTGGGTGATCCAAGATTTGATGTGTGTTGGAATGAAATGAATGGTTCACCCCCTCCTCCTTTTACAGACTTAAAGGGATCAGCTCCTAATCCCATTAGGAGTTTCCTGATTCAAATCCTTGTTTGAATCTGGACTCTCTTTAAGTGATAAGGATAAGTCCTTATCTTATATGCAGATTAGATCAGCTCTCTTCTAATCTCATGAGGAGGTTTCCAGATCCAAATCTTTATTTGGATCTAAACTCTCTGAGTGGATAGGGTATGACCCTATCCTATCTGCTGATCCAAATCCCAAATCCGCCCCTCTTTAATTAGTCTAACTAAACCAGTTCAAAATGAGCTTTAGGCCCAATAAGTCTTATGTGCTCAGTGGCCTTCAAATTGCTGCCTAGTTGGGTTTATTTGTATGGCGTCGGACCCAAACAGTGATCTACACATCAGCCACTTGGGTTCAGCCCAACCTTTTTTACAAGGACTGGCCGAATACACTGTTATGGACAGTGAATCCCTTGAGCCCATCACATGGGCTCTTAATGGGCCCAACACTTACACTAAGTGATCCATGGGCCAAGCCACCTTATAAAAACCCAGGGACTGTGGGCAGATGCAAGATTAGCCCATCAGGTATTACCCTCAATGGTCTTACACTTAACCTCTCAACCCATAATGATTACACACTGCCCGACAAGAGAGGACCTCTCCCTCGGCTGCAAGGAACAGTGTTGCGCTCTCTACCCACATGGATCATGAGAATTAAAACCTTTTGCAAACATTTTGAAACCATAATATATATATGTAGATCTGTATATAAATATATTTTGCAAAACAAATTTCAACGATTGAAATCGGCTGTCGGTAGTCTTGGTTTCCATCAGAGAGAGTGCATCCCCGATCATTACCTTTGTCCGACAAAGGGGCTGATTTTGTCACTATAATCACCCACTCAGACGAATTCTCAGACTATCTCAACATACCCAGGTTTTGACCCCCTCTAAGGATCTCACTGATTGGCATATCAAAGACAGCCCAATCCGACTCCTAGTGCAGTATCATAATCGAGTCTAGGGTCAGGGTAACTTTCTAGTTTTGCCCATCAATCTCCAAGGTCCAGGGAAATACTGGAAATATGGTCCGGTTCAGGGTTTCAAGTAAACCTACACTGCATGTACCTTGGGTCTCACCCTAGCAGCTGAGACAGGTTACCCCAACACTTGGCGGCACATCAGTGTCAGCCTTGGTAGGATAAATCTCCCCAGACTTATCCAACGGCTGTGAATGTTCTAAACTAACACGAGTTTCATAAGTGTCCAGTATAAGGGTATTACACAAAAACACACCACTATAACATGAATCAAATATGTAGTTTATTTATTTACATTAAATGTCATACTGTACATTAATCTGATTGGAGCTAAGGGTATACACTGTCTAACAACGGCCTCATATCCAAGATGGCTTTTATTTTTTCAGGGTTGGCTTCGATGCCACGTCGGTTAAATAGGTAACCTTGGAACTTACCCGAGGTGACACCGAAGACACACTTGTTAGGGTTTAGATTCATATTGTAATTATGCAGAATTTAAAAAACACATCGTAAGTCACTTATTAAATGGTTTGAAAACTAGGTCTTAATGACCATATTGTCTACATAGCATTCAACTTTATTGCCGATCAACGGCTCAAATTGTCTGTTTACAAGTCTTTGGAAGGTCACCCCGGCATTTTTTAGCCAAAAGGACATGACCTTGTAACAGTATAGTCCTAGTTCGGTTATGAACGCCATTTTTTCCTCATCGATAGGGTCCACCCGGATCTGGTTGTATTTTGAATAAGCATCCAGGAAGCTCAGCAACTTGTGCCCTAAGGTCGCGTCCACTAGACGGTCGATCTTAGGGAGTGGGAAACAATCTTTTGGGCAAGATCGATTCAGGTCGGTATAATCGACGCACATGCGCCATTTACCGCTGGCCTTTTTCACCAGAACTGGATTGGCCACCCAGCTCGGGTAATGGACCTCCTTGATGAAATTGGCTGCAAGGAGTTTCCCAACCTCCTCGTCGACTATCCTCCAGCGCTCCGGGGTGAGGTTATGTTTCTTCTGTTTAACGGGCCTGACTACATGATCGGTATTTAACTTGTGAGTTATTATCTTTGCATCTATACCGGGCATTTCTGCCGCAGACCAGGCGAATATATCTAAATTCTCAATCAAAAAACCTACCAGCTGTGAACGAAGAGGTTCCTCAACCGACGCCCCGATCTGGAGAGTTCTAGCTAGATCTTCTATCGAAACAGAAACGTGGACTGTCTCTTTCGTTGGTGTAGCCCGCTCCTCGGTGTACCCTGTCAGTCGCTCTAGCTCGATGTCACCCGCTAGCTTGGCTTTCCCTTTGAGGGTGGTAACGTAGCATTTGTGGGATTCGATCTGGTCGCCTCGCACTACCCCTACTCCGAAGTCTGTAGGGAACTTCATAACCAAGTAGGAGGTGGATACCACTACGTGAAGCGTGTGGGTGATTGGCCGATCTATTATGGCATTGTACAGGGAGGGAGTCACGACTACCAGGAAAGTGTGCTCGAATCTCGATATACTAGGCCAGGTGCCAACCTCCACAGGTACTGAAATTCTCCTTAGGGTTCTAACTTCTTCTCTGCTGATACCTACCAGAGGAGTACTTGTTGGCTTAAGATCTACTTCATGGAGCTGGAGGTTACCGAACGCATCTTTAAATAGGATGTTCGCTGAACTACCGGAGTCGAGTAGGACACGCTTCACCTCGAAGTCGTTGACCCTCATCTTTATAACTAGTGCATCATCATGGGGGTACTGGACCCCATGTGTATCATCTTCTGTGAAGAATATTGGGTCTTCGAGCCTAGGTCGCTTTGGTGGATTATGTTCTTCTTGTTCCAATTTGCGAACCGAGGCCTTCCTTGCTGCTGAGGTGCAGCCTGTGACTATGGATCCGCCAGTAATCGTGTTGATCATTCCGCGGATCGGCCTCTCCTCGGGCAACTGTCGTAGTGGCCGCTCATTATGTCTGCTGCTGGACTCAGGAGCATCTTTCCTTTGGTCCCCCTACCGATCTGTCTGGTTCTTATTGTCTTTTTGTACAAATTTTTTTAAGTATCTGCGACAGATGAGTTCTTCTATCTCGTCGTAGAGGTTTCTACAATTTTTGGTACTGTGACCGTGGTCTCTATGGAAATGATAGTATACATTTTTAGTCCTTGTGGCGGGGTCTCCCCTTAACCGAGGTGGCCACTTTACATAAGGGGCATCTTTGATCGCCATGGAGATTTCTCCCCGCTTCGCATTGAGGGGTGTGAAGTTCGTTCTTTCAACCGGGGGAGTTCGGGAACGTAGATCTGACATGTTCCTTCCCTTGGTTGGGAACTTGCTTTTCCTCCTTTTGCTGCCACCATTGTTCGAACTGTCGTCTTCTCTTTTTCTTTTCTCTGCCGGGGCTTCTGTCTTTTGATTCATTTTCTCTTCGGTCCCAATGAACTGATCGGTGAGCTTGAGGAATTCGGTGATGTCTTTAGGCTTGTACGCCACCACGTGCCACTTGAATTCCCCGTGGGTGATACTCTTCTTTGTTGCCATGAGTCTTACAGCGGGATCTAAGTCTAGGATCAGCAAACAGGTGTCGTTGAAGCATTTGATGTAGCTTCGAATCGACTCTCCTTCCCTATGGACTATGTTGAGGAGCTTTCTTGTGACCTCGGACACTTCTTACTGGTGGTGAAGTGCGAGGTGAACATTTGCACGAGTTGCGCCCAACTCTTAATTGTCCTAGGCGCGAGGTTTCTGTACCATGTGTGTGCTACCCCTTTGAAGGTCGTAGTGAAGGCAACACACATGCAAGCTTCGTCGGCCCCAGCGAGGTGCATCTGAGACTGGAAAGACTCTACATGATCATTTGGGTCGAATGACCCGTCATACTTATCCAACGGAGGCACCTTGAAGTCATTCGGCATCGGAGTGGTTAGGAGCTCGGAGGACAAAGGAGATGGCACTGAGAGGAGGGGAGCAGTTTTTCTGACTTTCGAGCTCACCTCCACCTTGCCTTTAGGTTTCCCGGGTCGGCTAGGTCCTGCGAGCTGGCCTGGAGCTACTGTTCGGTGTGCCTTAGTACGTCACCTTTGCTGCTTCTTGACTGGTTCCACATCTGTGCTGCTGACTTCCGTGCTATCAAGTAGTGTCTTGGCTTGAAGTGATTCCGACTGCTGACGCTATCTACTGTGGACAGAAAAGTCTCGTATGGAGTCCGCGGCCAGGACCTCGAACCGGTTCCCTATAAGTGAACCTTCAGGTTGCGAGGGCTGGGGTGGACTAGCTCTGGTGGGTCAAGTATCTCCCGACCTGCTCACTTACTGTGAGGCGGAAGGAGCAACTTGCCTTTCCCTCCTGCTGTGGGACGAGACCTGGGAAGTCTCTCCCTGGCAGGGTTTCTCCGATGCTTAAGTTTGCACTTAGTTGCAAGCTAAAAATGATATTAGATTGTAAGAGAGCTAGTGAGCAGAGATTATGCCTTTCTTTCACCCCCGGGGGGTGAAGCTTTTATATACTAGAGTCCTTGCGGGTTCGGTGGGGTAGTTCCAGAATTCTCGCTGTGACAGGGTTCGTTTCTGTGTTAGTTGGGGATAACGCTACCAACTGGTAAGGCTGACCCTTTCCACCTAAATTGAGGAGTGTGGAGATGATATTTAGCCATTACAAGGTACGATCCCGTAAGACGCGGAGTACGGTGATGAGATCTCCGGTGTTGCCATGCGGTGGTTGGTCAGCATTGCCTGAGCTTGTGCTCTTTAGATCCGACCTGATATGAATGCTGAAGTGCCTTGGGACCAAGGTGGTCCTGATGTGACTTTGCGCCGAAGTATAGTTGTCCTGAGGTAGACTTGTCCCGAGGTGGTCTGGTTATCCGAGCTTGATCTGTTGTGGACTTGGCGTGTCAGGCTGAGCTGTTGTCCTGGTAGTTAGGTCGTATCCACGTGTCCCATTATTAGGTCAGGCCAAATCACTCTTCATCAAGCTCCATTTGCAAACTCAAGAGTCTTTCTTGGACTGGTAGAAACTAAAGCCATCGGGATCTTGTTGTTCATCAGAACATTCACGAATTCTTGTGAACCTGTATGCGACCTATGGATCCCACCTTGGAAACCTTGGTATATCTCCTTCTTTCTCCAACTAGGATTACATTTGGGATCATTCTTTAATTTGGAATGTGCTTGAATTTTGAGTTTGTATTTTCATACATGAAAGGAAGCACCCAGAGTTGTTTCATAGAAATTCTCTTTCTACCTAAAACATGAAAATAACTTCCATTATAAACCCATTTCAATCCAAGTGTTTAGTTTGTTGAATTACGAATTAAAATTATTGCACTAATGGGAAGAAGAGTAAACCAAAATGCATGCTGGAATACTTCTCAACAACATTATCCTTTTCCCCATCTCAGTGCTCATTTCTAACCTTTGTTTTTTCTTGAATGTAATTGCATTATTTGATTGATTTTAATTAGATTTTATAAATAGATTTTCTATTTTGTGTTTTTTGTTGCTATTTTTCTAATTAAATTAAATTTATTTTCTGTTTTGGTTTATCAATAGATTTTTGAGTCATGAATAAGATTTTACGGTTTAACAACATGTATTTTGATTTTTCTCCACTATAAGTCAAATTTCTTATCTTTCTTTTTTTCTCTTGTGAAAATCTGAAAATTATGAGATTTCAGACCCTTTTCTAGAACAACAAGTTACCTTATAGAATTTAAAGTTTGAACCAATTTATCCTTTTTGCATTTTTTCCTTGATATCTAATTTAATAGGACTTTGTGTGTTTGTGTGTGTAACAGGTGCTTGCCATCAACTGCAAATTATATGAGCTCGAAAGATCCTCTTTGACCGAAGGTGTGTTTTCATTATCTCAATCCATACTTTATTAATTTTTCTTGTAGTTTTCAAATATTTGGTTCTCATACATGTATTAGGACTTTGTGTTGTTGATGTTGAGATCCCATGGTATGCTTTGGATGGTTTAGATGCTAGAAACCAAACAAAATGAACATTTTGATGATTGGCTTAGCACCACTTGTCAATATTTATTATGAAATGCTAAAACATTTTTGTTTTAAATGCATTGATAGTTAAAAGGTGTAGCAACATATTACATTGGTTAAAGAAATCATTTTCCAGAATCAAATTTGTTTCAAACCAGTTTAGAGGTGGTTTGATAATTTCTTAAATAACTAAACCAATTTCTGTTGAAAACTAAGAAGAAAGTCTACATATTTTTAAATTTGACCAAAGACAAACTAAGAAAAGGATATCAAATTCTATTAATAAAAATGCTTTAAAAAAATCAGATATGAAATTTATTTGGGCATTTCAAGACTTGTACAATTCTATGTTAGATTGAGGAATCAGTGTTTGCAAAAACCATGGTATCATCACAAGGCAACAGTTGAAGATGTACTCAAGATATCTAAAGATTCCTTGTAGGGGGTAGCATCATTATTGAATATATAAGACAAAAGAGTAGCATTAATATTGAATGACTAAGCAACTACATTAAGCTATCTAAATAACTTAAAAAAAATATATCAAAATTTATCAATTCAGCAACACAACATGGTGGAACATTTAGCTTCTTAAGTTTATGAACTTCCAAATGTCTAAGATGCTTCCTAAAGAAGGGCTTTCTACAATGCTTAGCCTAACCTACTTATTTTATCCATTTTCACCTAAGTTTCTAACTACAACTCCAAGCAACATGTGTAGAGCTTCTTTATAATCAACATTGACCTGGGTATGATGCTTAATGATGGTTTGTCATCATTTTCATGATATTCTTAGATAAAAAAAATCATAAACACCAAGCCCAACTTCAACTAATATGATGTTTATGTCTTTTTCAAGCATATGATAGCCAAAGAAAGAGAACACATACCTCATCAACCACAGTCAGCTAGCCTTCCAACTATTCAAATACTCTTTGATTGACTGCTTTGCAACATTTGTTATCCTCCCAAATGAGTAGTTTCTTATAAATGAGAAATCTCTAGAGTGCTTCCTCTATGCAAATTGCAGGATCAATAGTCTTCTATTTATCATGAGTATATTTTCATTAGTTGAACTATCTATCAAATTAAGTCATTCCATTCAAGATTTTGTTTGATCTAAAATTTAAATTGAAGATTCTTTTTGTTTATTTTTTGTTTACTACTTTCTTTTAAAGGAAATATATCACATAATTGTCGCATTTTTCATTTACATAGCAGTTGTTTTCACTTTTGCTGCACCCAACTTTGTTAAGATCTATACTTGGTTGTAGCATCATTCATTGGTTAAAATATCCTGTGCATCGCACGAGCGTTCTACTAGTATCCTATAAAATCTATTTTCCAGTGTTTGGTTATTGAGAAAATTTTGTAAGATGATTAGATTCATTTCACTTTGATATAAATTCATGAATTCTCCAATCCTAAAACACAAGCCTTGTTTATGGGATAACGTGGCATAATAATATTTGAATATTGCCACACGACATGCTGACATGGCAAAATTAAAAATTCCTAAATATTGAAGATATAGATTATTCATAATAGTTAACATAACAACACCATTCAACACAATTGTCATAAGCCGATTCATAACAACCAAATATTTGTAACTATTATTTAAACAAATATAAAATTGACATAACCACCAAACTGACTACCAACATAAGAATGACCAATGGTTGTGAATGGGGTTCTTTTGATGCCTTCATCTCCATATCAATATTCATTACATGGATCCTAGAGATGTTCCCAATTGTTGGGTGTTGGGGTATTAGATATATATTACATTGGTATTATTGTAATTGTAACACTACTTCATAGGTGTTATACGAGCACTAAATCTATGCACTTGAGTATTGCACTCTGCCCACGTGAAATAAATTCCTAGTTGGCAACCTTTGAACACAACATAGTATTTTGGCATTTTAATATCTTTAAACAAATAAACACATATTCTATCAAACCTATGAACAAGTGGTTTCACTAGACACTTGCTTAAAAAAAAAACTTGTGAGCAAGAGTATATATTCATAGGAAACTAAATATAATATCACACCCAATATCGGCATATCAAGAAAGAAAAAAACAACCACTCTATACAATGGATTAATTCCAATGCATATGCAACCAGTAAGCAAACATGAGTCTATTTCTAATATCAAATCCAAGTATCCAACACCACTAAAAAGGGTAAATTACAAAGAACCCCCTATACTATGGGGTCAGTGACAAAGACCCCTTGTACTTTTTTTTTTTTTTGCGACAAAGACCCCTTTAAACTATGGCCATTAGACAAAGACCCCCTCCGTTAATGTTCCATTAGTTAATTTCGAAAAAGATTTTCATCTAATTGTTTAACATTTTCTAAATGCCCAAATTACCCTTTTCTAATTTATTTTACCTTTTTTTAATTTAAGAAATCATATTTTTTTTAACACTTTGTACTGTTCATTCTGCTTGTCCCACCGGTTACAATTCTTGCATGTGTGCACCTAGGTGATCTAAAACAATATTTAAAGAATACAAAGGAGAGGAGCCTCTACAAACTTCCACATGCAAAAACTCAAAATCAAAGGTCTAATTCTCGAACGACTAGCTGTAAAAGTGGAGAAAATCATGTTGTGGAGCACTAGTCTCACAGGAGTATTGTTGCCAAGTTTATCTAGCTTGAAATCTCTAAGGATAATATTGCTATACGATAATTGGTTCACGGCAATATTTAGAGGTTATGACTCTATGGAAGCTCAATTTGAGCAATATTGCGCTATTTGAATTGATCCCAAAGTATATTGGTGATTTTCAGAATCTTTGCTTGCTAGATTTGTCAAAGAATGATTTTATTGGTGAAATTCCTTGGGCTTTGTTCAGACCCTTGTCTATAGCAAACTGTATGAGCCTTGCCGTTTTGATTTTTCTTTCAATAATCTCGATGGAAGTTTTCTTGCACAGATTTGTGTCCCTCCCAACATGGCTTATGTATATGTAAGAAGCAATTTTCTATCTAGGAACATGGCTGAGAAGATTATAGCTTGCCAAAGTTTGGAATTGGTAGCAATTCATTTACTGGGTCAATCCCTTTCGATGTCCTTGGGTTGAATGAAGAATATTAGTTATTTCAATGCGTCTTTTAACCAATTTTAGGAGAAGATCCCAGAGATCAGAACATGCAGTGATCAACTGAAAATTTTTTATGTTTTGGGAAATGAATTAACTAGGTATACCTTCTAGCATTGTCAACTGCAAAAGCTTAAGGATTTAACAGGTTGAACGAGAGCATTCTGGTGAAAATTGGAGAACTGAAGAGGCTTTCTGTCCTCAGGTTGGGTAATAATACCATTTATAGAAGAACAATTCCAGCCGAGCTTGGAAGCATTGAGCTGCTTTAAGTGCTGGACTTGAAGAATCTTCGCCTTTTTGGTGAGATCCCAAGCGATTTACGCAATTGCAGGTTTCTACTAGAGCTATGAGTCCTACACCTCTTTGACAACTAATTTGTGTATCCATATTTCTCTGAACTAACAGTGAAATTTTGAGTTCTTAATTGCAGGACATTTCAGGTAATGGCTTATAGCTAGAAATTCCTTAGACCCTTTACAACTTGACATACCTGAAAATCTTTGACCCACACAAGAACCAACTGAGTGGAAGCATTCCAATGAGCCTGGTGGAGCTATGCAAAAGAAAGTTGTAGAAACAGAAGAATGCTTTCAAAGATTTTAAATCACCCATTTTTGAGTAAAAAAACTAACAAGAGAATGCACTTAAGATCATCAAAATGGGGAAAAGTAGTAGTAATGAAAACAATTTTAATATTCAGAGATTTAGTGATTTTTTTTTGGCAAGAACCGACAAGAATGCAAAGAAATCAGAGCAAAGATCTAAGAGATTGATTACAAACAAAAAAATAAAGTCGACAAAAGGTGCTTTTGAGTCAGTTCAGTTTTAGGAGAGAAGGGCAAGAAAAAGAAAGTAGAGAAAATTCAATGGATTATTTTGATAGTTTAATGCTTTTCGTCATGTGACAACAACTGAGGGGGTATTTGTCGCAATATAATAATTCAAGGGGGTCTTTATCGCAAATTAAACTACCATCGAGAACTTTGCAGTAGAGATTACTCACCATCGACAACTTAGAAGAATGTAAAATTTGTGCATGTGCAGAGAATAGAAATACAGAAGCCACAACATATACGATAATCATTAACACTGCCTACAACACCATTGCAACAAATAAAAAATTTTCCACTCAACAATTTTCCATCCTTCCTATTATGCATTTTTCTCTCCCTCTTTCTATTAAAACACGGAGAGTAAACTATTAACAAGCAACATTAATAGTAGTAAAAGACTGAATGCTTTGCCAATGAAGAGAAATAATCGGGGTAGGGGTTGGGATGACAACAAGATTGAGACGCTCAAACAGAGTTTGGAATTGAAAGAGAGGAATCAACATGGGGTGGGTATGGGTTGGGAGGTTTAGGGAGGCGGGTAGGGTTTAGAATTTATAAAACCCTCCCCAAACCTGCTCCATTGTCATCCTTATCCAAATCCGAGATAATTGGATTGGTCGTGGATTTTCGGAGCCCATTGACAGCCTTAATGGAAAGAAAAGAAAAACAATCACACTATGTAGTGGATTAAATCCAATGCATATATAACATATAAATGAACCTGAAAATATATCAACCATCAAAAAAAGCAAGATATTTGGGAATGTTCAATGGTTTCACCAAACACTTGCATAATGAACCTGTGAGCAAGATCATATATTCACAACCAAATTCAACTCTACTATCAGCATCCGATTTTTTTTCAGTCCGCTGCTTGAACCTCCAATTTTCCCCAAACACCCAATCAAGCCCTTCTGATCCCTTCAAAACACCAAAAAACCCAAAGAACCTGAATTTTAACCCGATATCCCTCAAATTCATTGTTAAACTTACTCGATACAAATTCAATGACCCCAATCAACCCTTGTCTACACCTCAATCGTCAGATTAGACACCACCATTAAACTCAAGATATCAAAAAATATCTTTCAATGAAATTTCAGCCCAAGATTCCTCTATTTACCATTCCATTAAGTAAACATTCCATTTAGAGCCCTTTTGATAGCCCAAAAACCCACAACCCAAATCCCCTTGATCCTAACACATCTAAATCAATTATAATACATTATACTCCGGACACACCAAAACATCTATCCATAAAGTTTTGACCCAAAATTCCTTCATTTGCATTGTCAGCAAACCAATATTCTATTCTCAATACTCTCATTGATCCAAATTATTACAATCTTAACCCCCCTGAGACAATCAGACATTATTACAAGCTCTCGGATACTCTAAAATACCAACCCATAAAATTTCAGCTCAAAATACCTTTGTTTTCCCTTTCATCGCACTAAGATTCTATTTCGAAGCCCTATATTAAACGAACCACTACCCTTCTAGATCTACCCGATCCGGGCCTAGTTGGCCCAATCTGACATTGTTAATCAACTAAGAATGTCTAGAAACCCCACCTTGACAAATTTCAAGTTAAAATACCCTTGTCTGCCTGTTCATCCAAAAAGATTCCATTTCGACTAATCTCATTGGCCCATATACACAAAACCACTGTGCACACTCAAACCCATCTCAACTCTTCACATTTTGTACCTAATTTGACCAAACGTTTCCTAAATTACAGAAATACCCCTAAACTTCTCCAAATTTATGAAACTTCCACTATGCCCCATATTAAATTCAAAACAAAGTTTTCATTTAGGGGAATTGGCCCTAATTAATTTGAAAAACTCCTATTCATCTTCGTCAAATCGACAACGACATTAAAGGAGCGGTGTCCCTTCCCGAATCAGTCCCCTCCGGTTTCTCTCTCTCTCTCCTTCCCCTTCTTCTTCTTATTCTTCCCCCTCCTTCTTTCTCCTTTCCCCGTTCTGCCACCGTCGCTGCAACTAGAACCAACGGCAGTAACAACCTCATTTTTCCCTCTTTTTCTCTTTCCATTCTTATTCTTCATCTCTTTTCTCTCATTCTCTCTTTCCCACTCTTCCCTCCCATTGTTTTCTCTTCTTTTTTGGAGCCCTCTACCTTTCTAATTTCATTCCAATACTATTGCTACAGTTGTAGCAGCAGTATTTCTCTTTCTCTCTCTCTCTCACTATCTCCCTCTCCCCCTCTCTTATCGTTTTCTCTTTTCCCAAAAGAAGACCTTCGGAGGCACTGCTCATCTCTTGAATTCGATCTAGTCTTTTTTACCGATTAAGTAGAAATTGACAGAAGCTACCATCTGAATTCGTTCCTTCATATGAAGTCTACACCCAGAGTTTTGTTTTACCTCTTCGAGATGCCTAATTAAAAGCACTGAACACTATATGAATTTAAAACAAGAAGATACGAAATGACACTTGCAGTTCCCCTATTCCGGCGATCGAATTTATGTCGAAATTTGACCAGGTAAACTTTGTTGTCGTCCCATTGCATTTTTTCTTCTTTCTTCATTTTCATTCTCGTGTTTGTTTTTTCTAGGTTGATTCCCTTGCACTACGTCATGAAGCAACCGAGACCTGAAAGGGATTGAATGGTCTAAGCTCATAGTTAGGCTACTACTGAGCTAGCTCTTATGAAACCTCTGGCACTTACTCAACTTCACTATTGCTTCTTCTTATTGCTAGAATCATTATATGATTTTTTTTTTTTTTTTTGCTTCTTGAAAATAGAAGTTCTATCAGTTATTTGAAGATTTGAGACTGAATCCGTATTGTTTTCTCTTTTCCCTGTTATATTTTTTCTCTGATAATTGCAATAGCATGTTGTTTGTTCGTTTTCCTTTATTGTTATTGTTAGTACCTGTAGTTTACCATCAGTAGGATCAAGACGAGGATGTTAAAGGAAATCCATACGGTGAACAATGAAAGGCTTATACACTTGTAATGAGCACAAAGGAGCTACCTAGGACCTGCGATGGGTATAGAATATCTGCTAGAACTTGTGATGATCAAAGAGATTACGGTCCATTTCCATGACGAACAATAGAGGGAGTTTGAAACCGGCAATACTGGCTTACAGATGATCCATGTCACAATGAAACCATGGCGTGGCAACTCGAAGGCAACCGATGAGACGACCAAACACGTCAGCTAAGCTAAGATATAGCTTTCGACCAAACCTTTTATTTTAATCCTTATCACAACAATGTAGTACAATCTTAGAAGAATATATGATTCATAATAGAAATTACATTTTAGTTCCTAAAGCATGATGGGTTGGCTTGAAGTTTCAACCAAACCTTACATCAAGAGGTTCTTCACCAATTCTTGTTGCATCAAGAGGTTCTTTTGCTGCTGGTTGTACAACTCCCTATATCAGTCTTTGTAAATGTTACTCTAGGAAACACATCATGCTTAATAACTTCTCCAAGTACTTGCTTCTTCTTGTGCCTCCAAATTTGAAGTACTATCCTTACGGTTGTCACCATGGTTTTCAAAACCGGACGATCGGATCAGAAAAACCTGTAACCGGTTAGGCCCCCGGGTCCAATTATATTAAAAACTGGAAATCTCTAAAAAACGTTGAAAAATTCAGGAAACCACTGACCCAGGAGGTCAGACCGCTAAACCGTTTGACCCGGGCAGCGGTTTGCAGGTTCTCTTTTCTATTTTCACTGTTTTAAATAAAATAAAATAAAAAACAAAAAATAAAATTACTTTAATATCCCCATCCCAAATCAATTAATCGGGTGTAGGGTTAGAACCCCATTTTCGTTCTAACCCTTCATTCTTCCCTCCTCTCAGCCCTCACACCCAATTGACCACCTATGGCAGCCAACACCTTCGG
The DNA here is from genome assembly GCF_000365185.1 of Nelumbo nucifera. The sequence continues at coordinate 543,778 of NW_010729334.1, forward strand.
CGTTCAACGATGACATACACCGGCTGACACTGATTAATGATGATTGTCGACGGTGAATTTGCAGCGGCGGCCTGAGCTTTTTGCAATTTACAGCACTTCCAGGCTTTGCGACAGGCGAGTTTGTAGCGGCGGCGACCATCCCTCACACCCAACCGACCACCTGCGGCGCCCAACACCTCCAGCGTTTGATGGCGACACACACTGAACGACCGCGATTAACGGCGATTGGTGATGACGAATTTGCAGCGACGGCCTGTGTCTTTTGCAATTTGCAGCACTTTTAGGCTTTGCGGCAGGCGAGTTTGCAGCGGTGGCCAACTTGTAGTGGCGGGCAGTTCTAAAGATTTGGAGGAGATTGATTGTGAGTGTTTTTGACACCTAGGAGTAGTTCTAAAGAAATTCTCAAAAATTGAAGAAAAAGCAAAGTTTTGAAGTTTTTGCTTGGTTGAAGCTTAGGGAGCAGCATTTGGCATGGTGCTTAGGTACAAATTAATGTAACTTTTTTGATCAATTAAGTAAAATTAATGTATATTGAAGTCTTTTAGAGATCAATCTTGGTTGCATAGCAATCTAACATTCTAGAGTGAATGCTCCTATTTCTCCCCTTTTATTTTGGTGCCAGGGGAATCTATCCCTAGGAATCTTGATTTTAGGTCAAGGATTTTTGCATTTTAGGTTTTAACATTCTAGAATTTTTTTTTTGTATTTTTTGCAAATTTCTGTACTTTTTGAATTTTTTGTGTTTTTCTTTATTTTTAGAATTTTTCTGTATTTTATTTTAATATTTTCTATGTATTTTGTACTATATTATTTTTTATTTAGATAGTTTTATTTTTTGTATTTAATTTAATTTTATTCTATTTTTTATTATTTATAAATATTTTTTTTTATTTTAAATTTATTTATGACATCACTAGTCAAACCATTCGACCCAAACGGTTGAACCGCTTAACCAGAAATCGGTCCCCTGACTGATTCTGTTTCTGATTCGTTTTTAAAACCATGGTTGTCACATTCACTATCTGAAGAATATTCTTTATTGTTACCTATAATTTTTATGGTATTGAGGTCTTTTACTCTTAGGTTATGTTTGGGAGTGTTTAAAAATAAGTGCTTATTTTTAGTTTGGGAGTGTTTAAAAATAAGTGCTTATTTAGATTGGGACCACACACGATTAAGCACTTATTGATATTTGGGAAATAAGCACGAAAGTAAGCACTCCTTGGATTTTTTTTTTTTTTTTAAGTGCTTAAACAATAAGCACTCCTCGGATTTTTTTTTTTTTTCCTACCAAAACTATTTCCATTTAGAGACATCGTCTTCTTCTTCTTCTCCGGTCATCAAGACTTGGACAACAAGCAAGAGTGCAGCCATGGCGAGGAAGTTCTAATTGTCACCGTCTTGTGCTTCTTCTGCAACTTCAGGAAGTGGCCTCTCGTCAACGACCCCGTTAACCACCTCCATGGAAGACGAGCTCCTACAACCGATAAGGTAGGAGAGACGAGAAGATGACGGGGAAGAAATGGTAGAGGACGATGAAGACGACGAGCTCCTCATCCCAGATATGGTGATAAAAGACGATGCCTTAGAAGAAATCGTGGGACCCACCAAGCTAGAGAATTACGCCCCATCTGTCGAAGCGGGCTTCACCGTAAGCGGCAACTGCGACACCAACTGAAACGGAGATGGAAACCATGTTGGCCATGGTTTCAGACTTGAAATTGTCCTTCTTGAGGAGGACACCAATGTAATAGGTGGCGACGGGCATGAGGGCCTTGAGCATTTGAATGAAGGAAATAGAAAAGTAAATGTAGGCGGAGTTAGAGACCTGAGGCTAAGGGAAAATAGAGCTCTGATGGAGCTAGAGGATGGAGGAGGAGATGTAGAGATCGCGGGACATTGAGATGGGCTCGACGAGCTTGAAGACGCGAACAAGGAGGAAAGCGAGGGAGGAGCAGAAGGCCATGTGGATCATGGTGAGGGAGATGGGGAAGGTCTAGTTGTAGAGCTTCTTGTCGAGTATGTACTTGTTGTAGACGATGATAGTGAAGCTGAGGAAGATCCATATCCCCACGTAGGCGTAGGTTAGCAAGATCTTGTTCACGACGCTCTCACATAGAGATCCTCCCTTCCTCATTGCTTCTAAAAACCCTAGGTCACCAAGAACTGAGTGACGGGGAGACGGAATGAAGCCAGCGGAGATTAGGACTTCGGGAGGGTGTAGGATAGGAAGGGGAAAACAGGTCAGTCTATAGCTGTTTGTTTTTGTCTTTTGAAGAAGACTTCTGAATTTTATTTCTCTTGCCCTCAAAGAGAGAGAGAGAGAGAGAAAAGCGGGTATATTTTGAAAATTTGAAAGAAAACGAAGGGTAAAATAGTCACAAGTGTTTATTTAAGTGGTTATTCAAATACAAATAAGCACTTATTCAAATAAGTGCTTATTTTTAAGCACTTATAAATACTTATTTTTAACATAAACACTCCTAAACATGGCCTTAGCAGCTTACTTTCTTCATATAGCAATGTTGTGAACTTTGTCTCTATGTGCTTCACCTTTCTTTGTTCCATGCTAGGAACTAAGCTGGTTTGATGCATTTGACAGCTTTGATGTAATGTTCAATTCTAAAGTAAGAAGTAAGGGAAGAAGAATAAGAAATTAAGGGAAATAGGAAAGAAAGAGGAAAGGGAAGACATACACCAAAATTTAATGATACCCATTTTTACTAAGGCCCCATTTGTCAYGTCTTTCCGCGCGGTCTTTTGGCTGCTTACAAGCTGGGAAGACCGAAAGTCGGTCTATTCCCGTTTGGCACACGGAAGATCTCACTGTCAAAAGACAAGGCGCCAAAAAGATGCTGGAAGTCCATTTTGGGCTGATTTCAGGAAATTCCAAATGAATCGAAAAGACCCGAAACGATGTATGAAAAAATGTACGTCTACCAAACGGTCTTTGGGCTGCGTAGATCTTATATCAAAAGCTCAATACATCTATTAACTGT
>NW_010729334.1:548511-563059 GCF_000365185.1 Nelumbo nucifera
TTATTCCGCAATCTTTGGGCGTCCATAGGATGGATCTCTCATCCCTTCAGTTTTGTCTAGCCTATTTTCATTGACCCATGTTTTACATGTAATCTCGATACCGGAACATATGCTTGACCGTATTTGACATGTGGTATGGCATATTAGAATCTATGATGAGATGAATGGTCTAAAACCTCTGCCCATGGCATGGACGCCCATCTACGCCTTATCTTAATTAAATATTTGAGAATGGTAGCATAAGTGAAGGGAGCTCATCAGGTCAATCCTTTTGGCTATTCTACCATTCAAGGTCAAAACCATGAAAGCCATATCAGTTAACAGGTTTTACGTACGCTATGCTGGACAGTATTAGCTAGGCGATGTATGGGAAAATTCAATATTTACTTTGATGACTAAAGGATCAAAGGAAATATGAATTTTACATCATTTTCCCCAAAAGAAAAATATAAAAAAGTTTTGGACATTTTTACTATTTTTGAAAATTTCTACTATTTTATGATAAGTCTTGGTAAATATGTACTAATTTGTTATACTTAATATATGACAATTTACTGGTATATTTTAGTAATCTATTGTATTTTATGGAATTTTACTATTTTATGATAATTTGTGCCGGAAAGTTGTACTGTTTTAGGATAATTTTTATTACTAATGATAATTAATGGTAAAAATTGGTAACTTATTTTGGTTATTATTTGAAGATTTAAGGTTATTTATTAATTTTTTTGGATATTTTATTAATTTTGTGATAATTTTTAGTGAATATATACTAATTTTTGATACTTTCTTTCCACACATAAAAGGTCATTAGGGGTTGGTGGGATTAGAGGTCAATGGTTTTGATTGTTGGTTTGGGTTCAAAGTGGTTAAAAGAAGGGCCATTTGAACCTAAATTACCTTAATAAATCTAATTAATAATTATTAATTTCTATTGTAATACAAATAATTTTAATATTGTTTTACTGTTCTTCTACAACAATTAAATTATTTTATCGTTATTGTTCACTTAGGTTGATCTATTGTTGCTCTTTATGATCTAAAGTTTATATCTTTTAAATATCTTGTCATCATATTGGACTTTGGACATTGGTCTTTTTGGGCTCTTCTAGTGTCATATCTTTTCATCTTTATAGTTTTTTCCTTATAGATATTAGGGGATTTTACCGTTCAGTCCACTCCTAGGTGGAGCTAGGATTTCTGGGGATGGACTAAAATCTTGCTTGTAGATTTATGCCGGATTCACGGGTAGGATGCGGTTTATAAGGGGAGAGGCTACTAGTAGGTTAGAAAGGGGTGCAAATCAGATTTTTGAGGAGGATTGCAGTCCAAAAATCCTTAGATATTATTCATGTATAAGTTAAAAATAATTAGTTTTTAAAATTTTTAATTTTTTTTTTGTCATTTTAAACACAATAAATGGATAAAAATTAAATCCAAATCTAACCCAAATTCCTAACCATTTTCAACTCCAAGGTTTCACAACGAGATGTTGATGTGGATGTAATTTGATCCATCCGATTACAACCCTACCCCAGAGCGATTTATGTAATTGATTACATTTCTTTTCATTATCATATTGAATATCGGGATTTTTCATACATCTCACGGGTCCACTAGTATATATTTAAATCGAATCAAATGAGATTATATTGGATCGGATAAAAATATATGGGTCCATATTTGATCCAGTTATAAACAGATTGGATTCGGATCACCCTTTATGGGATCAAATGGAATTTGAATTCGAATACCGCTTGCAGCTCTTTCTTTACGTAGTTATTAGCTTTGGAAGTCGAGGGGTGTCTCCAAACGAATTTGGTAATTACTCTATGTAACGTTACAATTTTCAAATAAGAAAAGAAACCTTTGACCTTTGTTGCTAAAACCCAATAAATAACAATAATTGTTTCTGATGCCTTCTTTAGAAAGCTAAAAGTTCACAATTACCTTCACCAGCTCACATTACCAAATTTAATCTCAATACTTGCTATTTACATGTATCCTTGTGAGTGTTATATAATGGAGATGTGCGAGTAGTTGAATAATACTTTTTCTTTTCTTCTTCTTCTTCTGATTGTGAAATAGGTTGATCAAGGGGCAAGAAGCAGTAGTGATCATGGGGTCCAATTGGACTCGGTGGGTCGTTGTGGAAGCAGTATTGGCACTTGTTGCTCTCCAGGTTCCTCTGATTAGTAAGATTTTTTCCTTACATACTTTTCAGTTTTTCCCTAACAATTGTTCTCAAGTACAGAATTTCTGTGTGCTAGATAATGTAAAGGATTTGATTCTGAGCTTGGATTTTATTTAAGCCAATTGAGTTTAAACCCATTGATCAGGATTAGTAGATTGATTAGTAAAGCTAGAAACCATTGGATAAGTCTGAAACTTGATTGATTCTTTATATTGAGATTTTCTTCTCCCCCTATTTGATTTGATGAATAAGAACATCACAGCGAAGAGATAGAATGGTTAAGATCAGTCGACCAGTTTCTCAAAAACCAAAAAAAAAAAAAAGATCAGTTGATCAATAAGATTTCTAGGACCCCTCCTCCCTTTTTAACTCTGTAGAAGAAAACAATTTCCTTAACTGATTGGACTTGATTTATAACAATAGCTAATTGCTTGAATAACCATTGTTATGTCCATGAAATTCAATTAATTTAGTTTCTCATTCGGTCTACTGATTGTAGTTCAAGATATAGAACCAGAGAGACAAATGATTTTTATGTAAATTTTGTTTATACCCTAATGGGTTTAACAATTTCTACCACATATACATTATGCAGCTCCTGTTGGTCAAATCATTACCTCTGAATTGAATCATAGTTCAAATGTGATTCCAGAGACTAAAAATACAATTTTTTAAGTAAATAAAGCCTAGTAGAAAAAGTTTAAACTCTAATAGCTAACTATGATACTACCAAACCCAAATTGTACATGAAACGAGAATGACAGCCTAACAAGCTGGTTCAGCCCTCCAAGAAAATAGGACACTCTATCTGATTAGACAGATAAACAAAACCTACAATTATGTCAGTCTTTCTTATTATATTTTCTTTGAGAATTGAGATCCATTGGGTTCACTGGTTTAACCATCCACTTGGACTGACCTGCCCAWCTACCAGGTTGACCCAGCCGGGTTTCTGAAACATGAATAAAAAGGATAACCAAACTTTGAAAAATTTGCAGGTGGCCATATGATTGGAGTTTGCTATGGGATGATGGGGGATAATCTGCCATCCCCAAAGGATGTAGTAAGCCTCTACCAGAGAAGTGAAATTCAAATGATCAGACTGTATCATCCCAGCACTGAAGCACTACAAGCCTTGAGAGGTTCCAACCTGCTAGTCTCCCTAGGTGTGAGTAATGGCGATCTGAAGCAGCTCTCGTCAAGCCAAGACGCTGCCAATTCTTGGGTTGCTTCTAATGTCCTCCCATATAAGAATGATGTCTCATTCGGTTGGATCACAGTAGGGAATGAGGTGATACCAGGTCCCAATGCCCAGTATGTGGCTCCAGCCATGAACAACATTTACAATGCTCTCCTTTCAATTGGGTTGGATAGAGTTAAGGTCACAACAGCTGTTCCATCTAATGTTCTTGGCAGATCCTACCCTCCCTCAGCAGGAGCCTTTACTCCTGAGGTGGCTGGTTATATGAAGGAAATTGCAACATTTTTGTTCCATACTGGAGCACACCTCATGATCAWTGTGTACCCTTACTTTGCCTATGTTTCTGATCCAACTCATATTTCCTTGGACTATGCATTGTTCAAATCAAAGGGCCCTGTTGTTGTGGATGGCAGCTTAAAATACTATAACCTCTTTGATGCCATGGTTGATGCCTTCAATGCAGCCTTGGAGAAGATTGATGCAGCAGATGTCCTTGTCGCCATATCGGAAAGCGGTTGGCCTAGCGCCGGCAATGAGCCTTGTACAAGTATTGCTAATGCTCAGACCTACAATATGAACCTCATCAATCATGTGACGAAGGGTGGTACTCCAAGGAGGCCAGAACACCTCATGGACACATTCATGTTTGCCATGTTCAATGAAGATCTTAAACCAGCTGGGGTTGAGCAGARCTTTGGTTTCTTCCATCCTGATATGAAACCTGTTTATCCTTTGTTCTGATGATTAAATTTGTTCCAATTATAGCTAGATCTAGGCCAGTGTTAGCTCAAGCTGTAACAAATTGATGCTCATTCTTTGTAGTCAAAAAAGATACAACAATTTAGTCCATGATTTATGGAACTTTTGATCAATTTGTGTGGAAGAGCAAGAAATATTTCAGGTAACTAATTCAACTCAGTTGATTGCCTTGCATGAATATAGCAAACAGCTCTCCCTTTCAGAGTTTCAATAATATAATGGGCATAAGAAAGCTCAGGCTTGATGATGTATAAATTCTTCAAACTGGGCATCCGACTTCCAGCCATATCTGTGACAGGTATCCCTTTAAAACTTGTCTGTTGTTGGTGCTTCTCCTAAATAGGTTGCAAGTCTACCCAGCCCAAAATCCCAAGTAGGACCCTCCGTCCCTAAGGTTATGTTTGGTTTGAAAGAAAAAGTAGGAAAAAGATAGGAAAGGTAGGGAAATTTATACAAGATTTGTGAAGGTTTCCCCAACTTTCCTTTCCTTTCCCTACTTTTTCCTTCAAACCAAACATAGCACAAAGGTTTTAACTTTTTCCTTCAAACCAAACATAGCACAAAGGTTTTAACTTTTAACAGAGGAATAAGACTATGGTCGGTGCTCGGTCTGGGCCAATTATCAGTCTCTGTTTAATAAAAACTGGGTCTCTTTCCAATATAGGCCCAACCCATCCAGGTAATTCAGGCATAATACATGCCTACGCAATAATGAAATTTTCTTTTTAGTAATAACATAGAAACAATAATAAATTGAGAGCCTGTATTATGATTATTTAAAATCTAATTGCTTTCATGTGTACTAAACTTCAAAATCAAAAGACCTGAAAAGAATTAAAACCTCAATTCTCTCTCTCTCTTTCTCTCTAGGGATATTATTCCTAGAATGGGCTTAATAGACCTTGAACTATGGAGGATAAACCCTGAGCACCAATACTTTGGTGAGAATGGGCAGATTTTATGGGCTATAGCATGGTGTTTTGGAATGGCTACCAATACTTTGGCAAAACCCTGAGCACCAATAGGGCACTAAACAATGCTTGACAATGAGAAACAAGATTTAAATAACTTTTTGGCATCTTGGAAATTCCAGATCTTAAGGAGGAACCTTACTAAACAAGGTTTTCATTTGTAATCTGAAATTAGTGTAGTGTTGAGGGGATTCAGTGGCTAGGGGTTGGTCATAATTGACTATTTGGTATCAATAAAGTATGGGTTAACTGGGAAGGATGTGTGAGAGGTGTGTCTTATCTCTCAAGGATAGGCCCCTGTAAAACGTCTCCTAGTTGGCTCTGGCTTAGGAGGGGGAGTGGGTGGGAAAAGTCTTTGTTTCAATGAGTTGGCTCCAAGTAGGATGCAACTTGGGTGGGCTTGGACTGAGCATTTACTAAAATTTGAATGGGTCTGGCCCAAGGGCCTGTGCCCGATTCTGTATAATTTTTTCAAATCGGTATTCAACTTGCATCCCTAACTCCAAGCCTTCCTTAAAAGCACAACTTTCTTAACTTGGGTAAGTTAGAACTTCAACTACACTAAGCCTTGTATAGCTCGCACTTGATATCAAATCATGGTGAGTGGCTCTCTATAGCTTCAAATGTCCTGGCTAAGATCTTGAAAAGAGAAAATATCGAAGTTGTATTGGCACTAGAAGCTTGGCTCTTTTGTGGGGTTAAGGGATTGTTTTTTTTTTTGGATAATTGTGCTACACATTCTCCATAATCTTGGCATAATGAATTGTGGTGTGGATAACTACTCTTGGGAGTTGAATATCCATGATGTGGATATAAGTGTGAATTATGCAAACAAATCCACTTGTGAGTTGAATATCCATGATGTGGATATAAGTGTCTCTCATTAGGATGCTTGTCAAATTTTATTAGCATTTGTGTACACAAATGTTTCCTTTGAGATAGGGATGATCATGTATCAGGCCAGGCATTATACATGATATTATGTATGACCAAGCTTTGGCACTACCCGGACACTGGATCTAAAATAAAGGCCCATCCCTGTCCTATATGGGCCCAAGTTGAGCATCCAGTCTTTCCCACCAGGGTTGGCAATTTTCCTCGTTCCCATTGGGTATCCAGACTCTCCAACCTGACGGGGTCAGATATGGGGGGTTATTTGGTGGGGTCGGGGTTGGGGATGGGGCGATCCCTGAATCCCCGATCGGATTCGGGGGCGAGGATGGGGAATGCAATTCTCGCTCTGATCCGACCCTGATTAATATATAATTATATATATAATATAATTTATTATATTATATATAATAATAATTATTATTCATTTTTTAAAAGATTAAAACTTAAAAAAAGTAAAATACTAAAACAATAAAACACTCGATGACTCAATAGTAAAACCTTTCGACTTCGAGTCTTTGATAGAATCCTAGCTTCGTCTTCCTTCGTCGTCGATTCATCTATTGGTGACCGTCGTCGCTGACTATTGCCATTTGCCCGTCGTTGTTGGACATCGGGCAGAGATACTCAAGTCTCGACAGAGGACAGAGAAGAGATACTCAAAGAAGAATTTCAGTTCTTTAATCTTCCTTCAACCTTCGCCATCATCACCAACCGCCATTGCCGTCGCCTCACCCTTCGGACTCTCTCTCATCGCCAACCTCAGCTCTCGCAATGGTCCTCTCTCTTTCTTTCTCTCTCCTAGACTCTCAATCTCACTGTCTTAGTCTCTCAGACTCTCAATCTCTAGTTCGTCGGGGATTCGGGTCTCCAATAGGGAATTCATCCCCATTGGGGTCAGGGATGGAAGGGGGATTCCTTTCTCCACTAGGGGTCGGGGTCGGGGATGGGGAATATAATCCCCGCCCCGAACCCACCCTGTTGCCATTCTTATTTCCCACTCTATACATACATACATACACACACATGTACATATATGCATATGTATGCATGAATCGAATTCGGATTAGCTGAATGCAATGGCTGCTCAGCTGTTTGTGGAACCAATGATAATGTTCCATGCTAGTAATAAGTTCATGGGTTCACTGTGAAAGATGCGGATCCCGTGCATTTTTTACTGTTGTGGAACTTTATCGTTGGTTCTACAGCCATCACATTTAGCTAATCCTTGTTCATATGAGTTAGTCTAGCAATGATTCACCCCTGTACTGGCCAAATTAAGAATTCTTTCTTCCTCCTTCATCTTCCTGATTTTTGATATGAAAAGATTTCCCAATCAACTAAGGGTCTGTTTGATTTATAGTCAAAACCAGAATCAATATCCCTTGGAACCAGATTTGGAATGATTTATTTCCATAATCTATTCAGATCAGACAGAAATTGAAATAAATTGAAATGAAATTTCATTCCTAAGGGAGGAGGGAATAACCATTTTCTCAAATAAGAAAAAGCCATTCTAGCAGGAATTAAAATGGGATTTCGATTCCATTGGAATCAGAATAACTCATTCTGATTCTGATTCAAAACCCCTATTCCTGTAAACTAAATGGGCCCTAAATTCAATAGCTAACCTTGTTTTGGAACTAATGATGATACATCCAAATGCGCATTCTTCGAAGGAAATCATTAAAACTTTCCTTGACTTTATGAACAATGTATGAGCTTCGTAGTTACCTCCAAGGGTATCCTGTCAAAGTTCATCAAATGACAAGTGAAAAGTGCAAAATTACCACTCTACAATTTATCTAACTGTTCACCTTGAAATTTATGTACTTATCTACCCAAGAAAATATTCTTGAGTAATGGCTATTTATAAAAATTTTTAAAATGCCACCAACCTATAGGACCCACCTGAACTAAGAAAATGTATGAACATGAGAAAAGATCAATGTTATATCTTGGTGCATTAAGTGGATGACACTGATTAATGTTTAGATCTTTCAAGTAGATAAGTAATCAAGATAAGCGCTTAGATTTTGGCATCCCAATGGATAACCAGATCAGTGTGTAGATAATGTATGACTTTGAGTAATTTGATCAACAGAAAAATAGATCAAATGATGCAAGTTCCATAACTCTAGAGATGAAGGCCAGAGGTCATAGTTGTAGACCTTTCTTTTTCTTTTTTCCACTCTTATTGGGGAAGGGAAGGAGAGAGAAGGGGTAATGGGTTGGTAGCATGTGTATAATGGTAGGGGCATTTTGTCACATTAAAATTAAATATGAAGATGTGAAATGGGTCAAGGTCATTGTTGTCATTTAAAAATTATATATATTTTGGGTCAGGTGTCTACGCCTTCTGTTATGAACTAGATGGAGACTTAACAAAAGACATGTTTTTGATTCATAAAACCGTTCCCGTGAAGTTTCAGATATTGTCAGTAAGTCAATGGTATGTATATATAAATAAAGATAAATATGGAGGATGATCCCCACAAATTGCCATGTGGAAGATTGTTGGGTTGTTTAGACTTTTTCCTTCAAAAAAATCCCCTTTTTGATAAAAAAATGAAAAATAAAGATAAATAACAGAACAACCATGGAAGTCTCTCCATTCAACTTATTTAAAAATCAAGTATGGAGGATGATCCAATCAACAAGATTTCACTATCATATTTAATCTTATAGAATTCTTTCTAAAGAATTGCTTACGTGGGTAAACATATATTTCAGAAGTTGCTTTTCAAGTCCACTGTCTGTTGGACTAATGGGTACAATTTGTGGTCTATTCTCTGCTTGCTTTGTTCACTCTTAAATTGCTACTTGTTCTGACGTCAAAGTCAAAGCAAACTTAATTGTTATGGTAAGAATCTTGTGGCCCAACTAAAATCTAGGGGCTTCCAAAAGTAAGAGAGAAAACCTAATACATGAACCCCTTCTCTTCAACTTCAACTTGGATCTTTTATTTTCTTACAGTAAGGACTAGATCTACTGGGATGATTGACCATTAAATAGAAATTTTAGTGGGAGAATAAGAGGAATTTTGTTATCAGCTTTTTACATAAGATCTGGGCAGCCCGAAGATAGTTTAACAGTCAAAAGGCGTATTTTTCCGTATATCTGCCCGTATCTTTTCATGCAAGATTAAAACACGAAAAATACGAAAAGCTTCATTTGAAACTTCCCAAAATCAGCTCGAAATAAGTTTTTCATATCTTTTCGGTGCACCATCTTTTGGTGGCTTGATCTTTTGCGAGACAAACGAAAATAGAACGAAAATCGGTTTTCCTGACTTATAAACAGTCAAAAGACCATGCAAAAAAGACGTGCCAAACATGCCCATATTTTATAAGATGTGGTTATTAATAAATTATCGAATATTGATCAGTAGTGAATTGACTAATCAACTCCTCCAGTATTAGTGAGACAGTGGCCTGAAGGCAGTAGTCAAGATACAACTAACAAATTGTGTTGGTGTCATTTTGAGTGTCATATATATGCTATAAGACGTGGTTAATTGTAACTGTTAAAATCATTCAAAATATACTGAAAATGGTACATCAATTAATTGGACCTTAACCAATGTTCTTGGTGCACTCATTGCTTCAACCCACAGTTTATTGGATCTGTGGGGTGGAGAGGTTGCATGAGCTTTTTTGATTAATTTGTTGTCTAACTTCCGTAACTATCACTTCTCGACAAGGAATTCTAGCATATGTTCTTTAATCCGACAAATTGCTCCATGGGGGCTGCCACTTAAGTTTTATTGAAATTTAGAAAAAGTTGTATTTGAATAGGACATGTACTTGAAAATATCTAAACGATTAGGGCTGCAAGTTGGATTGCACAGTTTGAATTTCAATCACATCGAATCCAGGTAAGGATTCGGACCCATTGAAAATTTAACAATTTCCTATCCCTAGACGACCCAAATGATGCATCAAATCCATAGTATCCGGTATAGTTTAGGCACCCACATGGGTAGTTCTATATCAATTGAAAAGGCAAATATCAATCTCTTGTTACTCCAAAGATCCAATGACCCAAATTATCTTTGGATGGGATGTTGAAAGGGTTATTTTTCAAAGGGGTGTTTGGCAATATGTCTGGTTTTGTTTTTGAAAATAAAAWCAATTTTTATGTCAATAAAATTATATAATTTTTGTTGATATGATAATTATTTTTTATTTTTGAAAATAAAATCAACCATGTTGAAGAACACCCCCCTTAAAAAGGGGCTTTAGACAGTCACAATCACTATTGATATGTGATTAATTTCTACCAGCAAACACCTAAGTTCTACTTCCATCAGTGCAATTCCTGTTTCAACTGCCTTTACAGCCTTGTATTGTATTGAGAATATCTTTATACTTATGTTTTATATCATAAGGAGATATTTTCAATCTATTCGATCAGTGTGAGTACGGGTTTGCACTGACTGACCGAAGCCAAACTCTAAATACCCATTAAATATTTAGTAAAAGATGAGATTATTTCTTCGAAATTACTTCGATTTTTTCCCTCTATTCATGTTCATGGAATGTGCAAACATCTCGTGGGGTACGTCCAGCAAGGAATTTACTTATTATGGTAAGAATCCGACAATTGGTAGTTTTGTCAAACTCGGATTGGAGTGGATATGTCAGAAGCAGGAACCTACAGTCGGAACAGTTGAAGCTGTTAAAATTGTTGACTTGGTCAAACAAATCTCATCAGTTAATAACCAATATTATGTATTATTTTTACATAAAATAGCTTAAAGATAGTCCGATTTTTTTTTTTTAATTTGAATTTCTTTTTTATAATTTTTATTGGGTGAGTCTGAACAATCTAATGGGACAGAACCCAATGACCTAAAACGGTTTTGTGTCCAGCCGAGCCCACACTTAAGGGTGTCAATGGACCAGTTTTGAACTCGACCCGTCCAGTCCAAAATCAATTTAGATGGATTAGACGGACCAATAAAACATATTGGATTGAACCAATTCGGTCTAAAATATTTATTAGATTAGACTGAACCTGAACTGTCTATAATAAATTTATATTGGATTTGATTGGATTAAGCCAATATCCAATCTATTGATTTTAAGATAAAAATATAGATGTTAATGGACCGGGTTTAGGTTGAAACCAATCTAAATTAAAATAAATTTGAACAAATAAAACGGTCCGAACAATAAATTGGACCGATCCAAAATATTCATTGGATTGGATTAGAACTGATTCATCTATAATAGACTCACATTGGACTGGATCGGATTAGACCACATCCAGTCCAATTGACACCCCTACCTGATGTCCGGTGTTCAAATTAAGTATTGAAAACCAAACTGCTAGCATTCCTAAGTTCACGTAGTTCCCCACAAATGTACCTCATATGTGGTATTCAATACATTGTACTTAGAAGCCAATAGCTTCTTGGCCAGTTTCCACTATCTATATCTAATATATCTGTACTGTCTAGAGGTTTCAATTCTACGTAATCGTATGAATTAGCAGAAAACCCTAGTGCAATATTTTCGTATGTGAACGGAGGTACTTGTATTGGATAAATTCAACAAACGTGGTCTATTTGTACAAAATTTGGCTCACACTTGCCATTAGTCAAGCATGTTAATTCCAGTCAAGTCAAACATTTTCAAGTTTAGTCAAGCATCTTCTTGGTAGCTCTACTGATCTCTTGGTACAACCAGCCATAAATGTTTTCTCTGGAGGATTCCTAAAATCGTTCTATACTACTTCTACCTCTCTGTGTATTTCTGTTGCTCTCTCTCTCTCTCATTCACTCCATCTGAAAAGTATTTTCTGTACATGGTAGAAGCTTATAAGTTTTTACAAGAAAGATGGACTTGTCACAATGCATGCTTAGTCCTTTTGATTGACTTTGAAATTTTCTATCCCCGAGAATGTGAAACCGTTGCAACAATGAAACTCATAAGAGGGATACTGGCCAAAATGCTAGAATCTTGGGACATGCATGTCTGTGATAGCTCAATACAATGTTACAAATGTCTGTAGGTCATTTGTAGCAGATAGCAGAGTTTGACCAGACCAAATGGTAGCCTTATAGCACCCGCCTATGTCAAATTAATCCATCCTTTTACTTTGAAAACTTAAAGGATTAGACATTTTAGATGATTCCCTTAGTTTCAGTTTGGAAGAAGTATCAAATATAAATATGTACAGTATAAATACATACAAAATAATATAAAATTTTATACTTCTACAAATTTTGTATTTATACTCCTTCCAAACTGAGCCTTACATACAAATAAATCTGAATGAAAGTACCTTTTCTTCAGAATTTGATTAACTATGGGTGGGCCCATTTCTTGGTGGTATATATATCCAGTCCATCCTCTTCATATATATATATATAGATTATTTGGTCACAATATCGTATTAATATGCTTGTTTCTGGTTGACATGAGAACATACAATTTACTATTATTGCATAAAATGTATACGTATTTGAGCTCAATAGTTGAAATCCTCCTTTAACGTGTTTAAGAAACACATATAACTCCACAAATTAATTGGGAACAGCGTCACCATTTTGGGTGTTTAAATAGATGTTTTTCAATTATGTATTGTCTAGATTTTTTGTTTTAAATGTCTATGCTAAGTGGTTAGAATGAATCCTTTCAATTTCCTTTCTCTATCTGTTATAACCTGTCAGATAATTTCCATATTTTTCAAAAAATGAAACATTTTTATGGGAAAATAATGTTTCCACATGACAATAATGGAAACTTGCCGTTCTATACCATACAATTTTTGCATATATTAAAAGTAAAGAACAAAAAAAAAAAAAAGAAATGCCACAGAAAATAACCAAGGTTTTTAAAATCAGATCGGATAGGGAACTGTTCTGAGAACAGGTTCCTTGGTTGTATAGTCTGACTGTTCGCTTTGAATGGATGACTCATTCTGACAAAGAAATAAAAAAATAAAAAAGGCCAAAAACTGTTATCCAGGTTGATGGTTCGATGGTTTAATCGCCTGAGTCAACAGCTCACTGACCAAATCAATAGTTTTTGACCAAAAACAACTTTGGGGTGAAACGGAACCAGTTTTTCTTGTCTGAGCATCCGATCCGGTCTGGTTTTGAAAATACTGCTCATAACAATAGTAAGGTTAGAAAAAGTAGAACTATTTTTGTTACAACACCATAATTAGGGGTGTCGATTGGACTGGATTTGGTCCAATCCAATCCAGTCCAATGTGAGCCCATTATAAATGGATCAAGTCCAATCCAATCCAATGAATTATTTGGACAAATTTGGATCGGTCCAATTCAATGTCTGGACCATCTAATCTGTTCAAATTCATTATGACCTGGTCCATTGACACATATATTCTTATCTTACATCAATGGACTAAATATTGGCTTAATCCAATTCAATTCAATATAAATTTATTAGGGATGGACCAGGTCCAATCCAATCTAAAAAATATTTTAGACTGAATTGATCCAATCCAATATGTCTTTGTTGGTCCATCCAATCCGTTTGAACTGGATGGGGTCCAATCCAAAACCGGTCCAGTGACACCCTTAACCATAATGATAAATGATAATTAATGAACTCTCTTTCTTGACCAACTATGAGTGCAACACACTGGCATCCTTATAATTAAGGTTTATGTCTCCCTCCTTTTTTAATTGTGGTTAGGTGGGAGTAATCAGGAGCATATCAGCAGTAAGGCACATGTTCCCCCAGCCCAATTAGGTGTAGTCAAATTTATTTTCCTGGGTAAATTTATTGGGGAGAAAAAACATATATTCACATGACCTTGAATAACTCATTTATTCCAGTATGTTAAGTTTTAGAAAAGCCATTACCCATCTAATCACAGCTAGCTACTTCATACTCTAACCTGTCTTCTCATGCTTGTTTCCTCTTTTATCTTCATCTCTAGTTAATAATGAATTTCAAGTACAAGTGGTTGCTTAGAAAACCATGAGCGTTCTACTTCTAGAATGAAAGGATAAAAAAATGTAGAGCGGTTAAACAAGCGGAGGGGATTTTCTACGAGGGGAAAGTTGAAGAAATTATTTTTTTTGGTAGAATTTCACCATATCTTAATCATTTAATTAAGTTATGTGTATTAAACAAAAATATTATACTGTATATCTAATTAGTTTATACACAATAGCAAGAGTCAATTAGTTCTGTCTGCTTTTTCAAGGACAATTTTGTCCATCCAATTTATAGTATGATAATTATTGTTTGTCCTCAAACTATTTTACCCTTCAAGAAAATAGTACATAAAATATGCTACCTTTTAGTATAATAATTGATTCTCTTCATAAAATTGAGTTACAATTTTCCTGAAATTAAAAATCTTATTTAATGCTATAATTTAGATCATTTTCTCACATCTCTTTTCTTCAAATATGAAGCTATACAGTTTTCTTGTTCCGTTTATTGTGCACAGCTATTATTCAGTGTATAAATATTCAAAAAGAAGCCCTTGTATGTGGATGGCTTAATTAACTTGTATTATGAAAAGTTCTTTTTTTTTTTTTTT
>NW_010729334.1:572202-592186 GCF_000365185.1 Nelumbo nucifera
TTCAAGATTGATCATTGAAAATATGTTTTCTGAAATTGGGAATTCGATTCCCTACAAAGATGGGAGAAATTTTTTTTTGAAATTCGCCCTATCTATTCCGCAAGATTTAGGCGTCCATGTGATGGATATCCCATCCCTTCAAAAAGAAGGTCAAGTGACATGGAATTTGAGAATGGAAAGTCAAAACCCAGGTTAGCTAGAAAAATTATATATTACAGAAAAAGAAAAAAAAAAGAAAGAGAGAACATCATAAACTGGAACTATTTTGGCTACCAATTTCTGGGTGAGCAATTTGGTCCAAATAGATCAACTCGTGACATTTAAAAAATAAAAAAAAATAAAAATTGGTCTATAAACCATTGTTTGGTTCAAACAAGTTGAATGTTCAATCACCTGGATCAGCGGGCCACTAACCAATTCAATTGTTTTTGGGAAAATATTGGTTATGGGCTGAAATGAAATTGGTACCTTGACCGTTTTCCAAGCTGAATGGTTCAACCATCCAGATGAGCGATGGTTTTAAAACATTGTCCTGACAATCTCGTAGGGCTACTATTCTTTATAAGTGGAGGCTAGTCAAGACCCGTGCGGTGCACTGGCTTTATTTATCAGCAAAATTGAAGATGGAGCTATATCATGACATTTCCAATTAAATGGTGTCCATCTAAGTTCAATTCAAGTATTAATTTTTGGGGTTATGTCTAGTTTATCCGATCACAATCTAAGTCGTGCTTTAGTGAGAGTGCCCAATCTCCTATTCTCTAGATAAATTTGTATTTTTTTTGTATCTTAATGTTAATGTTTATTAATTTTTTGGAAAAAAAGGTTTTTTATTAATTGATGTTGATTTATCATCATCATCATTATTATTGTATTATTTTTAGGTAAAATTGTAAAAAAAAAAACATCATCTTATAACAATTCTATAAACCACCTTTGTGTTCTGACCCTAACAAAGCCATCCCCTATAGTTTTGAGGAAAAAATGCAAATACCTCATTTCCCTTGGCTCTTTGATAACAAAGACATTAAAATTACCAAAATACCCTTATCATTGTCAATGAATTATCATACATAATTTAAAGTTTCAAATATACCCTCCATTAATCTATTTTGCTAGACAACTTTCAAAGAATATTCTCCTTACTCTTCTTGGACAAATTTAAAAAGGCTGAAGTGAAGCAAAATTAATGCATTACATCAACATGTTTTGTTTGGAATGTTGACTAAAAGAAGGCATTTGCACCTTTTTTCAAAACAATAAGGGAGGTTTTTGTTAAGGTCAAAACAATGGAGAGTTTCATAGGATTGCAAGAAAACCCAAGGAGGTTTTTATAATTTTCCTTATTTACATTTGAATGAAATTTAAATTGATTTTAAAATCATTAAACTATGTTTAAAACTAATATTTTTTAAGGATTTTTTAAATTAGTAAAAATTGAATTTATGTAAGTATATTAAGTTTTTATTAAGTTTAAATTCCTTATGAAATTTAATTAATTATGTAAATGTTTATTTTAGTGGATCTTAAGTTGGTTTTAAATTAATAAAATTTAATTACAAAATTAATAGTTGTTAGATAATTTTGTATTAGTTTCATATTATTTTTAAATTGAGATTCATTTTAGTTTATCTTATTCCCTTTATTAATTAAGTTCTGTTTTTATATTAATAAAAATATGTTTATCAATAACATTAATTAATAATTATTTTTATTTTATTTAAATAACTTACTAAATTATTTTTATTATGGTTAATTAATTTTTATTATTTTCAAATGGAATATAAATTGATTATAATTTTAAATGGAAGTAAATTATTTAGCACAATAATATATCCTTGAATATCTCAATTTCATATAATTAATCTTTTACTGATAATTAAAATGGATATATATATATATATATATATATATAGTTAAATTCAAATGGATATATATAGATAAAGCTAATGAAATTTTGTGCAATTTAATGGAGTAATGGATATGAGAGAGAATTAGTGGCATGAGTTATTGAAGGAGAGGGCTAATGACATAATTAATGAGGAGAGATTATTAAAAGAGTTAAAGGGAGAGAGAGAGAGAGAGAGAGAGAGAGAGAGCTAATGGTGTTTTAATGAGGAGTGTTAAAACTCTTAAAGGTGGTCGGTCACTTGAGTTATTTTGTCCAATTTTAAAATTAGAAAATTCAATAGAAAAACAGAATAAAAGATAGGTGCCTTTGAGAAGAAACTATAAAAGAAATAAGTGGCTTTGAGCCTTTGAGAATAAACCATAGAGTAGGAAAGTGCCAGTTTGGCACATTGCATTTTATTATATAGGTATAGATTACATAGAGGATATTTTACTCATGTTATTCTAAGAATGAATGCTTTAATGGGCTCAAAGAAGATAGAGAGAAATATAACTTCTTGAATTATATGCCTTTTTTAAACAACATGCTTGTTTCTAATACCATCTATTGGGAGAAGGAAGAGCAAGATGTTTTGTGAAGCTCTCAGAACATTCTAAATGTTGTGTATCATCCAAAGATTTATAGGAAGAAGATATCTTCTAATCGATTAAATTAGCTTGTGAAAATTGTAGATGACGGAAAAAAGGAAAAATAGGGTTTGTATTTCTACAATCTGGTGAAAAATACAATGATAGGTAGTTTTCTCAAGAACTTAATAGATGTGAAAACTGAGTTGTGCATTAGTTTTTCTTTTATTTGCATTGATGCCAAATTATGGGAATGCAATTGGTATCAGTGCAAATTTTGATTGATTTTTGTTCCAGATTTTCCTTTATTTTGTTTGTTTGACTGGAGATTAAGTAACATAAAATCAGAAATGAAATCAAAGGAAAGTCAATGCAAAAATGAACCCGAATTTCCAGTAACTCCCCACCTTACACAAAAGCCAAAAGCTACAACGTGAAAGCCATTGCCAGTCATGAACGAGAAGTATATATAACCTTATACGACGTTCCATAAATTGTTTCATGCATGGTTTCGTACAGTTTCTCTGCATCCCTCCGATCGAAATCTTCAATAATTATCTTCAAGAAAAGATTAAATTTGATTAAATTTATATTCTGATATTTGGTTTCATCACGGGTTCAAGCCATTAATTGTCTCTAATAATAGATCTTTCGATGCATGTGAGATTCAAGTTGAATTAGAACCATTAATAATCAATATAAAATAGCAACTGATAAGTGGGTCCAGCTCCATCCAGAAAAATTAGCCACCGCCATGTTTCTCCTTACTGTTGTGGTTGTCACTTGTCAGTCGTTATATGTCCTTTTCTCTTGTAGCCTTGATTTTCTCCCTTCTACGGAAACATGTTCACACTTCTTGGAACCTTTTCTGGGTTTCCATCCATCTAATTAACCATGTCAGATTTGCTTCAAAGCTTTTCTTGTTCCTTGAATTATGTCTTTAGAACATTGAATTTGTTATTCTAATTAGCAGAAGTCTGATTCATTCTCCTTAAATAGTTTATGAAGAGGTATGAAGAAAAAGTAGGTGCTGATTTAAAAAAAGTACACRCGTACATTGTGCAGTATCAAACCCCCATACTCTCCTCTACTATTTTTAAAGATTGTAAATCAATTCCTGTTAAAATACTAAAAACAAAGTTTATAATTTTCCAATGTGGGACAAATTTAAAACTAGATTTTATAAGGAAAAAACTAATTTTTCAATCAAGTGTGTAGGTATAATTTCTCATGTAATTGATCAATCAAACCCATTGATCTGATATAGTGTATCCGACTGAAACAAAGGGAGAGTGGGTGGGGGAGCTGTAGATCACAGCAAGGAGATATGAAATTAACCCACCATGGGACAATGCAGACTCAGTTCAAAACCTGAATGGCAGTGTTTTTTTTTGCCTAATAAAACGTTATACAGTCACTGAAACATTGCTGAGCCCGAGTTGCACATGAGCTAATGCTGATCTTCATCTTTCCTAGATCGAAAGTTGTCTGTTGAACTTGACACACACCCATTGGAAGAAGAAGAAGATCTGGAACGGTAATAGATCTTATTAATTTCAACAAGATCTGAATGAGCACTTGTCCCTATTCCCATTGCTTTGTGGCTGCACCAGGCAGATCTTCTTTCAGTTTCTCCATGAATCGATCCTTTTATTGTTGTCTATGAAAGAGATTATGGGTCCGATAGATAATGCCAATAACTTCTGCTCATGGTTGAAAGGCACAAGCTAGACTCAAAGGCAAGCCTTTCTGTGAAAAGCAAAGCTAAATTAAAATAACAGAACTACATATATGGGTTTTCCATTGTGCAATTTTTAGTCTCTGAAAGCTACGCTTCGAACGGCCTGATCTTCTTACTCTCTTGAAGTTGAAGTTTCTATATCACACTCAGAATCTAATGGGTATACACAGTTTTCAGTGTAAGAGACAATTCAGATAATGTATACGTACCCAAAGAAAGGCAAATTGGTTGATTTTGTCTTTCAAATTCAATGCATGCATCTCACCATGCATCCAGATTGAATGTGCATATGATGGGGGTCAATCATGTGTAACATTGGCATTTTACTTTGCTATATCATCTGCAGATTTTTATTCCCTACCTGATGTCACTAATTTGGGGTTTTGAAGTCTGAAATATTGCCACCTTAATTTATCTGAAACTAATCAAATATATAAGTGTTTATTCCCCTTGAATTATATATATAGTGAGTTTAATTGGTTTGATTGGTCTACCTATATCTCAAATTTTGTTCTGA
The DNA here is from genome assembly GCF_000365185.1 of Nelumbo nucifera. Next base: position 576,939 of record NW_010729334.1, read on the forward strand.
TGACCAAGTGACTGGATCATTAATTATCACTTATAAGCCAGTTATTTATACGAGTTTTCTTTGTTGTTCCCTAACTTCTAAAACTGTAAAACTTTTATGGTGACAAGAATCTCCTTCCTACCCATGTTCAATGAACCATTACAAAAGACAGTTAATCAATAACTCCACATGATAGTCTAATAAGACTTTAGATGCAAAATAATTGTTTAGATATAAAAATAAACTCTTGCGGGGGTGGATTTGAGCCAAGCCGAGCCGAATACTTGTTTATTCGAGCTCGGCTCGTTGAAACTGTATTAGGCTCGAGCTCGAGCTCGGCTCGGTTCAAAGTTTACAAGTTCGAACTCGACTACAAGCCAAGTTATTTTTTTAAAAACTAAAAAATATACATATAATTTTTTTTTATTTTACATACAAAAAATTAAGAATTATAAAAATTATTTATTATTATATATATAAAAAAATAAAAAATGTTTTTATTTATACAAAAAAATAAGAATTATAAAACTTATTTACTATTATACATAAAAATAAAAAATATTTATTATATATGTGTGTATGTATGTATCTAATAAAAAATCATTTATTTATTATACTAGACTCGTAAGCCTCATGAGCCGAGCTTGGCTCAATTAGCAAATGAGCCTATATATCAGACTCGATCTCAGCTCGAAGCTTAGTTTAAGCTGAGCCGAGCTTTTCATGAACTGGGCTCAAATAACTCATAAAAAGCTTGGATCGTGGCCACCCCTATTCTTGCCTTAGTATATAAGATTAATTTAACTAAAAGAGGAATGGGATTTCCAACTTCCAAATGCTATATTACAGTCAAAGCAAAATTATTAGCATAGGATTTGTTTTCGAGTGATGTTTAGGAAAAAGAAAGATAACAACTACAATACTGACACCCAAAAATATGCTTACAAATAATGGAAAAGAAGACAGCAACTACAACTAATATTCACCTACTTTATAATAACTACCAAACATCTGTACCATATAATTTTGTTTTAGCCATCATTTTCAAAAAGAAAACATTAATAAAGATGGATATATATATAATACAAGTGGGTCTCCTGCTTTAACCGTTTTGGTTCATTATGGTAAGACTAGAATCCCACAAAGGACTCACCTTTTATTGTTAGACATTAAATGCAAATGAGAGTAGGAGTTAGAGAGAAAATAATGAAATGTCTTGGCATACCAGAAGGCAGTGCCAATGCATATACCTAAAAAATGACTCATTTTTCGACCATGGTTAGAAAATCTGTTTTCACTACATTTTCCCCCAAAATATGTATCAAATTTCATATCTCAAGTTGAAAGTGTGGAACATTTTTTATTCCCTTCTTAATTAGAAATATAATGGAGCATGGTTTTTAAAACTGGATCAGATCAGACGGTTGGACCGGAAAAACTAGGAACCGGTTAGGTGATCGGTTCTAGTTTTCCCCAAAATCAGATTTTTACAAAAAAAACATTGATTTGATCAACAAATCGTTGACCCGGGTAGTTGAACCATTTGAATCGTTCGAACCGTTTAACGGTTTTGACTGTTTTTATTTTTTTGTCAAAACGGGCCGTTCGTTCAACTGTTTGACCTGAGAACCGGACCCCTGACCGGTTCGTTGTTCGGGTCAGTTTTAAAAACCTTGAAATGGAGTACTAAAAGGGGCATTCCCAATTCTGCAAATAAGAGTTGGAGAGGAAGTGAGGATTACATCTAAGAGGGAGTTATTCATTGCATATCCTTTATTACTTCTTCTCTCTTTTGTTGTTTTTAATAWTTTTTTTTTTATTTACTATCAAAAAATTAAAAGATTCTATGAGAATGAATCAGAGGATCGGTTAACAGGTGCAGTGACTACTTCTGCTCTTCTTGAATCTCTTAATTAAAAACGTTACTGAATCTATCAAAGGTGTGGAACTTAACAAATTCTATTTAGCTAGAATTTGGAGGGTGATAATTTGTACAAGTTATATATGTTCGATAAAAACCTTAAAACGTGGTTTTGAAAAAGCAAAAGTGGCCATTCATATAGTTCTTGTCAGTCCTGTATCTGATATGTATATCCTCTATAACATCAAACAAACTGGATAGCTCTGGTCATCCCTGAGTACAGATCTAACGGCCCACGTCAATATTTAATCAATAAGTTCCATACCTAATGTCTCCTTAAAGGCCATGTAACAGTACAAATGGGCATCAATCTGGTTGCTATAGGCATGTGCTCACGGCTTCTACTATTCTTCCTTAATTTCAACCATGACTAGGTAGCTAGGACCCTTCCAGAAGGAGTTTGGACCTTTCCAGCAAAACATCTCAGTTGGCATCTTGCTTTTATCCCTATAAATGACAATTAAGATCCTTGAACAAGTACACGTTCATCTATGCCTTCTGCTGAAACTTAATTAATTATAATGGGGGCAATGAGGATCGAACACTAGACCACTTGGTCAAAGTGACTTTGATACCACCTCAGATAATCATTTAACCTAAAAACTTAAGCTGTTAAGTGAGGTCCTTGAATATATTGATATTCTCTAAGTCATAAACGTTGATCAGTCCACCAAGCAACAAACCTAAGTTTCAGCTTTTCTCTTCTAGAAAATTAAAGGATGTAAAATAGTTGATGCTAAAAGCTAACATAGTTTCAGGACTGGACGTCTCAAAAAACCATTCAACTTAAACGCTTAAGCTGTTAAGTGAGGTCCTTGAATAGATTTTATATCATGCCTCCTCACATTAAAACCCATTGGGCTTGAAAAATGGACAGCACAGGCCCACCCATACCTTATGCTGAAACTTTATTAATTATAATGAGTTAACAAGAATCCAATACTAGATCACTTGGTCAAAGTGGCTTTGATACCATCTCAAAGGATCAAATACTAGATCACTTGGTCAAAGTGGCTTTGATACCATCTCAAAGAACCATTCAACCTAAAAGCTTAAGTTGTTAAATGAGATCCTTGAATAGGTTTTATTCTCTAACAGAATGAAGTAACTCGGACTGGGAGATAAACCAAAGTTTTAGCCTTTACGTCATATTCATGCTGCTTGGTCAACTTGAACTTGAACTGATGGCATTTCAAGTAGAATATATGTTTTAATTGAGGAAATTAATAACAACGCACATGTTTAGAATGGTTCTCTTCCGTGCAATTTCTAAGTGTCAACGTCCATGCTTCGAATTCTTCAGATCTAAAATATAAATTCATGGCGATTGCTCCTTTTCTGTTGGCTTCAAATCAGTAGGAGCTGCCAACAGATTGGGTTCAGATTTGTGAATGAAGCTTCGGCGGCAAATGATCTTTGGTAATCAAACTCTACTCTATAAGTATTTTGATCCTTGAAATGGTTACGGGAAATGAGGACTAGCACCCACGAGGTTGTATAAATGGCTGTGACCAAATTAAATAGTTCAAACTCCATTAGAAGCGTAACGAGAAAAGGTTGAAGGGCTCCAATTAATTCTTTAATTGATGCTCTTTATGGGCTTTGACCCTTATTAGCATGAATTAATCATCTGCAACTCTTTTTACTACTACTTATCAATCCAACACTATCTCTTTCATGATGATCTTCATGACCCTCTTATTGTATTTGTATGTGTACGTGTATAAATATTTTACTTTTATCATCAATATGTCCTTATATATATATATTAAAGGTATTATATAGGTGTAAGTACTGATATTATTGTTATCTATTTATTTTTAATTCCAATTATATAATTTTTAAAAAAAGGCAAATGGATTGTCAAAAAGGTGATAGTGACAAGGGAGAGGAAATTTTAAAGAGAAAAATACACTACAGTCGACTGTAGAATTTTAAAATTACAGTCCTCCATATATAATCTACTAGTAGCCCCTCCACCCCCTTAGACCGCATCCTGTCCATAGATTTGGTATCAATCCACAGTCAGGAATATTTATCCCAACTGTACAATGGGGTTAAAAATTCTAAGGTGAGCTGAATTGTCATTCTCCCAATATTAAATGGAAGGGGGATGGGGATAATTTAGTACGTGGCTGAACTTTTGAACTTTGAGTGCACGTTAAGTGGTAAAGGGTGTTTAATTTCATGCATTATTGTGGAGAGTGGACAGGACCCACATGCATGGGACGATTCATAAAGTAGTGATTATACCATCAACAATTCTTTAACTCTTCTTAATTATCTCTTGCTATATATTTATAAAGAATGGTTGGTCTTTCTTTCTATTGATAGAAGTGCATAAAAACCCGTTCATGTATTGGCATCAATTTCGAATTAGCACCTATCCCAACTGTACTGTGAGGTTAAGAATTCTTAGGGTGTGTTGAACAATCATTGTCCCAATGTTTTTTGATACATCAGCATTATTAAGCACCGTTAGACGCCATTCACCACTATATCAATCAAACAGTAGAAAACCGTCCTTGAAAATGAAAAATATTAGTTTTAGAATATTTTTGATAAATGACTCATGAAAAATTGAGACACGTTTTTCCAACAAGCAGTTCAACTAAACAACATTTTTGACTATTCCTTCTTTTTATTTGGGGTTCAACTATGATATGGAAAAGATATCATATCTTAAAAGCTTCTGACCAGTCAATTGGAATCATAAACGAGATAGGTTTTGATTGATCAAAACTCTTCCCATATCATATCTTTTCCGCATCATAGATTTTCCCTTTTATTAAACATGACCTATATGGCACTGAATTGGCATCGATGCTCCAAAAAAAACACCATCAATACCAAACATCATCTTCATTTTAAGAAAAAGACCTCCGGACCTTATCTCGTAGCTTTGTTGGTAATGAGGCCTAAGCCTTATTATTTGTCTATCATTATCACATGAATTTTATTTATGCTATATTATGTTTTGATGATATATAGCTATATTGGGATGGGTCTATGTTCTGTTGAAACCCCCTTTTCATCAATAGTTTAGGGGTTGATTTTGCTACCACTGACCACATCAATAAGCCAAGGAACTACATTATCATAAACTGGACATTATATCACCTTTTCTGTAAACAAAAGCATGTTACTTATCAATCCACTCCCCCACATCCAATACTCCAATATATCTCAAGTCTTCTCTGATTCATTGAATCTTCGTTAGGTATAATCCTCTTAATCAATCTATGTACATTGTCATACACAAATTGGGCCAGTAGCATGGATGAAAAGGCATTTTTAAAGGGTTTTAAGGTCCTGGTCTGTTCTATTAGAAACAGCATTCTGCCGTTTGAGTACAGAACATATGGAGACGTTTTATAATGACTCAAGTGGATGAACTACTGATGAAAGTTTTATTGGTTTATCTTTTACTCTCACATGACATCAGAAAAAAACAATGTGTGTATTCTTTTCTGTTTAGAAAACAAAACTATAGCTCAAAAAGGCCAAGTACCAAGACCTAAATGGGCCTTTGGTCCCAGTACCTAAATCAACTATAAGGCCAAATAAAGGCTATCACCCATTATATTCTACTTGAAATTATTTTTTCCATTTATAGTTTTAAGCATTCATGATCTATTGTATTTTCTTTCAGGGTAAGGTCTATGCCCCCTCATCCATTCTTATTAATAAATTATCTTTTTAAGTTAGAAAAAAAGGTTCTTGTACAACTACCAGCTAGTTTTGATTGTAGATAATATGCATCTTTTTCAGCTGAACTTCGATATGATAATACACGACTTTAAGACTGCATTTGGAAGTGATGTAAATCAAGAATCAATGTAAAATTTATATCAGTTCGATTTTGTAGGCGTTTGGAAGAAATGTATAATTATGATCGATGTAAAACTCCACTTCAGTTTAGATTTATTGACATTTGGATGGAGTGGAGTTTTACATCGTGAATCGATATAAAACCTCATCAAGCATAAAATTTTGCACCGATAATATAATCAATGTAAATACTACATCAATTTTATTGATGTAAACCTTTACACTGTTTTATTAATAGTTTTCAAGATGTAACAATCACCTATATATATAATTCAGTGTAAAACGTCATCAATATACTTTTAATTTTATTCTTCTTACACCGGATCCAAATAAAGCCTAAAGAAATTAGGAATGATCACTTTCAATTTTATTCTTCTTCAATCTCTCATTAGAGTGAATTTATTCATCTTGTTGCACTTTTTTTTTTCTTGCTTTTGTTCTTACTAAGCATGCTGGTGTCTTTGCTTGCACACAGGGGCTATAAAGAAATAATAAATAAAAAAATACAAATATAACTTACTATATGTGAGATAAACTGGTCACTTCACCAGGCGTTGGATTTTTGAAGTGGGTCTAGGAGGATCCTAGCTACTAGAACCACTTTTTCTTCATCACATTAAATGCAAGTGAAATGTAAAACAAGAAAAGTCTCCGCATGCCTGTGCATGTGTATGACTGAGGTTGATCTTACAGAGACATCATTGATCGAATTGATCTAATCAATCATCAACCAACTATTCTTTATTTATTATGACAACAAATCAATTTCAATTATATATGAAGATTAACTAGAGCATCTGCATATAAGAGCAACCTTGAAATTTTATTATTATTTTTTTAAATAAACAAAAAAATTACAAATAGCAAAAAGATAGAAGAGAGAATACAAGGCAACGTAGCCAGCACTCAGGTTGCCAAACAGAAGCTAAAACAACCACCCTGTCCAGGGCCCAAGATTTTCCCTTCCCTCCCCTAAGGTTATGTTTGGTTTGAAGGAAAAAAGTAGGGAAAAGAAGGGAGAAATAAAGAAACCTTTACAGATCTTGTAAAGGTTTCCTTACATTTCCCTATCTTTTCTCTCAAACCAAACATAGCCTTATTGATTTTTGTTTTCTTAAAGCCTTGTCAACCTTAGCGTAAATAACGATCAGGCCAGTTTCCTAAGTTTCAGTAGATCAGCCAGGTGAGGTAATCCGCCCATGTTGAAACCTTCATCTTCTTCATCTAATGAAACATTAATTACCTTCTTCCACCTCCTCAGTGGAGGCCATGCCCTTAAACAAAGACCTCCCTATTTCTTGAGATTCCATCTTCACCATCTGAAACAACCTCTTTCACGAATTCTTCTCCACCAAAAGAAAACAAACCCAGCATCTTTGTAACTTTGCACATTCGATTCTACTCTCTTCTCAAACTTTTCAGAGTCTCCCGAGGGACTAACCTAATAATCTGGACGAGATAAGCTAGCCTTTGAGCCCTCAATGGATACACTGGGGAAATCCTTATCCCCCCTATACCAGTGCTACCTCTTTTGAAGAAACACTAGAAGGGGAAGAACAAATGCCTGGAGAGTCTTCACTTGTGAACGATAAGGATAAAAACCCAGCCTTAGCCTTATCGTTATCCAATGTAAACAACTAATCCTGCTGTAATTCTATTCTTGTTTTTACTCTGTTTCGTTTCTAATGTAACTCTATTATATATGTAACTCTCATGTATATAAATACAGACCTCTCCCTCTCGTGAGTGTATGAGAGCTTTTCTATCTATTAAGGAAAGTTCTCAAGAAGGTAACTCCACAAGACTGGCAGTTACCAATGGAGGCCCTCAGTCCAGAATAACAGCTATTAATAAGGGATCTGTAACAGCTGCCAATGAGAGACCTCCTCTAGTTACCAATGAAGTCTCTCACATAGATTTGGCAACCACTAAATTAGAAAGAAGAATTAATTAGAAATCTTTGTACATAGGCAACTGCCTATTCTATTCTTAGTTTCTCTATTTATTCTTTTATCTTTGTGTATATATACTGTACCCATCTCAGCTTGGTTGATAGGTCAAGCAATACAACAATTCTTTTATTTTTTTTTATTGTTCTCTCTTCTACAATTTTATCTTGGTATCAGAGCCTATGGCATCTCATAGTGCTGATTCGTTTGAAGCTATGAGCTCCAACTCTTCTGGTCTTCAGAACATGACTACTACAATAGCCATGAATTCTATTCCCAACATTTCTCCGTATCTCACCATTAAGCTGAATGAAGCAAGTTTTCTTTCATGGAGGGCTTAACTTTTGCCAGTTCTCAAGGCCTACAAACTGAAGGGCTTGATTGATGGCTCAACCAAGGCACCACTAGAGGAAATTCCAAATCCCAATGATGGTAGTAAGAAAATTCTCAACCCAAATTATCCTTCATGGGTACAGTTGGGCCAACTTGTTTTAAGTTAGCTTGTTGCATCTCTGACAGAGGGCGCATTAGCCCAAGTTGTTGGATTGTCTACTGCAACCGAAGTTTGGAGTGCCCTAGAAAGATCATTTTCTTCCCACTCATGATCTAGGGTGCTACAACTAAGGTGGCAGCTACAAAATCTTAAGAAAGGCAATCTGTCCATAAGTGAATATGTTCAGAAAGCAAAAACTACTACAGACAATCAATCTGCTGTTTCTGAACTGATAGCTAAGGGAGACCTTGTTCTTTTCGTCCTATCTAGACTAGGAAGTGAATATGAATCTCTCATCAGTGCTATTACAAATAGAACTAATGCTGATCAGTTAGACATCAATGATGTTCTTGGTCTACTGCTTAGCCATGAATCTTGGCTTATTCAGCACAACGTTTCTAGTGAAGCCCCCAATGCCAATATAATTGCAAATAACAATAATAATGGCAATAATAGCAATAATAATTCTTAATTTCAGAATAGCAAAGGGAACAATGGCTGCGGCAAAGGCAGAGGGCATGGCAATCAGTCTGGATGAGGATAAGGACGAGGTAGAGGTAGTACAATTATCTGCAAGGTATATAACAAACTTGGCCACTGCACTCAAGTGCTACAAACGGTACGACCTCTCGTACCAAGGAGAAAATAACCATACTTCCTGATCCTGTGGCTGCATTTCATAATGGTATGTCTTCCTACAATGGCTCAACAACTAATTTCGATTCTACTTAGTACCCTGATAATGGAGCAACTCATCACATGACTCCAGATGCTGATAACTTACAGAACAAGTCTGGATTTTTGGGTATGGACCAAGTGAAAATTGGTAATGGTGAAGGTTTGACAATTAAGAGTTTTAGTTCTTCTTCATTAAATTATGATCATTATCAGTTTAATCTGAAAAATATTTATCATGTTCCTTCTTTGGCCAAGAATTTGATTTCTGTTAGCAAATTTACAAGAGATAATAATTTAGTATTTGAATTTCACCCAGATTTCTTTTTATTGAAGGATCGTATGGGGAGAATTTTATTCAAAGTGTAGTAGATATGGACTCTATCAGTTCCCGGGAGCCATTGATGATAGAGAAAAATTAGCTGAAGCACTTGTTGGAGAAAGAGCCTCTTTCCAGGATTGGCATCATCGCTTGGGACATGCATCATTGAAAACAGTTAAATCAGTAATTTCTAAATTTGGTTTACCTTATTTAGGACATGTAAATGATCAATTTGTTTGTAAGTCTTGCAAAGCACATCGTTTAAATTTGCTAATTTCTTCTAGTAATGTCACTCAGCTTCTAGAGTTAATTTATTCAAATGTGTGGGGACCTACCCCAGTTTTGTCTACAAAAGGATATAAATATTATGTTTTGTTTATGGATGCATATTCCAAGTTTTCTTGGATTTATCCATTTGAAAGGAAATTAGATGTGTTTGATGCTCTTGTTAAATTTAAGAGACATGCTGAAAATCTATTTTTCACTAAAACTAAGATGTTTCAAAGTGATTGGGGAGGTGAGTTTCAAAAAGTATTCCCCTTCTTGGATAGTGAAGGAATTTCACATAGGGTCAGTTGTCCTCATACTAATGAGCAGAATGAAAATGGTGAAAGAAAACATCGATATATTATTGAGTCCACTCTCTCTCTACTGGCATCTCCTCTCTCCCCAAATCCTTCTAGGTCAAAGCAACAAAAACTGCAGTGTTTCTCATTAACTGGTTGCCTACTCCAACACTTGGTAATCTCTCTCCTTATGAAAAGTTGTTTGGTCGAAAACCTGATTATTTTATATTACGAAGTTTTGGTTGTGTCTGCTATCCTTTCATTCGGCCATATAACAAGCACAAGATGGACTATAGATCTATTAGATGCCTTTTTTATTGGATATAGTTCCTCTCATAAAGGGTACAGGTGCTATAATCTGGTTACTTCACAAGAAATTATTGCAAGACATGTGGTTTTTGATGAGAAATAGTTTTCGGGACTCTCTCAAGAGAGAAATTTGTCTGGACCTCTGAATTCAGCACCAAACACCCTGCTACTTGTTCCTTTAGTCTTTGTCTCATGATGATAATCAGATAGCACAACCACAACAAAGAACGCGGCTGATTCAAGATATTCTCGACACCACACTTGTTGTTCCTACTCTGGCTGTACGAACACATTCTATGACTACCCGTTCCATGAGTTCCCACCATGCACAAACTGTCACAAGGTATCCCTTACCTGAAGGGCTACTTGTAGATGGTAGTCTGAATGATGCAGAACCAACTTTCTATTCTCAGGCATCTAAGTTTGCACACTAGTGCACTACTATGGCATCTGAGTTTCATGCTCTCATACATAATGGTATGTGGCAGCTTGTTCCTTATGACTCTTCAATGAATGTTGTTGGCTCTAAGTGGGTATACAAAATTAAGAGAAAACCTTGGTTCTATGGAATGATACAAGGCCGRACTAGTAGCTCAGGGTTTCTCTCAAGTTCTTGGTGTCAACTTCACTAATACTTTCAGCCCTGTAGTTAAGCCAGCCACTATTCGTACAGTTATATCTTTTGCCACCTCACAAGGGTGGGACATTAAGCAACTAGATGTTCACAATGCCTTATTGAATTCATTTATTCAAGAAAATATTTATATGAAGCAACCTCGGGGTTTTGAGGATCAAACACGTCCAGATTATGTCTGCAAGCTTAAAAAGGCTCTCTATGGTCTTCGTCAAGCTCCTCAGGTTTGGTTCTCTCAACTCAGTAGCAGACTTCATGATCTTGGCTTCAGAAGCTCTCAATGTGATCCCTCTTTCTTCATCTACACCAAAAATAATATTTCTCTAGATATTTTGGTTTATGTTGATGATAATATTGTTACTGGTTCTTCTGCTTCTCATGTTTCTCAACTCATTTTGGATTTGTCTCGGAGTTTTTCTCTTAAGGATCTCAAATTCCTACACTATTTTCTCAGAGTAGAAGCTCATTGTGACAAGACTAGATTGTTTCTTTCTCAGAGGCGTTACATTTTGGATCTTTTACAGAAAACTAATTTGACAAGCTCTAAACCCTTGACCACACCTATGGCTCCCATGTCTAGATTGTCTAAATTTCAAGGAGACCCGCTTCCTGATCCTACTCAGTATCGCAACATTGTCGGGGCCCTGCAGTATGTTACACTTACACGTCCAGATATGGCATTTGCGGTAAACAAAGCCTGTCAATTCCTTCAAAACCCAACCAATGATCATTGGATGACAGTGAAATGCATTCTGCATTATCTCAAAGGCACAATTGAGCATGGACTATTTTTTGCATCTAATTCTCCTGGGTATTTAGTTGCTTTTTTAGATGCTGATTGGGCCGGTTGCCCTGATGACTGCCGGTCTATTGCCAGTTATGGTATTTTTCTTGGATCTCATTTAATCTCCTGGAGTGCGAAGAAACATCCCACCATTGCTCGTTCTAGCACTGAAGCTGAATTTCGCTCATTAGCTAACTCCACAACAGAATTATTGTGGCTTTAGTCTCTACTAAAGGATTTGGGTGTTCGTCAGTCCATTTCACTTATTCCTTACTATGATAATATTGGTGCCACGTACCTGGCAGTGCATCCAGTGTTTCACGCTCATACCAAGCACATCGAAGTGGACTTTCATTTTTTGTGTGATCATAATCTCCGTAAAAATCTGGATGTTCGATATATCTCTACTAATGATCAGCTAGTCGATATCTTCACCAAAACTCTTGCTCCAATTCGGTTTGATTTTCTCCGGTCCAAGCTTCACATGCTTCCCGCCCCATTTCAGTTGAGGGGGCATATTAAGGAAAGCTCTCCAGAAGGTAACTCCACAAGACTGGCAGTTACCAATGGAGGCTCTCAGTCTAGAATAGGAGCTGCTAATAAAGGATCTTTAGCAGCTGCCAATGAGAGATCTCCTCTAGTTACCAATGAAGGCTCTCACACAGAATTGGCAACTACTAAATTAGAATGAAGAATTAATTAGCAAGAATTAATTAGAAATCTTTGTACATAGGCAACTGCCTATTATATTCCTAGTTTTTCTATTTATTCTTTGATCTTTGTGTATATATACTGTACCCATCCCATCTCAGCCTGGTCGACAGGTCAAGCAATACAACAATTCTTTTATTTTTCTATTTTCTCTCTTCTATAATTTTATCTCTATCGTTTTATTTCTGTTATTGTTTCATGGTATCAGATCATGGACTTCACCATGACATCAAATAGTAACACCACGGTCCATAATGTTGCATCAACCAACACCTCTACAGCAACTCCAACTTTTGATTTCTCGTCTTCTCTTCCTACAGTCCCAAGTGTCACCCAACTACTTCCTATCAAACTGAATGCTGACGATTGCAATGTTTGGCATACACAGTTCTACCTGGCCCCTTCTGAATTCTTGCAACATGATGGGGCTGGTTGATGGTTCGCTTGCTCCTCCACCAAAAGAGATATCTGATCCTAATGACAACACTAGAATATCACAAACCCTACCTATACCAACTGGAACAGGTATGATCAGCTTGTCTTAAGCTAGCTTATTTCCCCTCTTAATGAGAATGTTATTGCACAAGTTGTTGGCTTATCCATAGCTGCAGCTGTATGGAAGTCTCTTGCCTGCTCTTATGGTTCTCCATCTCGAGCCTATACCTTGCAACTTCACAGAAAGTTGCAAACTATCAAGAAAGGAACTCAGACTATTAATGAGTATGTTCAAAATGCCAAATCCTTGGTTGAATGTCTTGCTACATGATAACGATAAATCTTCCAACAGTCCACATACACCTTAGTTGTTAGGATATACTTTATGTATTTCATGTTTACCTCTCTCCCTTGTTATCACATTATCTTATCCTCTCTCCTTCTTATCTTTTCTACAATTTGTTTTTTAATTGAACACTAATTCTATTTTTATAAATACAGCCCTCACTCATCGTATTCAGTGCGTGAGTCTTTTTCAAAACCTGTGTACTTTGGTATGGTATCAGAGCAAAACCTCAGTCCAGCCATGTCAAGTAGCAACACCGCCACCACTACTCAAAATTTCCAAACCCAAAACCAAAATCCAGGGCTATCCAAAGTAAACCTCACCCATCTCGTCATAGTGAAGCTAGATAGAAACAACTATCTACCATGGCACTCTCAAGTCTTTCAAGCTCTCAAAGGGACCGGATTACTTGGATATGTAGATGGGTCAAGCCCATACCCAACCAAATATCTCACCATCACCACCAATAGTGAAGAGTTAGTGACCGGTTCCAGCAACATTCGCAACCCAGCATTTACCACATGGGAAAAATAGGATGGCCTCTTACTAAGTTGGCTTTTGTCAACATCAACAGAAGCTATACTTGGCCAAGTAATTAGGTGCACCTCTTCAGCAATGTTGTGGAAATCATTGGAAAAACACTTTGCCTCCAAATCACGGGTTCGAGTGATGCAACTACATGTTGAGTTACAACATCTCAGAAAAGGTACTCTACCTATGGCTGATTATCTCCAGAAAGCCAAATTATTTGCCGATAGCCTCACTGCTATTGGTTCACCTATATCTATATTTGATCTTAATCTTCGAGTATTGATGGGTCTAGGACCTGACTATGAGGCATTTGTCACATCAGTAAGCACTCGCTCTGATGAATTGCCACTGAGGAACTCAATGGAATGTTGTTAAATCGTGAACTCCGGAAGGAGTATTTCAAACTTGGATTCAAATCCGATACATTTAGTGCCAATACAGCCTTTCGTGGGCCCAACAACAACAATAACAATAAGTCCCGTGTCTCTCCAAATCAGTCCACTCAATATGGACAACCCAACCCTCCATGAGAACATGGTCAAGAAAATTATTCAAAAAAGGGACCAATGGTCCTAATAATGGCCAACCTTCAGGCCCACAATGACCTTCAAGCCCATGTCAAATTTGCAAGCGCAAAAATCACACTACTGTAAATTGCTACTTTCATTATGGGAGGAAAGGAGAAGGACCCAAATCAGCCTATACAGTATCCTCCAACTCCTCTGTCGATCGTTCTCTGTGGTATTCAGACTCCGAAGCTACAACTCACTACCAATTTGAACAACTTAAAGCTGCATTCCGAGTATACGGGTACTGATCAGATCAAAATGGGTAATGGGACAGGTTTGTCAATCCACCACACTGGTTCTACACTCATTCCCAACCCCACTCCTCCCTTGGTTTTGAAAAATGTTCTTCATGTTCCTTTAATTACAAAAAATTTACTTTCAGTTGGACAATTTTGCCATGATAGTGATGTCTTTTTTGAGTTCCCTGCTAACTTTTTTGTTGTAAAGGATTGCCAATCCAAGAAGATTTTGCTCCACGGGTGGAATAAGAATGGTCTTTATCAGCTAGACCCAGGAGGACTTCCTCAACTCAGTTCTAATTTTGCTTTCATAGGTGAACGTTGCAATGTTGGCACGATGCACTACAGGCTTGGGCATCCTAGCCCATGTACTGTGCGCCATGTCATCTCCACCAATCAGTTGCCCCTCTCTTCAAATAAATCCGTAGCCTTTCGTTCATCTTGCTAATTGGGCAAGAGTCATAAATTGCCTTTTGCTTCTAGGAAACATTCTTCTTCTGAACCTCTTTCATTAATTTTTGCAGACTTATGGGGACCAACCTCAATTTCTTTTCATGGTTTTAAGTATTGCATTTCGTTTTGTTGATGATTTTACTAAGTTCACTTGGATCTATCTGTTGCATGTGAAATCTAATGCATTTGATGCTTTTGTTAATTTTAAAACTATGATTGAGAAACTTTTAAATTCACCATCAAGGCTCTCCAAACTGATGATGGTAGAGAATTCCATAGTTTTAAGCCCTTTCTTATCCAACATGGGATCGTTCATGAAGGGATGAGAGATCCATCCTATGGATGCCCAAAGATTGCGGAATAAGGGGCGAATTTCAAAAATTTTATCTCTCCCTTCAACTGGGAATCGTATTCCCTATTTAGAAAATCATATTTTCAAGGATCAATCTTGAACCATAAACTGAACCAGATCTGAACCAAAAGGAGTGGGAGAGGATTATA
>NW_010729334.1:593831-604657 GCF_000365185.1 Nelumbo nucifera
TCTAAACTAACACGAGTCTCATTAAGTGTCCAGTTTAAGGGTATTACACAGAAACATACCAAGGGAACATGAATCAAATATGCATCTTTATTCATTTACAATAAACTCATAAAGTACATCATTCTGATTGAAGCTAAGGGCATACAAAACTGTCTAACAGTTCATAGGTTGACTTGTCCACACACATCTGCACAAAACAACACACTGTTGAACGTCGCCACAAATCCATTGTTGACATGGGCCTCACACTTCTAGCTCATGCTTTTGTTCCTTTAACCTATTGGTGGGATGCCTTTGACACCGCTGCCTATCTTTTGAACCGCTTACCCACACCCGTGTTAGGATACTGCTCACCATGGGAAAGCCCTCTTTCACTCCAAACCTGATTTGTCATGGTTGAAAGTCTTCGGATGTGAATGTTTCCCATGTTTACGGGACTACAATAATCACAAGTTTGCTTACCGCTCCAAATCATGTATCTTTTTGGGGTATAGTAGAGCCCATCATGGTTACAAGTGCCTCCATATACCCYCTAGCCGCATTTTTATTTCCCGGCACGTCATCTTCAATGAATGCACTTTTCCTTTTTCTAGACAACCCTCTTGTCCAACTTCTACCAGCACCCATACCACTGAACCTTCTATTGGACTCCCCCCCAGTCTTAATAGTCCTGTGCTGCCTCTAGACCCTCTCTCTCCCCATATCGTCCTGAGCCCACCATCTCCCTCTCTCGGTCCAAGTGTTGTAAGCTCCCTTCCCACTACGGGCCCATATCTCTCCAACCACCTTCCTGAATTCCTTACCCAGGAACCAATGACAACACCATCCCCCATATCTTTTCCACTGGGCCCATTAGGCCCATCTAACCAAGCATTGCACATGCCTCCTCCTAATGGGCCCACCACCTCAATTTCAGTAACTTCAATGAGACCACCTCACAATGTTCACACTTCTCCTTCTACTCTAGCCTCAACACCACATGTAACTACTCCCTCCCAGCACATTCCCGTACCTCCTCATTCCACCCACCCCATGGTGACTCGTTCCAAAAATGGCATTTTCAAACCCAAAGTCTTCTCTACTAGTCGTCACCCCTCCTTGACCTCACCTCTGAGCCCTCTTGCCTCTCCAAAGCTTTCTCTAACCCTAATTGAAAATCTGCCATGACCAAAGAGTATGCAGCAATCTTGTGCAATCATACTTGGGACTTGGTTCCCCCACCCCTCAATTCCAACATTATCGGGTGTAAATGGGTTTTTCGTGTGAAACAAAACCCTGATGGTAGCATCTCCCGGTTTAAGGCCCGTCTTGTTGYAAAGGGATTTACACAACAAGAGGACGTAGACTACACTGAGACCTTTAGTCCAGTAATTAAGCCCATCACCATTCACCTCATTTTGTCCCATGCTGTCTCCCATGGCTGGTCTTTACACCAACTAGACATCCAGAATGCCTTCTTGCACGGGAGACCTCTGAGACCATTTACATGGCCCAACCTCCAAGGTTCTGTGACCCCACCAAACCCGATCACATTTGCTTACTATGCAAATCGCTTTATGAACTCAAGCAAGCCCCCCACGCCTAGTATAAAAAGTTAAGTACTTTTCTTCTTAACTATGGCTTCTCCTGCTCCAAAGTTGATACTTGACTGTTTATTAAGCACACACCTCACTTTTCTCTTCTTTTGCTCATTTACATTGATGATATTATAGTGACAGGTTCCAGTCCAGTTGCTATCTCCTCTCTCATCACTCAAATGGGCTCAGCCTTTGCTGTTAAGGACATGGGCCCACTGCACTTCTTCCTTGATGTTGAAGCAATTCGCCTACCCACAAGACTATTTCTTTCCAACAACGCTATATTGTTGATCTTCTGCAGCGTCTCCACCTTGAGGATGTGAAGCCCGCCCCTACTCCCATGAGCGCTTCTTGCAAATTGTCCAAACAGTCAAGTGACCCACTTCCAAACCTTACTGAGTACAGAAGTATAGTTGGTGCTCTTCAATATCTCTCTCTCATTAGGCCTGATATAGCCTTTTGTGTTAACAAAGCCTGCGAGTTCATGAGTGTACCCACTACTGAACATTGGCAAGCTGTCAAGCGCATCTTGCGCTACCTCAAGGATACCATTCATTTTGGTCTTTGTATTACACCATCTCACACTCCTCATCTTCATGCTTTTACAAATGCTGATTGGACTCGCTGCCCGGATGATCGCAAATCCCAAGGTGACTATTGCATTTTCTTTGGTAATAACCTCATCTCATGGTCATCCAAAAAGCAACCCACTGTCTCGGGCTCCAACACTGAAGCCGAGTACCAAAGTGTTGCTGTTGCCACCACCAAACTATTGTAGATTCAATCCCTTCTCAAAGAACTTTCCATTCCCTCTACCGGCACCCTGGTCCTCTGGTGTGACAACCTTGGTGCTACGTACCTCTTCACCAACCCAGTCCTCCATGCCCGTACCAAGCATGTTGGGATCGATGTTCATTCTGTTCGTGATCAAGTCTCCATAAAGCTACTTCATGTCTAGTTTCTCTCCTCGCATGATCAACTTGCCGACATAATGACAAAACCCCTTGGCACCCCTCGCTTTACTTGGCTTCGACACAAACTGAACGTGCCTTCTCCCACATCCACCTTGAGGGGGGTGATAACGATAAATCTTCCAGCAGTCCAGGTACACCTTAGTTGTTAGGATATACTTTACGTATTTCATGTTTATCTCTCTCCCTTGTTATCACATTATCTTATCCTCTCTCCTTCTTATCATTTCTATAATTTGTTTTGTAATTGAACTCTAATTCTACTATTATAAATACAACCCTCACTCGCCGTATTCAATGCATGAGTCTTTTTCAAAACCTATGTACTTTGGTACTATAGTATCTGAACTTGTTGCAGAACAAGATCTGTTACTCTATTTACTTATGGGTCTCGGGCCTGAATGTGAGTCTTTTGTCACTTCAATCACAACAAGAATGGATGCTGATGATCTCTTTGAAGATGACCTTCATGGGGTGCTGCTAAGCCATGAAATTTGGTTGAAGCAATAGCACTCTATTATTGATTTTAGAACTATTGCTTCTGCTCATTTGGCCACATCACAATCTCAAAATCAATCCAATTCAAACCAAAATCGTGGGGGCTTCACTCCCTGTGGCAGAGGAGGCCATGGTGGTTGAGGAGGTCGTTCATCATCTCAAGGCCCTCCTCTAAACAATGCTCCAAGAGTTGTATGTCAATTATGCTCCAAAGCTGGTCATACTGTTCACACCTACAGACGTCTGTTTGATATCTCTTACACTGGTTCTACAAAGAACAGTCCTCCTGCATAGGCCTGTCAGACATCTTCCTCTCATATGGGTGTTGATCTCACGTGGTATCTCGATTCAGGGGCTACAAACCACATGACCCTTGATGTTAACAGTCTTCAACTGCGTGTTGAGTATACTGGTACAGACCAAGTCTATGTCGGAGAAGGCATAGGTTTGAGCATTGACAATATTGGTTATTCACATATATCTCACAATAATTCTACTTTCCATTTACGAAATATTTTACATCTTCCCTCTCTTGCTAAGTCTGTTTCTCAATTTACCCGTGATAATAATGTTGTCTCTGAGTTTCACCCATCCTTTTTTGTTGTGAAGGACCTTATGGGAAAGGAACTTCTTTGAGGACCCAATAAGAAATGGTCTCTATCATTTGCCAGCTGCAGTTCAAGATGTCGAGTCTCTATCCTCCAATAACTTGCTATAGACATTCAATAGTGAAAAAGCACCCATGTCTCGTTGGCATGCCCATCTTGGGCACCCAGCCTTGTCCGTAGTCAAGAGTGTCATTAGTAAATTTTGTTTACCTTCCTAATGATTATTTCAGTTCTATTTGTGAGTCCTGTCAATTGGCTAAGAGTAAACAATTACCATTTTTGCATTCTGAATCTCGTTCTACTGCAGCATTACAACTCATTTTTTATGATGTTTGGGGTCCTGCCCCTATCACTTCTCACAATGGTTTTCAATATTATGTGGTTTTTCTTAATGACTATAGCAGTTTTTCATGGGTTTACTTGCTTTCTCACAAATCTCAAGCAATTGATGCATTCTTACAGTTCAAAAAATTAGTTGAGAATCAGTTCACCACCACTAAGTCCTTCTAAAGTGATTGGGGTGGCGTACCGTGTTCTTACTCATTATCTTTAGGATTTTGGTACTAACCATTGTTAGCACTCAATTTTTGCTCAGTCCCTTCATTGACCCATCTCCTACATTTCGGATGCCCAATTGGACCACACCAATCACTTTAAAACAAGCCAAAACCCTAAGAAACCAAAATTTAGCCCAAATGCCCATAAATCCACCGCTAATTCTACATGATTTCCTTTCGATGGTCTTGATTAGGCCACATCACCATACCTGATCCCCGATCAAAATCCATCATGTGAAATAAAACCCTCAAACAAAGAATCACACAAGTTTTTAGTCCTAAATTCCTAGATTTAGCCAACATCCATTAGAGATCCCACTTCGATGTGTTTAACATTACGATGCTCCTTGAACCTAAAACCCGTGATCTGTACATACCTAACACGATCAAACCCCTTCCAACAACCTCATAATCCCGATCATACCTACCCATACCTAAACACTAAATTTTATCCCAAAATTCCCTCATTTGACCCAACATCAAGCCTTGATTCTGTTTTGGCGAATCTTAGCTCACCTGTCATAAATCTCCATCATCCAAATCTTATTTGACCAATCAGACCCCACCACCATGTTCAGAGACCCAAAGAACCCCATCACATCAAATTTCACGACCAAACACTTCCATTTGACCATTGAAAAAGTAAGATTCCATTTCGGACCCTCCCATTGATTAAAAAATCATAAGACCATGATCTGAACTGAACCAGTAAATCTACACTTCTGATCAAAGATTCATCACTTCCATCATATCCAGGATGTCCAAAAGTGCCTACCCACCAAATTTCATCCCAAAATTCCCCCGTTTGACCCTTCATCAAACAAAGATTCTGTTTCAACAAATCTTATTGATCTGAACTTGTCAGCCATAGATTTCAATCATCCCGACCCCATTTTCCCAATTAGAGCTCACCATTGTGTCTAGAGACCCAAAAAAGCCCCACAACACCAAATTTCATAGCCATATTCATCAATTTGACTGTTAAATTAGAGAGATACCATTTTGATGCACCAGATTAAATCGCCACGTCACCTGTCCAACCTATCATCTTAAGTGGGAGGGGACTGACGTTAGCTCCTTACTTAACCCCCTTTAAACACTTGGACCAATGAATTTGAGCCTAATAGGCTTAAAAAGCTCAAAATGCAAAGCAATCCCCTACTTAAAATCAAGAAAATACAAAATAGCATTTAAAAGTTTTTCAAATTTACATTTTTTGCCACTATTAGTCCCAAATACGGGACTGCAACGTCTAGCACGCCCTAATCACTCATTGAACGCTCGAAACCCATAAGAAACCACCCAAAATCAAGAAGATTTGTTGCACAAAGAAGGAAAAGTCAAGTCTAAGCCTTTCTCTCTGAAAATCCTTGCTTATTTCGGTGAAAAAACTCTGTTAAGCTATAGACACTATAGCTAGACGAGCTTCAGACCCATCTCCCTCCATTTTCTTTATAAATAGAGGCCCAACTCGAGCTTGAGAGAAGGGGAGAGTTGCCCAACTCCTGTAACACACTCAGCTTGCTTGAAACCCCGAAATCCTTGAAGCCAAGCTCAAGCCTCATCCCCTGTTTTTTAGACTCAACACCGGAAACGCCCCACCTAGCTCTTGCCCTATTCAAGTTTCATTTAAGGTCCTTTCAGCTCCTAGAAAGCTTGTTTCAAGGTCGTACACGAGAGGTAAGCCTTTCATTCCACCATCTCTTTGTTTTGAGTTTAGTTTCAGGTTACTTAAAGCCCTGAAATCCTAGGAAACTTGCATTCCCAGCTTCCTCTAGATTGAGAAAAAGAGGTAGAGAGGCGAGGATCTTAGGGAAAATAGTGCCTAAGACCCGATAACATCACCTCAAATCAATTCTGGGCGAAGTTGGGAATATTTTCATCAGATTTCAGGAACTTTGGACAATCATGTTTGTTCGTGTTTTGTCAAAATTGGAACCTGAATTACTCCCGTAGTGGGCTGCTATAGCAGCTTGGAGAGAGGGGTGCCTAACACCTTCCCTCTCCCAATCTTTGGAACCCAAAACCTTTTAGTTCAGTACCTTTCCTTGATGGAGGACGGAATCACTATCAAAGACTTAAGTTGAGCTTCTCAAACCTGAAAATGATGAGCCATTTCCTTTAAAAAATGGGTACTAACTCCAATTCTTTTGAGCCCACCATAAATTTCCCAGAACTCACAACCATCGTTTGTCATGTCCCCACACCCATCAATATAATGGACATGTTGAATGAAAGCACAGGCATCGGGTTGAGACCGCCCTTGCATTATTGGGCCATGCCTCTCTCCCCTTTTCCTTTTAGGATGATGCTATACAAACAACCACTTTTCTCATTAACCATCTACCATCGCCTGTCACATTTCACCATTTGAAAAACTTCTTGGAACACCACCCAACTACACTCTTTTCAAGGTTTTTTTTGTTGTTGTTGATATCCCTTGCTTCGGCCTTACAATAAACATCAGCCATGTGTCTTCTCGGGGGTATAGTTCGTCACATCAAGGATACAAATGCCTTCATCTCCCCTCTAACCGCTTATACATTTCTCATCATGTTGTTTTTTATGAGAATCGATTTCATATAACCCAACCCACATTATCAGTTCGCTCACCTCCCTCTAGAACCTATATCATTGTCCCACTCCAGCCCATACTCTCTCCTACACCTCCCCTTGGCTTTGTTTCTCATGATACTAACAATCTACTGCAGGGACCATGTGGTACTGACAATTCGGTGCAGGATTGCGGTGCTGACCAGCCCTCCATGTCATCACAGTCATCTCCTATGCCCATGACCAGTGAGATCTCTCCCTCCTTTGATGATGATAGTTCCCCTCCTCCATCTAGGGGCACTTGTTCTATTCAAGAACTGTTAGACCACACAGCTCCTGTACCAACAACTACCACTTATGTGGCATCCAAGAACTTTCGTATGTCTACAAAACATCCCATACCGGAATTATAGATTTCTGAACAACATGGCATTCTACCTGAATCAACATGTTTTTCTAAGGCAAACAAAATTCCAGAATGGCGTGATTCCATGTGCAAAGAATTCAATGCACTTATAGAAAATGTCACGTGGTCCTTAGTACCACTACTGTCTCATGGCGACATCATAGGTTGCAAGTGGGTATACAAGGTTAAAAAGAAAGTTGATGGCACTCTCGAGAGATATAAAGCCCGTTTGATAGCCAAGGGCTTCAAACAACAACCTAGAGTTGATTTTACAGATACATTCAGCCCTGTGGTGAAGCCCGCCACCATCAAAACTGTTATTGCTATTGCTCATTCTCAAGGTTGGCTCATTCGTCAACTTGATGTTCAGACTTCAGAATGCRTTTCTTCATGGTGTGCTCTCTGAGGTGTATATGGCCCAACCTCCAAGATTTATTGATCCTATTTTTCCCCATCATGTTTGCCGGCTACACAAGGCTCTCTATGGCTTAAAACAGGCCCCACGGGCTTGGTTTTTCAGACTGTACTCCTTTTTGGTTCAGCTAGGCTTCAAGGCCTCCACCTATAATAGCTCCTTGTTCCTTCATCGGGGTAATGTCACTATTTTTATCCTTGTGTACATGGATGATATTTTAGTTACTTTGAATTCCACCTCAACTATTGATCAACCCATTGCTCAACTTGGATCTGAGTTTGCTGTCAAGGACTTGGGTCCTTTACATTATTTTCTTGGCCTAGAAGTTCATCATGATGGTGAGAAGTTGGTTATGTCTCAGCAATGCTACATTCTGAACTTGTTGGATAAAGCTGAAATGTTGGGCTCCAGGCCTATCTCGACACCCAGTGTTGCTAATTGTTCTCTCTCATCTCATGATGGGGAACCTCTCGTCGACCCAACGCTATACAGAAGCATTGTTGGCTCGCTCCAATATGTAACATTAACCAGAACAAATCTCTCCTTCTCCATTAATAAAGTTTGCCAGTTCATGCATCAGCCCACCACTACACATTTCTAGTAGTTAAATGGATTCTCCGCTATCTCAAACAAATTATCCACCTGGGCCTGGTATTTCATCACTCCTCTCTTTCATCTCTAACAGCGTTCACAGATGCCGATTGGGCTGGTTGCTCCGATGACAGATGCTCCACTGGAGGGTTCTGTGTATTCCTTGGTGATAATCTCCTTTCCTGCAGTGCTTAAGCAACCCATAGTGGCTCGCTCCAGCACTAAATCTGAACTTAGACCACTTGCCAATGTAACAACAAAGATCATTTGGATCTACTAAAGGAGTTATGTGTACATCTCATTACTACTCCCATTGTTTGGAGCGACAATCTCAGCACCACTTACCTTGCTGCCAACCCTATGTTTAAAGCTCGCACTAAACACATTGAAGTAGATTTCCACTTCATTCGTGACTTGGTGTTTCAACCCCAGCTTGATGTTCGGTTTATTAGTTCTATTGCTCAGGTTGCTAACATTTTCACTACAGGGCTCTCCTCTGAACTGTTTAGTCAAATACGTTCCAAGCTCAACGTTGCCCCGTTAATCTTGTGGGGGGATGTGAACAATAAGGACAAGAACCCAGCCTTAGCCTTATCGTTATCCCATGTTAACAACTAATCCTGCTGTAACTCTATCCCTGTTTTTCCTCTGTTTCATTCCTAGTGTAACTCTACTATCTATGTAACTCTCATGTATATAAATACAGACCTCTCCCTCTCATGAGTGTGTGAGAGTTTTTCTATCATTTTATTTCTATTATTGTTTCATCACTCAATCACTCCCTTCTACATCTAAAGATACCATAGTATCAACACCCAAACCCTTTCTCAAGGCAACCTCTTGCACCACTAGTTCCAGCTTGTCCCTACTTACGCATCCATATTCAGCTTCACTAATACATGTATCTACCATTTCTTAAAAACTCAACTGCATAACCCAACCTCTTATCTGTTGTCTTTTTGTAAGAAATTCTTAAGCCTGATTTCTTTTCAAACAGCCTTAGCAGAAATTAACGAATTCAGCATGCCAAGTTTGGCTCTTCTCGGGATGGTAGCTGCTTTAAACCACTCCCAAATGGTGGACACAGGCACTAAGGCCTGCTCATTAGTAGAATGTTAGTGGCTTCGCAACTTGGGATTTTGAACAAGATCGGATTCAATCCTCACAAAACCGTGACCACTCCTAATCTACAGCCACTTACAACCGTCTATTGAGAATATTTCTATAGTTGTGTATTTTTATTCATGGAAAGCCAATAGATGGAATAATAGAAGCAAATAGATGGAGAATAAGAATGGTTCAGCTATGTGAAGAAGACCCCATGTATATTTATAACAAATGAATGTACAGAGAGACAAGGCTCAAAGAGTCCATGATAAAGGACAACATAAATAGATGAGAACAATTAGTAATTATTTACAAGAGTTTGAGTGAGAATTGAAGAACCCAAGCTGTGGTGGTGACTGAGTAGAATATGTATGCTTCGCGGACGAGTTAACCTCCAATACGCCCCCTCAAGTGAAATGTATTGGTAGCACACAAAGCTTGGATTGTAGCACATCAAACTAGGCACCACTGATAGCTTTAGTAAGAATATCAGCARCTTTATCCCCATAAGATATAAACTGAATATGCAATGTCTTCTAGAGCATCAGATCTCAGAGAAAATGGAAATCCACCTCAGCGTGATGTGTTCTAGCTCAGAAAACAGGATGGGAGGCCAAATAAGTGGCTCTGATATTATCGCACCAAATAGTGGGTGATGAATGTAAACAGTGACCCAGATCAAAAAGCATAGATTGTAGCCATAACACTTCTGTGGCAGCATTAACACATGCCCGAAATTTAGATTTAGTGCTTGATTATGCAATCATGGCTTGTTTCTTGGAGCTCCAGGCAATGAGGTTATGACCCAAAAACATAGCATAAGCATCAGTGGAACGTCTGTCATCTAAGCACCCTATTCGATTAGCATCGAAAAAGGCATGAAGTGACAGAGGAGAGGTGGAATAAAAATGAAGTCCACGATCCAAAGTGAATTTCAAATAACGTAAAACACGTTTTACTATGGCACAATGAACTATTGTAGGAACATGGAGAAATTGGCACACCTTATTCACCGAAAAAGAAATATTGGGGCGAGTTAGAGTAACATTCTGTAAAGCCCCAACTAGACATCCATATTCTGAAGGATCAACGAGCAAATCCCCACTGTGTTTCGATAGTTTGGATGCGGTGACCATTGGTGAGGTAAGTGGTTTAGTAGAAACCATGTTGGCACGTTTCAGCAAATCAAGGAAATAATGGCATTGAGACAAAATAATTCCATCAGAGGACCTTGTAATCTCCATGCTGAGAAAGAATTTAGTTGGACCAACATCCTTCAAGGAAAAGGACTGGGATAGAGTAGATAGAGTCTAGCAGTAGCTGATGAAGAGTTCCCTGTGARAAGAATATCATCAGCATATATAAAGTAACACCATCCTTGTTATATGTTAGAYAGTTTTGTATGCCCTTAGTTTCAATCAGAATGATGTACTTTATGAGTTTATTGTAAATGAATAAAAGTGCATATTTGRTTCATGTTCCCTTGGTATGTTTCTATGTAATACCCTTAAACTGGACACTTAATGAGACTCGTGTTAGTTTA
>NW_010729335.1:34285-47088 GCF_000365185.1 Nelumbo nucifera
CGTGCCATGCTAGACTTAGGTACATCTATTAATGCCATGCCATACTCGATTTACTGTGCATTGAGACTAGGTCCTTTGAAGGAGACTAGAGTTGTTATTCAATTAGYTGACCGTTCTAATGCCTACCTAGAAGGGATTGTTGAGGATGTATTGGTGCAGGTTAACGATTTAATCTTTCCAACTGATTTTTACATCCTGAAGATGGAGGAGGACACAGCCACAAGTTCAACCCCACTTCTATTAGGCAGGCCATTCATGAAAATGTCCAAAACCAAAATAGATGTGGATGAGGGTACCCTCTTCATCGAATTCGACAGAGAGATTGTAAAATTTAATATTTTTTAAGCAATGAATGTCATTCGATCTGCTCTATTGATACCAGTGATTCAAATGTGTAGGACAGGAAACTGTTGCAGCATTAGATGATTCTCCAGAGTTACAACAGTCAGGTAATGCTCCTTTATGTTATATTGCCGATTTTTGACAGGAGACCTTTAACCTCTGTTTTCCAGGCCTCCATTCTAGAATTGAAGCCTCTCCCTAATCACCTCAAGCACCTATTCCTTGGAGATGGAGAGACATTACCGGTGATCATCTCTAGTAGCCTTAGCGCACCACAAGAAGAGAAGCTTGTGCAGGTTCTTACAGAGCAGAAGATGGATATTGGTTGGACGATTGCGGATATCAAAGGAAGCAGCCCATTTACATGCATGCATCACACCTTACTTGAAGAGCAAGCAAAACCTTCCTGTCAACCACAAAGAAGGCTGAACCCACCCATGATGGATGGAAGGGGAAAGCACCGGAAGTTGCAACCACAAGAGTTAGAGGATCCGGTTTATGCTGATTAGAAAATGGGAAGTTTGCTTTTTCTTTTTCTCTTCTTTTCGTTTTTGCATTTATAGTTTAGTTGTTTCTGCCCTTTCTTTGCATTTTACCCTACATTAGGGACAATGTAAGTTTTAAGTGTGGGGGAGGGGATTTAGGTTAGAATTTAGGTTGCGTTTAAAATTTAATTTATGTTGTGCTTTTCTGCATTTGTTCGAAAAAAAAAACTCAACTCTTTTGGAATCAATTGAAATAGTGTTCTAGGACAACTCTTGTGAACTGAGTAAAGAAATATGATTAGGGAATACAGGATTCACCTGAGGCCACTCCCTTTTTATGCTAGTCCTAAATCCAGGTTTAAGTAAATAGGATAAATATTTTATCATTGCTACAATTGGTAGGATGCAGCATAAAATACACCTACCAACCAAGTAATTCAATAGTAGGGCGGAGCATAAAATGCACCTACTGACCAGCAATTCAAACAGTGGGATGGAGCATAAAATGCACCTACTGACCAAGTAATCTTAAAAGTGAGATGGAACATAAAATGCACTCACTTCCACCAAGAAGAGAAAAGAAAAAAAAAGAAAAAAAAATGTTTTCCCTAGTTTACTACATGGTTTGTAGTAGCAAAAATTGGATTGGTTGATGGATGAGTTGTGTATAACTTGGTTGTGTTGATTTAACGGTTTACAATAGTTAACCTAGAACATTTGTGAAAAAAGATGAAGGAAGATTAAGTTTAAACTTTGGTAGAATAGTTTGCTTAGTTTGCTTAAGTTTTGTCTTGCCTGAGGACGGGCAAGGTCTAAGTGTGGGGGGATTTGATGAAAACGAAAAATATCATATTTTTCACCCTTAATAATAAGCCTTTTATGTTTATTTTATGCCCAAATGCACTCATAATTCTTATATTTTGGTTTAAGGCACGAAAGGAGGCGTTAGGTGAGAAGCAAGGCTAATCGGGTCATTTTACACAGTTTCGGCGCTGTGTGGTAGATTGAGCATAACCCTCTCATCCGGACTCTGATTGAGGTGAATCAAGATGCGTTAGAAAGATAAGGAAAAGTTATACACCTTTCCTGTTTTGAGTTTTGATATATTCGGACTAAATCGAGGTCAAAATTGGGCCTGAATTCTCTACAACAGCACTGGTGACGTGTTGAAGACATTCCTTAGCCTTGAAGCTTTCATCCGCGATTTCACCACTCTCCCACTCACACAACAACTTTGTTTTATCTTATTTTTGAGTCTTTTCTGGATAAGTCAGACTTGTAGATTGACCTAGAGGAATTTTAGGAGATTTTGTAGGCTTCTCTTGGGGGAAGTAGATAAGAGGAGAAAAACATAAAGAGAAGGTAGGCAGATTGGGAGCAGTCGAACCTCTCTTCTCTTCTCTTATCTTCTCTCCGCCCCACTTCTTCATTCTCTGATTTTCTTAGAGTTTTCACCATGAACATGCATGGCTAAAACCTTATACTTGGTTGAAGGAAGCAGAAACCTCAGAATCCACCAAACTGTGAGATCTAATTTGGTTTTTATTGATTGATTCATGCTTTGGATATCGAATGTTCTTCTATATTTATGTCTATGAATGTTTTGATTGATTTCTAGGAAGGCCTACTAGTTTATTATTCGTTACAATCTATTGCTAGATTAGATATCAAATCTGTAATTGTTTGATCCCTCTAATCTGCGAAGCAATTAGGGTTTAATGATTTGCTGCATCAGAAATTGTTAGATCTTAGGAAGAACACTCGATTAAATTAAATGCAACCGCTTGTGCTTGTGCTTGTGTTGTTTAGCTTCATCGATCTCTAATGCTTAATGCTATTACTGGATTAAATCTCTAACGTTTGATTAGGGGTTGTTCAGAAGTAAGGGTTAAGAGGATCGCTTGTTTTCCGATTAACTGATATTGGGAAGATGCAGGAAAATAATTCCTACGATGAATATTCAAAGTTTGAATTGATTTATCATTGCATTGATGAGCAGTAGTGAAATTCTGATGGTGGATGTTATTCTAGACCAAGATTCATTCTTTTGATTAATTTCAGCACTCTAAGTTGCCTAGTTTTCCATTTAAATTTCGTTCTTTTTAATTCTGATTTTCCTTATTTTAAATCTGATTTTTGCTACATACACCCCCCTCCATCTTTGATTCACGTAGCACATAATTCAGGTTAGATACTCTCTGTGGGAACGATCCTTACTCGCACTATTGCATATAACTTTTACGAATATAGGTTTTATTTTTGGGTGCCTATGACAGCACACCAATATACCTGATACGGAGTAGCAGTAACTCCCAACGGATGTGTTCACCCCCAAGGAAAGCTCCAAAGACTGCTTCCACTAAAGATGACACAGCGTAGGGTGGAGTAGAATCAACAGATGGTTCTTCACAAGAACCAAATCCTTGAGCAAGAATTTGATGAGGGTATGTGAGCATGACTTCAGATCAGTTTTTCTCCAAAAACTGATATCAAGAACCCTTCTTGATCGCTCCTACAGTGGAGAACGAATTGTCAATGGCGGTAGTAGGAGGAGGGCACAAGAGCAGAAGATGGCACAGTCTTACTATTGCTGTCTTCCCTCTTTCTGTGATCTGAGATCTGATTGAGTTGTTGTTCCTGGAGGTTCACCCTCCTCCTCCTTTTATGACCTTAAAGAGAGCTCCTAATTTCATTAGGAGTTTCCTAATCCAAATCCTTATTTGGATTTGGAATCTCTTTAAGAGATAAGGATAATCCCTTATCTTATCTGCAGATCTAGATCAGCCCCCCTAATCGCATTAGGAGCTTCCTGATCCAAATCTCTAATTGGATCTTTCAGGCTTACTGTTAAATGGTCGTTTCGTCATCTTACCCTGAAGGCAAGGTTCACAAGTGAGAGTATCTTCTACAGTTAGAAAATCCAAAGGACCATACTTTACCAACCTTGTGATACGATCAATGCTGATATGACGGGTTCTTTTCTTGGGATATCAACCGATGTAGTTTCGGCTATGTTAGTTTCTAGAGAAGGATGGAGAACATAGAGACCATTCTCAGGTTCTCCGTATGCGATGAATTTGTTATTTCTTTTAACAGTAATTGTATTACCAAAAAGAATAGAATATCCATCCGCACACAATTTTGAAACAGAAATCAAATTTCTTCTCAAATTCGGTACATAAAGACAATCTTTCAGTACAATTATTCCTTCTCTGAAAATTAACTCTACGGTTCCTATAGCCGTAGCTACAACACTTGTAGAAGTCCCCAAGTAAAGAGTTACTTCTCCGTCACTCAGTCTTCTGCTTATGCTGAACCCTTGTAGTGAGTTACACTTATGAGTCAAAGCCCCGGAGTCAATACACCAGGAAGCAGAAGATACCAACAAATTGGTTTCTATGACACAGGATTCGAAATTACCTTTCTTGGATTCCAGGTATTGAGGACAATTCCTCTTCCAGTGGCCAGTCTGTTTGCAGAAGTGACAAGCACCTGATGCTCTGTCCCTCTTCTGCTTCTTGGACTTGGTGGCCTTCTTCTAGGGCTTTCTCTTAGCCTTCCTCTTCTTCTTGCCCGATTTGCCAACTTCAACAAGCATGGCTATGGGTTCATCCTTCTTAATCAGTTCCTCGGCCCTCTACAACATATTACTGAGTTCCTGAATGCTGACATTCAGCTTGTTCATATTGTAGTTCATGATGAACTGATTGAAGGAAGGAGGCAGAGAATTTAGGATGGTGTCTACCTTCGTGACATGGTCAAGTCCGGATCCAAGAGCCTCAAGTTCATTAATGTAACCCATCATCCGAAGACAATGGTCATGAACATGCTGGTTCTTGGACATCTGCGTGGTCATGAACTGTCTCGGGACCTTTTGACGAGTAGAACGATTCGGCTCCTCATACATCGTCCTCAGACTATCCAATATGTCCTTCGACAATTTGATCTGATTGAATTGCCTCTGTATCGGATTATCCAAGGAAGCAATGATGTAACACTGGGCCAGGGAATTTTTCTCTTCCYATTCTTGGTAGAACCTCCTGCGGGCCTCAGAAGCCCTATCTCCCGGACGCTCCGGGGTAGGGTTTTTAGCCACCTTGTCCAACTTCTCAGAAGTTAGGACCAGCATAAGGTTACGGTACCAGTCAGCATAGTTTGGTCCTTTTAGTTTGTTGTCATCCAACAGCTTTGCAAATTGTCCATTTTCCATTTCTGGTAAGAAGCAAACATTACTCCACAACCTAATTTGATTCATGTTATCTACATAGATATGGCTTTTAATCTATGTTCCATTTCCATTTATTCATCTCTGAGATTTCCCTCCTATCTTAGTGACGGAGACAACGACTTATATCTCTGGAAATGTGGGAAATCACATAGGGTGCATGGAGTCAACTATTTCACCTGCATAACCCCACCACCTTTATGTGAAGGATCATATCCACTCATCGTATGAGCTTTCCCTTTGGCCTCTGTCAGACAAGGTTCATTGCCATTTTGGTTAAACCTTTCTGTTCAGTGAGTGCTCACCCAGCATATTCGTGAACGCCAAGGTACCGTGAGAGAGTCTTCCATTATAGGATAGGCCCCTCCCACATCGGTCTATGATGCCCCTATCATCTTATGAAACATTCCAACAGATCCCGCAGCAAATGGATAGCCCAATTTTATGGTGCGTTTCCTCATTACTGAAGGACCCATCTTCATGCTAATGATGGAAGGCCTTTAGAGAGTTCATCATATGAATCTTCCTATCACATGCACTTATATTTCAGGAGGGAACAATGTTATTATGCCCTAGTTTAATTTAGGTTAAACCAAAGTGGCTCCCACTGACTTTCATAAAGCCAGATTTCGGTGGGCCCTAAATGGCTAGGGTTCCACACGGATCCTCTTCAGGGAGGTGTGGGGCCCACCGCAAAGGAAGATCATCCAATGATCTTTAGGGACACCATGGCAATGATGTGGATTCAGCCATGGTGTACGCAAGAGCCACTATCGTATCTGCATGGGCCAAGTACTTATGGCCCATGATCATTGCACATCACACATCACATGCAGGGATAGAATTGATCCAATCAATTAATATCYRTAAAKCCCATYAYTAAAGCCCAATTTAATCCATAATATTACTGATTAATATTATCTAGGTATATGGGCTAAATAGCATTAAGCAGTTCGGCCCATATAGCTTTTCTGTAGTTAGTGGGCTTAAGCAGTTTTAACATTTAAAACTGGGCCTTACAGGTGTGGGCCAAATTAAGTCTTACAATTAAACATCAATCTCTTGACCCAAGAGTGGGAAATTAGGGCTGAGATCAGCCCCCATCGAACCACAGATTTGGTCCAACCAGTTTGGTCCGATCTGGTTCGAATGGGTCTAGGGTTTGATTTTTAATTCAAGAAATAATTCAAGAATTGATCTGAAAAATTAAATCACTGATTAAAGACAATCAAAAATTAGAACTAGGGCTGTTCATACATCTGCAACCTACAACACAAATGTTAGATCATAGTTTGCAGTTTCACAAACTGCAAATCACAGATAGCGATTTCAACATCTGTGAAATCTCCTTCTCCTGCGCGTCCAGCTTCGATCTTGAAATAAAATTAAATAGAAAAACCCTAATTCTCTATTAATATTACATCAGATCGAATTCTTATACATTCAGTCCAGAAATTAAAAAAAAATTATTTATAGACCAAAATTTAAAGAACTGCAAATCACAGTTTTCCTACGCCATTAAAGAATTCGATCTCCATCGTACGAACAACCCATAAATCAAGATAATAATAACAATTCCAAATAAATATCAGATTTAAAAGGATTTAATTTCAGATCATTCTCCCTTAATCTAGGAACCAATTTCCCAAAAAAACAATTATCTGCGCAAATCGGGTAGGACGCCTTCTGCCCATTTGCACAGGTTCAGATATGATCTATTTCAGTTCAAGATTTGAACCTGGCGCTGATACCACTGAAGGGATGAGAGATCCATCATATGGATGGCCGAACCCTACAAGTAGGTTGGGCAAAATTTCAAAAATTTCTCTCTCTCCCATGTGGGAATCACATTCTCTATTTTAGAAAATCTGCATTTTCAAGGATCAATCTTGAACCTAAACCGAACCAGATCTAAAACCAAAAGGTATGAGAGGGATATACCTGATATGTAGTAGCAGTAACTCCCAATGAAGGTGTTCGCACCCAAGGAAAGCTCCAAAAACTGCTCCCTCTAAAGATGACACAACGTAGGGTGGAGCAGAATCAGCAGTGGTTCTTCACAAGAACCGAATCCTTCAGCAAGAATTCAATGGAGGGTATGTGAGCACGACTTCAGATCAGTTTTTTTCCAAAAACTGATATCAAGAACCCTTCTTGATCCTTCCTACAGTGGAGAATGAACTAGCAATGGCGGCAGCAGGACGAGGGCGCAAGAGCAGAAGATGGCGCGGTCTTACTGTTGTTGTCTTCCCTCTTTCTGTGATCTGAGATCTGATTGAGTTGTTGTTCTTGGAGGTTCACCCTCCTCCTCCTTTTATAACCTTAAAGAGAGCTCCTAATCTCATTAGGAGTTTCCTAATCCAAATCCTTATTTGCATCTGGAATCTCTTTAAGAGATAAGGATAATCCCTTATCTTATCTACAGATCTAGATCAGCCCTCCTAATCTCATTAAGAGCTTCCTGATCTAAATCTCTAATTGGATCTGAATCCTTTGAATAGTTCAAGAAGTTTAGACAAGAAGTCGAGAAACAGTTGGGGAGAGAAATTAAAGCCCTTCGATCAGATCGAAGTAGTGAGTATCTCTCTAACGAATTCAGGGACTACTTAAAGGACAATGGGATAGTATCACAATTAGCCCATCCCGCTACACCATAGTTAAACAGTGTGTCGGAGAGGAGGAATCGGACCCTATTGGATATGGTCCAATCACTTCTCCTCCACTCAGAGTTACTTACATCCTTTTGGGGATACGCATTGGAGATTGTGATTTACGTGCTGAACCGGGTACCAACCAAATCCATTCAGAAGACTCCCTATGAGCTTTGGACCGATAAGAAACCAAGTGTAAGACAATTGAAGAATTAGGGTTGTCCGACACATGTTAAAAGAACTAGTGCTGACAAATTGGAATCTAAGACTAGCCATTGCCTATTTGTAGGTTACCTCAAAGGCTCTGTAGGTTACCTATTCTATGATCCGAAATTCTTGTTTCTTAGAAGAAGACTACATCCTAGAGAATCTTCAACAAAAAGTTGTTCTTGATGAGGAGAGCCCAGTAGTAGTGGGAGATGTCCCACAAGTTCTAGATACTCAACCTAGAAGGTCTACCCGGGTATCCAAGCCTCTAGTTCGCTATATCTATGACCAAGAAAGTTACTTGGTGGAAGCCACGACAAGTGAGGAGGATCCCACGACTTATGCGGAAGCTATGTTGGACATAGATTACCTAAAGTGGGTAGATGCCATGAAAGCCAAGATGAACTCGATAGAGACCAACAAGGTCTGGACTCTTGTGAACCCACCCTCTAGGGTGAGAGCAATTGGTTGCAAGTGGATTTACAAGAGGAAGAAGGGCCTAGATGGTAACATTGAGACCTATAAAGCTCGTCTTGTGGCGAAAGGGTACACTCAGAAAGAGGGAATCAACTATGAGGAGACCTTTTCGCCGGTGGCTATGCTAAAGTCTATTAGGATATTGCTAGTTGTAGCAGTGTACCATAACTATGAGATTTGGCAAATGGATGTCAAAACCGCGTTCCTAAATGGAGATCTTACTAAAGATATCTATATGCAGCAACCGCAAGGATTCATTGCTGCAGGTCAGGAACACATGGTATATAAACTTAATCGATCCATATATGGACTGAAGCAGGCTTCTAGGAGTTGAAACATCTGGTTTGACTCTACTGCCAAATAGTTTGACTTTGAGCAAAATCCAGATGAACCCTGTGTTTATAGGAAGACCAATGGGGATAAGGTTACATTCTTGGTTTTGTATGTAGATGACATTCTACTCATAGGGAATGATGTAGGAATGTTAATTATGGTGAAAGTGTGGCTTTCAGAGAAATTCTCCATGAAAGATCTTGGAGAAGCCACCTATATCTTGGGACTTCAACTCTATAGAGATAGATCAAAGAGGATAGTAGGATTGTCCTAGTCTACTTACATTGATAAAATTGTCAAGAGATACGGTATGGGGAATTCCAAGAAAGGAAATGTTCCTTTTAGGCACGGAATCACTCCAAGGGTATGTCTCCCAAGACTCCCGAGGAGATTAAGGGCATGAAGGAGATTCCTTATGCCTCAGTCGTAGGGAGCATCATGTATGGCATGTTGTGCACTCATCCTGACATTGCTCAGGTAGTGAGTATGGCCAGTAGATACTAGTCTAACCCAGGACAGAAACATTGGACTGTTGTGAAAACATACTAAAATGTCTTTGAAAGACAAAAGGAGTTTTGTCTGGTATTCGATGGTAGTTCACTATAGATTATAGGGTATACTAATACCAACTACTAGTCAGATCCAGATGGTAGAATGTCTACATCTGGTTACCTCTTCACGATGGGGTCCTGAGTAATAAGAGTAACAATCCACAAACCAAGCCAAACACATTGTCGTAAGTGAGGCTACCTAATGAATGAAGTGTTCATTCTAGAATTTGGAATTCAGCACATCATCCATTTCACTGTTGTGTGACAACACTGGATCTACTGGAGATTGATGTTAAAAGGTAGCATCAGCGGAGAATGTGGCAGACCCATTGAGTAAGCCACTAACACAGAAAGTGTTTGAGAAACACGTGGAAAGTATGGGACTCCGACTTGTACCTGATTGGACCTAAATGCAAGTGGGAGCTGTTGGACAGCTATGCCCTTAGCTCTAATCAGATTAATGTATCTTTTGACATTTATTGTAAATGAATAAAGTACATAATTGATTCATGTCATTGTGGTATGTTTCTGTGTAATACCCTTAAACTGGACACTTATAAGACTCGTGTTAGTTTAGAATCTTCACAACCGTTGGATAGATCTGGGGAGATTTATCCTGCTAAGGCTGACACTGATGTGCCGCCAAGTTGGTTGGGGTAGCCGGTCTAAACTGCTAGGGTGAGACATGAGGTACATGCAGTGTAGGTTTACTTGAAACCCTGAACCTGACCAGAATTCTAGTATTGCCCTGGACCTTGGAGAATGATGGGCAAAATTGGAATGTTACACCTAACCCCTAGACTCGAATATGGTACTGCACTAGGTGTCGGGTTGGGCTATCTTTGATATGCCAATCAGTGAGATCCTTAGAGGAGTCAAAACCTAGGTATGTTGGGACAGTATGAGAATTCATCTGAGTGGGTGATCATAGTGACAGGATCAACCCCTTTGTCAGACAAAGTGAATGATTGGGGAATGCACTCTCTCTGATGGGAACCTAAACTACCGGCAGTTGATTTTAAACGTTGAAATTTGTTTTTGCAAAATATATTTATATAGAGATATACATATATATATTATGGTTTCAAAATGTTTACAAAAAGTTTTAATTCTTGGGATCCATGTGAGTAGAGAGTGCAACACTGTTCCTTGCAGCTGAGGGAAAGGTCCTCTCTTGTCGGGCAGTGTTTGATCATTATGGGCTGAGAGGTTAAGTGTAAGACCATTGAGGGTAATACCTGATGGGCTAATCTTGCATCTGCCCATAGTCTTTGGGTTTTCATAAGGTGGTTGGACCCAATGATCATTTAGTGTAAATGTTGGACCCATTAAGAGCCCATGGTGATGGACTCAAGGGTTCACTATCTCCTACAGTGAATTTGGCCAAGCCTTGTAACAAAGGCTGGGCTGAACCCATGTGGCTGATTTGTAGATTAATGTTTGGGTTCCATGCCATACAAAGAGAGCCAACTGGGCAACAGGTTAAGGGGTAAGTGGGCACATAAGCTGAATGGGCCTAAAGCCCAATTCGAACTAGGCTTAAATTGTTAATTAAAAGCAGGCAAGATCTGATTAGGATTAGTTGAAAAAATAAGATAAGTCTTATCCATTTAAGAGTCTAGATCCAAATATCAAATTTGGATCAAGAAACTCTTTCCTAATTAGATTAGGACGTTGATCCAAAGAAGACTATAAATAGGAGGCATAATTTGATTTATAATCTGATTAGGATTAGCTGAAAGGATAAGATAATTCTTATCCATTTAAGAGTTCAGGTCCAAATATCAGATTTGGATCAAGAAACTTTCTCCTAATTAGATTAGGAGGCTGATCCAAAGAAGACTATAAATTGGGGGTGAATTCCTCAGTTTTAAGATACACAGCAATCTGCAGAATTCTCTCCCATTCTTGTTGATGAGAGTAGAATTTATCACATTTTTATCCCCAAATATTCTGTCTTGCATACTTAATTAGTACTTAATTGGACTCATATTTCTTGTATTTTGGTTCAGGGCATGAAAGAAGGCATCAAGAGCAAATAAAGGCAAATCGCATGATTTTTCATAGTTTCGGCACTGTTCAGTAATATGGTCCTAACTTGCGTATCCGAACTCTGATTGGGCGGATTCAAGAACCATTGGATAGATAAGAGAAAAATCCACAACTTTTATGTTTTGGGTTTTTACAGATTCATCCTGCATCGAAATCAAATCTGGGCCCGAAGTTGGGGCAAATTTGTAGAAAGGCCCAATCCACAGCTGAAGCCCAACTTGCAGAAAAGCCTGGCAGTAGCCCAATTTGCAGAGGTGGTCTAATACGAATCCAAGAACAAGAAACTGAGAAGAGTCTTATCAGATCTAAATTTATGATGTAATCCCATAAAGATAAAGAGATTGAGTTCATTTGATTTAGAGATAAGAGTAGGATTAAACTAGAACTTTCTATTTTTGAGAGATTAACTTCAGGAAAGAGTAGGAGACCACCCCCTCCCCTTAAGATATATAAAGGGGTAGGGGGAGGACTAGAGAGGCATCAAGAAGTAGAGGAGTGATGAACTTACAATTTATCTATAATTTTTGATGACTTTAGCATGGATTTTTATGCCAGTTTTATTAATTTTTGCCTTAATTTAGCTTAATGCTAAGAATAGGTTTCAGGGATAATTAATCCAAGAAAAGGAAGGAAAAAGGCAAGAAAAGAAGGTTCAAAAAGACCAATTTCAGTCCAGCCCGGTCGTGGAAGCAAGAGAGAGCACTTCGGCCCAAAAAGAACAAATGGATTCCTTGAGAAAACCCAAGGAAAGAAAGCCTAGCTAAGAGTAGAATTTGGCCCAGCAAGGAAGGCCCATTCTCAGCCCAAAAGAGTAGCTCAATGTATAACTATCATGTGCTAAGAGAGAGCCTAAGTGCAGTCCAAATAGCAGCCCTTAGGAGGCTTTCAAGAGAGCTCTAGAAAGTTCAAGAAAGGGGTGTAATGCACCCCATTCTAGAGGCTTCAAGAAGGGGCAAGAGCCCCCTTGAAAAACTATATAAGGAGGCCTCTAGGAGGGGGGAGGGGGGTTCAATTGCTTGAGAAGAAGGCTCTCCCACTCTTAGAGGTTTGGCCACCTTGAGAGAAGAGAAGAGAAGAAGGCTAGGCGCAAGGAAGAAGAAGAGGAAGGGCTGAAGGAAGTTCAAGACAAGCAAGTTAGAAGAGAAGGTGAGTTCAAATTGAGGGTTTGTGATTCAAAGATCTTTTGTAATAAATCAATTGTAGTTTCATTCTCTTTTGATTTGAATTCAGTTTCTTTGTTATATTTTCTTTCTTCTTTCTCATTTTTTTCCATTCTTCCTTGATGTATTTCAACTTGTAAAATTTCAGTTCAACAATCTAATTCTTTTTGATTCATTCAAATGGTCATGAATTGTACTTGAAGTTTCTTGAATAAGGGTGTTATTGTAGATTAATTCGGCCAACTAACCTTCAAAACTCAGATCTGAATTCTCAGATCTGAGATTGCAAGATCTGAATTGCTTGAAAGAGAATTCAGATC
>NW_010729335.1:47823-62381 GCF_000365185.1 Nelumbo nucifera
GTGATTTTCATATAGTCTATGAATTATCTTGCTTAATGCTATTAGGAGTGACCATCTCTTAATTGATCAGGCGTATGTGAATGAATCGAGAGAGGAATTGACATAGTTGACCACATAATTCATGGTGTGAATTGAATGGTATATAGGGGTATATACACATKAATCATTTGAATATAATAGTTTTTCCTTGGACTTAATGCGCTTCTATCTTGAAAACTCTAGTCGAGAAATCGAGGGGTTACCTGATAGAAGAAGTTTTAGTATATCTCGAGAGAGAATATTAAATAAAATTGGAAARAMTTCAGCTTATGGGAATGACAAATTATCTTGGATAATCTCATCCATTAATATTCATTGGAATGGTTAGATGGACCGAAAGCCCTAGCGAATTCAACCAATCGTTACATACTTCAGCATTGTTACTTCTGCTCTTGTTTTTCTATTTTTGCTTTGTCATTAGTTCTTATTTTCAAATCTGGAATTCGATTGTCCAAATAATTAAGGAAGACTGTAGTTCTAATACTTATTTTGTTAAATCCTCGTGGGAACGATATTTTTATACTACTTAATAACTAGTGCACTTGCTAGGGTTATATTTATAGCTATCACTTGCCATCCTTACACAATTCGATCTCCTCTTATGGAATTGATTAAGAAAGGTTCTTGATATTGTTTCTTGGTTGTAGAAACAATCTGAAGTCATGCTCACTAGCCCCTGTTCGATTCTTGATGAAGAATCCTGGTTCTTGTTGGAGAGTCATCCTATTGATCCTGCATCATCTCACATTGTGTCATTTTCAGTGGAAGCGGGTTTTGGTCTTCTGCTTGGGCATGAACACCTTCATTGGGAGTTACTGCTACTTCGTATTAGGTATATGCCTCTCCTCTCTTTTGGTTTCTGATCTGGTCTGGTTCTGGGTTCAAGGTTGATCCTTGAAAATGTAGTTTTCTAAAATAGAGAATGCGATTCCCCGATGGGAGAGAGAAATTTTTGAAATTTTGCCCAACCTTCCTGTCGGGTTCATCCCTTCATGAACCTTGTCTAATGGACATCAGAGGGGAATCTCATGAGACATGAGTGTATTGATGATCATTCAGAAGAAGTGATGGGATTATGCAGTTGAAACAATTGTCTCCATGCACCTATGTGCTTTCCCACATCTTTAGAGACATAGATAATATCTCCATCCTTGAGATAAAAGAAAATCTCAAAAATGAATAAATGGAAATGGAACGTAAATAAAATCTCATTCTACGGTTAATGACATAAAACAATAATTAGGTCATGTACTAACTAATTTTTAGTACAATTTATAAACAATGGAACACAGACCATTTGCTAAACTACTAGATGACAATGAGCTCAATCGAGCCAACTATACAGACTAGATACACAACATTAACATTATACTCACATACAAAAAGAAAGAATATCAAGAATGAGAATAGAAGAATTCTCTTGCTCGATGTTACATCATAACATGATTGGATAATTCTTTCTAGAGACAATTTAACAGTCACCTCTTGCAAGGTAATTCTGGATAGTCTTAAAACAATGTATGTGGAGCAGAACCATTCTACTTGATAGAAAGTGTTAGACAGTGTATGCCCTTATCTCTAATCAAGTCGATGTACATTGAGTTTTATATATTAATAATATCATTACATTATTGTTTTATGTTTAGATTGGTATAATTTGATAAATTACTCCTTAAACTACACACTTATGAGACTTGTGTCAAATTAAAAAGTTGTTATCCATTGGATAAACTTGGAGAGTTTATCCTAACAAGACTGACACCGATGTGTTGCCGAATTGGTGGAACAACTTGTCTCAACTAATGGGGTTAGACTCTAAGTACAGATAGTAGGTGTGTGTATAAGAATCACTGAACTTGGGTCAATTTCTAGTTATGCCATGAACCTTGGAGGCAAATGATCAAAATTGGAAAATTACACTTAACCCCAGACTTGATAATGATGCTACTAGGCCTTGACTAAATTGCTTTTGATATGCCAACTAGTGAGATCCTCTTATTTTCAAATACCTGGATATGTTGGAGCAATTTGGGATATTACCTAATTGGGTGATTATTGTAATATGGTCACCCCTTCTCAAACAAAGTGAATATCAAGGTTTGCACTCTCTCTAATGGAAAATTAAAATTGTCAATAATGGATTTCAACTATATTTGAATTCTCTTTGCAAAAGGTAATTATATTTATATTATGTTATTTTTTTTTTGAAAAATCATTTGCAAAAGGTTTTAATCTTAGTTCCATTTAAATAGAGAGTATGACACTGCATTTTGTAGTTAGGAAGAGGTCCTTTCCTATGAGTAGTATTTTAATGATTTAAGGTTGAAAACCTAATGTGATTTATCTCATATCAATCCATAATCCTTGGGCTTCATAGGGTGGATGAATCCAAGGATCACTTAGACTTAAGTGTTGGGCCTAGACTGAGCCCAACTTGATTGGCTCAGGGGTTCACTACCCTTGTGCAATGAATTTGGTCTGTCTCATTCTAGACATGGGTTGAATCCTTATGAACTGATATGAGATCTTTTTGGATCCTATGCCATACACTAGTTAGCCCTAATAATCCTATCTACAATTATGTAAGTTAATCACTAAAGGAAATGGACCTTATCTCATTACTAGTAAGACTAGTTAAATTATCATGTGGTTTAAATCGAATATGGGTATGGATATGGATTTGGACCTCCACATTCTTAGTGTAATTAAAGTCCTTTTGGATTAGTCCAATAACATTGGAGAGAGGTCCTATATATATATGGGGACAAGAGGGAAATGTTGATTTACACCTTTCTAGAGACTCTATTGTTCTCTCTCTCTCTCTCTTCTTTCTTGCATCCCATAAACCCTAGTTTGAACCAGCCAATGAGGAGACAATTTCTCCATTATTCTATATTGTGTTTTTGGAGGAAAAACAAAGATTAAGTGGTTCACAAAGCTATAGCAATTCTAACCCGTTGGAGATCAAAATTAGAAGAAGTTTTATTGCAAGATTGGCCTCAAGTTCCAACTTTGCCATCTTTAGTTGGGAGTCTAATCTAGGTTTGAGTTTTAGGCATGAACTACAATGTTGGGTGATGTAAATTGTGGACTTTGTATCATGTATGCTCAATTTAGTTTTTTGTTTCAAATTTGGTCTAATTTAATGCTAGTTCAATAAAAAATCAGATTTTCAAATAGTAAGAAACCGGTTTTCGGGTTTGGGTTGAAATTTTTGTAATTTGGCCTTTAACCCTAATAGGCTTGGCCATGAAACTATTGAGATTCAACCCAATCAATAGAAGGTCCTTAAGTTGTTGATGAAGACAAAGATATCAAAGAACCATCTAGTTCATGACCATGTCATTAAAATGATAGGGTTCATAAATGAACTAAAGGCTCTTGACTATAAGCAAAATGATAACATAAAGACTGATGCCATTCTTAACTCCTTGATCACCTCTTTCAATTAGTTTGTCTTTGCACTAATTAAGAGGGAGAAGCTAGTAGCCATGCTTATTGAAGGAGGAAAATCTAGAAAGAAAAAATGAAAAAGTAAGAAGAGACCTTAGAAGAAGATCCGCAAAAGAAGTAGAAG
Source organism: Nelumbo nucifera (assembly GCF_000365185.1). The sequence continues at coordinate 51,440 of NW_010729335.1, forward strand.
AGAGATAAATCATCAAATGAATGTCACTTTTGCAAGAAAACTCGACACTAAAAGAGGAATAATCTTAGTATATAAATTCCTTCAAGAAAAGGAAGGAAGGTAATTACAAAGTTTAGGTTATAGAGACCAATATGTTTATTACTTCTACTTCTTGGTGTATTAGCTTTAAGGCTTTTACTCGTGCATGTAATACTCTATAGGGTTTAATAGAAAGTAGAAGGTTGAGTGATGACGAGGTCATGCTCTACATGGGTATATCTACTACTATACGAACAATAGTCTTAGTTTTTAGGGATGGAGTCATTACACTTACAGATTGTCTTTTTGTTGCTCAGACTGTAAGAAATTTGATTTTTTTTTCTCTAAGTTATGTAAAAATGGTTATTCTATTTTATTTAGTAATAAGACTACAATTAAATGTAACCAAGACAACTTTGGATCACATCCTTATGAAAAGAATATGAGAAACCGTTAACCCTACCTACTTATGGCATTACCGATTTGGTCATATAAATATATAACATATCACAAGGTTGGTTAAGGATGGTCCTTTGCATTTTCTTACAATAGAATATCTACCAACCAACTTGTGAGTCTTGCTTACAAGGCAAGGTGAAAAAATAGCATTCACCGGTAAGCTTGAATGAAGTATAGGCATACTTGACATCATACATACACATGTATGTAGCCAACTTGATGAGCCATAAGCCAAAACCTTGATTTAAACCAAATCTTTCAATCTAGACATCTGATAAAAAATCTACCTTTTCCATCAGACTCAGGATGTGTAAAAATGCTTACCCACCAAATTATATTCCAAAATTCCCTCATTTGACCCATCATCAAGCTAAGACTCTATTTCAACAAATCTTATTCATTAGAGCATACTAGGCATACATCTCCATCATCCATACCTCGTTTTACCAATCAAACCTCACTACCACATTTTGAGACACAAAAGAAAACCCTAATGCACTAAGTTTTTGTTGGAAGGGTTTAGAATCCATCATGGCCAAACCATGCTAGATGGCCAGGCGAAATTTCAAAAATTTTTCTAACCCTTACGAGAACCGATTTCCCAGTGAATTTGAAAATTGAATTTTCTAGATCAATCATGTATTAAACCAGACCAGATTTGAAACCAAACAAAGAGGGAGGTGTATACTTGATATGGATTCCAAAAATGCAAAACCCAAGGTGGAGGTTCACACCCAAATCAGTCCTAAACCAGCCTCCACTAAAGATGGTGCAATGTGTAGGTGAAGTCGATTCAGCAACACACTTTTCAGCAAAATTGTGGTCTAACTTTCTTGAATCGAATGAGGTAAATGAGCCTGATTTTCTTATGAGTTTTTCTTGTAGAAACAAAGAATAAAACTGATCTAAATCAGTTCTTGAAAGCATAGGTTGTGATAGGGTTTCTTGGAAGACAAAGGAAAATATGTGAGAATAAGTAAGAGTAATAGTCTAGTATGGTTCACCCTCTTCTTCTTTTATTTCCTTATGGAAAACTATCTTAATCAAATTAGGAGATTATCCAAATCTAATTTGGATCTGGATTCTATTAAGAGATAAGCCTTATCCTCTTAAGAGGATGGGTGCTCCATACTCATTTCCAAACCCAAATTTGACTGAGAGCACATGACAAATAGTTTACTTAATCTTATTAATTATGGGTCTTAGGTCCATTTGTTTCAAAGGATCATGGCCTATGATTTTTCATGGCCAACTTAGGCCTGATTTGTTTAGTGCAAGACCCTACAATGACCTTAAATAAGTCCACATGGGTTCGGCCCAGCCTTTGTGAAAAGGCTTGGCCATGTCTAAATTTACTATTAAACACAATGAACCCCTGAGCAAATTACTATGGGCTCAATATGGGCCTAACATTTACACCTAAATGATCCTTGAATTCAGCCTTCCTATGAAGGGTCAAGGATAATGGACTTAACCTTCTGACCCATAATGATCACAACACTGCCTGACAGGGAAGGACCTCTCCCCTGACTGCAAGGTGTAGTGTCACACTCTCTACTCTGATGGATCCCAGGAATTAAAACCGTTTTTTAAAAATTTTTCATAAACCATTAATATATATATATATATATATATATCATATAAACATATTTTGCAAAACCAAATCTCAAACATAGTTGAAATCCACTATCAAAAATTTAGGTTTCCATCAAAGAGAGTGTAAGCCCTATCATTCACTTTGTCCGACAAAGGGGCCGATCCTATCACTATGATCACCCACTCGGATGAATTCTTAGACTACTCCAACATACCTAGGTTTTGATCCTTAATGGATCTCACTAATTGGCATATCAAAAATAGCCTAATCCAATACCTAGTGCAGTACCATAATCAAGTATAGGGGTTATGTGTAACATTCCAATTTTGCCTATCAATCTCTAAGGTCCAGGGCATAAGTAGAAAATGGTTTGAGTCTTGTATTTCATCCAAACACACATTGCATGTGTTTCGGGTCTAACCCTAGCAATTGAGACAAGTTGCCCTAACTTCTTTGGCAGTACATCAGTGTTAGCCTTGATAGGATAAACTCCCAAAGTGTATACAATGGCTTAGAACATTCTAAACTAACACGAGTCTCTTAAGTGTCCAATTTAAGGGATAATTGCACAGAAACATACCAATATAAACATGAAACAATAATGTACTTTTATTCATTTACAATAAATGTATTTGTACATCAATCTGATTGGAGTTAAGGGCACGCGTTGTCTAATAGCTCCCACTTGCACTTAGGTCCAATAAGGTACAAGCCTTAGTCCCATACTATCTACGTGTTTCTCAAACACTTTCTGTGTTAGTGGCTTAGCCAATGGGTTTATCACATTTTTTGCTGATGATACCTTCTGAATTTGGATGTCTCCTCTACCAAAAATCTCCCGTAGAACCAATGTTGCCACACAATTGCGAAATGGGTGATGTGTTACAACTCCAAATTCCTAGATGAAATTCTTCATCCATAGTACTTATTTGGTAGCCTCACTTGCAGCAATGTGCTTGGCCTTGGTCATGGACTAATTTTCTAACTCACTATACAAGATCCCAAATGTGTCCAAATGCAGAGTTTCTATCATCTAGATCAGACTGGAAATCGGTATCTATATACCCGACCATCAGTAGTGAACTACCATCGAAGACAAGACAATAGTTTTTAGTTCTTTGTAGGTATTTTAGTATATTTTTCATAGTTGTCCAATGCTCTTGTCCTGGGTTAGATTGGTATCTACTTACAACACTGATGGCCTGAGCAATGTTTGGCTGAGTGCACAACATAACATACATGATGCTGCCTACGGCTAAGGCATAGGGAACCTCTCTCACGTCCTCTATCTCATCAAGGGTCTTTAGTGACATTCCTTTGGAGAGAGTAACTCCATGCCTAAAAGGAACGAATTCCTTCTTGGAGTTTTGCATGTTGTATCTTTTGACAATCTTGTTAATCTAAGTAGATTGAGATAATCCAATTATCGTCTTCGATTTATCTCTATAGAGTCAAAGTTCCAAGATATAAGAGACTTCTCCAAGATCTTTCATGGAGAATTGTTGTGAAAACCATACCTTCACCATAGTCAACATTCCTACATAATTTCTAATGACTAGAATGGTGTCTACATACAGAATCATAAAAATAACTTTATCTACCACTGTCTTTCTATAAACATAAGGTTCATCCAGATTCTACTCAAAATCAAACTTTGTGACTATTGAGTCAAATTAGATGTTCTAGCTTCTAGAAGTTTGCTTCAACCCATAAATTGATCTATTCGGCTTATACACCATTTGTTCCTAACCCTTAGCTACAATGTCTTGCGGCTGCTACATATAGATATCTTCAGTATGATCTTCATTCTAGAACACAATTTTGACATCCATATGCCAAATATCATAATCGTAGTGTGTAGTTATAGCTAATAATATTCTTATGGATTTGAGCATGGCCATTGGAAAATAGGTCTCCTCATAATCGACTCCTTCTTTCTGAGTGTACCCTTTCACTACAAGTTAAGCTTTATAGGTCTTAACGTTTTCATCAGGGCCCTTATTCCTTTTGTAGATCCATTTGCAACTGCTTGCTTTCACCCCAAGGGGTAGGTCTACGAGTGTCTAGACTCCATTGGTTTTCATCAATTCCATCTTGACTTTCATGGCATCTACCCACTTTAAGGTAGTCTATTTCCATCATATCTTTCGTATAAGTGGCGGGATCTTCCTCACTATCCATAGGTTCCATCAAGTAACTGTATTGATTATAGTTATAACGAACTGAAGGTTTAGAAACTCGGGTAGATCTTCTAAGCAAGATATTATTATCTAGAATCTATGGATTTATCTCTCACAACTCCTGAGCTCCTTTCATCAAGAACAACTTCCTTATGGTGATTGTTTAGGATGTAGTCCTCCACCAAAAAGTTGGCATTTTAACGAATAGGTAACAACTAGTTTTGGATTCCAATTTGTCTGCACTTGTCTTTTAGGAGTGTGTTGGACAATTTCACATTTTTAAGTGCCTTACACTTGGTTTCTTAATGGTCCATATCTCATAAGGAGTCTTAGGAACTAACTTGGTTGGAACCCGGTTCAGCACAAAAATTGTAGTCTCCAATGCATGCCCCCAAAAGGATATGGGTAACTTTGAATTGCCAAAGAGTGATCAGACCATATCTAATAGATTCTGATTTATTCTCTCTAGCACACCATTTAATTATAGTGTAGTAGGAGGAGACAACTGTGATATAATCTCATTGTCATTTAAGTAGTCCTTCAATTCATCGAAGAGATATTCACCTCATTGATCTGATCAAAGGGCTTTGATCTGTCTGTCCAACTGTTTCTCAACTTCTTATTTAAACTCCTTGAACTTTTCGAAGGATTCAAACTTTTGTCTCATTAGGTACACATAACCATACCAAGAATAATAACCGATGAAAGATGGAATAACAGTGTTGGTTCCGTGTCCTAAAATTCATGGAACCACATACATCAATATGTATATGGTCAAGTGTGCCTATAATTCTTTTATGCTAACCTATAAATGGCCCTTTTGCCATCTTAACTTAGAGGCAAGGCTTACAAATTGGTAGATCTTTCAAAATGAGAAAATCTAGAGGACCATCCTTCACCTATCTTGTGATATGTTCTACACTAATATGGCTGGTAACCCTGCATTTTGATGCCTTAAGGGCATCAATTCAAGGGTATTTTGCCTTAGAGTAGTCAAAGTGTACCCTTTTCCCAATTAAAATCAACTGTGTGACCTCTGAGGGTCTTTGTGCAAATTATGTAGTTTTCTAAGCTGAAATGCAGCTTTTGGGAAGCTAGTGTGAAGACCAGCTCAGAGAGGGGTGTTTTTGTAAAGAACTGAGAACAGGAGGGTGCCTCCTATCTGCTAAACCCAGTTGGCGCCCATCCTATTGTATTACCATTCTCCCCTCTCCTTAGCAAACCCTAGGGAGCCTTTTTAACCTAATCTTTTCACTCTTAGCAAACCCTAGCTGCCCCTAGGTGTTTAATCTCCACCCTCCACCTCTGTTAATCTCAACCACTCATTTTAGGGCTCTCCTTTATAGCTTTTAAACCCTAGGGTGCCACTATTCTGTTAATCCTCACCATTTAGCTCCCCACCATTAAATCTCAGCCACTCCCTCCATCTTATATCCCAACCATTCAAACTATGGCACCACCTATTCTTTTATCTTAATCCCTCAACCCTAGATGTTCTAATCTACATCCTCCATTTCTGGGTGCCCAAATCTAAGCCCTACATAATATTGGGCACCCTATCCTTTTATTTTCAGCCATAGGATCACCCCAAAACCATCTTAGCCATCCATTAGAAACCCTAGGGCATCCCTAACTTTTCTAAATCCCAGCTGCCGCCCCCCATCTTTCTCCCTATTTCTAGTTGTGTCCACCATTCTCTATAAAAAGGGTTCCAGGGGCCCTGTAGAAGGGGTTGGTCAATTCACCGAGTTAACAAGGCTAAGGTTTCTTGAGGAGTTCAAGGGTTATAGAAGGGGAGGACACCCAGTTCTCGTCAGGAGGGGTTCCTGCAAGCTATTCAACCATTCAACAACTACCCCCACTGGATCTGATCAACCATTCTTTTCTTTTCTTTATTTTCTTTTCTGTTATTTTTATTTATGCAATCTTTTAGATTTAATTCTTGTTCGTTTCTCTATTTTGCAGATTGAATTCGTTCAGTTCAAGGCTAAGGTGTCTCGAGGGGTTCGAGGGTTGTAGAAAGGACAGACACCCGATTCTTGTCAAGAGGGGTTTCTACAAGTTGTCTAGCCGATCTACAGCTATCGCCACCGGATCCGGATTCTGCATTGTTTTTTTTTATTTCTTTTATTTTGTTTGTTGATTCCCATACTTTATTAAATTCCGATTTTTATTTATTGTTTTGTTGAAATTCGAAACATTTAATTTCAGCAATAATATATTTTATTTTCATATTTTCTACCATTCCTGATTGCATTCTCTTGTCCGGATCTAAGTAGATATAAATTTTTCACTTGCTTCCTTGAGGATACCGGTCTCACCCATTTACTACGTTAGTAGTTGTTTGAGAAATGGTAAAAATTATAAATGTTTAAACTAGTGTTCCGGAGTGTTTAATGACACGCTTCTGGATACACCAAGTTTTAGGCGCCGTTGCTGGGGAAGCACGGAGAAAAAATTTTATTTACTTTTTTTGGATCTGTTTCATTATTTTTTCTTTTACGTTTTATTACTTGATCCGTTATCTCAGTTTAGTTCTTGTTTCTCTTTGATTCTGTAGGACGGAATAGCGAAAGGTGGGGTACCGGAGCATTGTGGGACTGTGGGAGAGAAGAGAAGATTAATTAGATTGCGTTTCAGGTGTAGTCATTCTATTTTACTTATGATTTTTGTATTTTTTTTGAAATCTTTTTTTTAGTTGAATAGTGATTTTCGAATTGTTAATTATTTTTTCATAGATCCGATTTACTTTTTTAGTATTATTTTTTACTTTAGTTTTGTTTCTAGATCTATTTTTCTTTCTTTATTTAAATTTCTTATTCGATTTTTTTTTGCTTTATTAGGTTTGTGTTTTTCTTTTATTTCAGATTAAAAAAACAAAAAAAAACAAAAACAAATCGTTTATTTTATTTTATTTTATTTTACTTCCTATAGCATAATTTTCATTTGTTTTATTTTTTTTTATTATCGGTTTAAATTTTAGATTCATTTTTTTCTTTTATTTCAGATAAGAAACAAAAAAAAGAAATAAAAAAATTTCATTTATTTTATTTTTGCAGCGTATTTTTCTTTCGTTAATTTTATTTTCGTATTAATTTTTAGATTTGTGTTTTTCTTTTATAAAAAAATATAAATAAAAAAATTTCAGCATATCTTTTTCTTTTGTTTATTTTATTTTCGGTTTATTTTTTATTTGTATTTTTTCTTTTATTTTATCTATTTATTGCATAATTTTCTTTTTGATCATTTTATTTTCAGTTTAATTTTTAGATTAAAATTTAGTTTGTTAGAATTTATTTTTGGTAGTTGTTAATTCTGTTTAGCACAATTAATTGTAGTTTTATTTTCTGTTTGCAATTATTATTTGTTGCTTTATTTAATTTCTTTTCTTTTAGTTGTTTAATTGAATAATTAATTGCTAAATAAGAAATTGTTGAAATTTTCGAATTTGTGTTTAAATTTCAAATCTGAATTTAAATTTAAATTTAAATTTTAATTCGAATCTGAATTTGAATTTGAATTTGAATTTCAATTTTCGAAATTTAAATTTTAAATTTTCGAATTTAAAAAAATTGAAAAGAACAAAAATAAAAAAAAAGTTAAAATAAAAAAAAATTAAATTTTATGAATTTAAATTTCAAAATCTGAATTTGAATTTAAACTGCCAAAAAATTAAAGTTTGAATTAAAAAACTATAAAAAAATCGAAAAAAATTTATTTTAATATTTCTCTTGCATTTTCATTCCATTATTTAGGGTTTGATATTGTAGAGCATGCATCATATAGGTTTATTTAATTGCTGAAATTATTATTGTTAGTTGTTAATGTGTTATGTGTTCTTTTTATTATTTTAATTGTTCCTTTTTCTTAGTTGTTTACTATATTCTTTTATGTTTAATTGCTGAATTGCATCTTAGAAATAATTGTTCATGCATTGTAATTAATTGCATTCATTTTGTTTGATTGTTTTTGTTTTGTTAATCCATTTAAGGGCATCCAACTTAAATAAGATAAGGTGGGGATTTCATCACCCTTCCTTGGCCCAAAAATCACCACCCTTCACGTGTGGTTCACCCTAACCCTAATTTAAAATTTGGATAGCCTTTTACAGCCATGCATCGGGAATATCTCCATATTTGTATGAGTTTGCATCAACACCCTACATGCGCCCCAAACAAAAGGTGAGAAGAGCTATAACCAAGCTAGTAGGGAATTTTACATATCAGGAGGGGCATTGTATCGAAAGTCCTCGGGACTACCTTGGTTGAGATGTTTAGATGAAGAAGCATAAAGAAAGATGGAGGAGGTATATAGCAGCACATGTGACCCTCAAATGAATGGGCATATGCTAGCTAAATAGCTATTCTGAGATAATATTGTATGACAATGGATGAGGATTGTATCGACATCTTCAGAAGTGTCGTGCTTGTCATGTTTTTTATCAAAGGATAAATGCACCTCTCTTAGAGCTATATTATTTCACTACACCTTTTTCAGTATGGGGAATTGACATGGTTGGTCCATTGTAATGTGCAACAAATGGGTAAAAGTTCATCCTAGTTGCTATTGATTATTTCACTAAGTGTGTAGAATCAATGTCAATTGTGCACCCAACAATGACTAAAACAATCCAATTCATAAAGAACAACATAATTGCAAGATATGGAGCACCTTGTGAGATTATTTCAGATGATGGAAAAAATTTCATTGGAAATGAGGCCATAGCTCTTGGTAGTCAATTCAAGATTGAGTAGTTGCGCTCATCCCCTTATCGACCACAAATGAATGGAGATGTAGAAGCTACAAATCAGAACATTGAAAAAATTCTGAAGAAGATGTCTCTTACCTACAAGTCTTGGTGGGACATGTTACCATATGCTCTTTTGGCTTCTCGCACATTAGTTAGGACATCAACTGAGGCAATGCCATATTCTTTAGTGTAAGACATGGAGGCACTCCTACCAATAGAAGTCAAAGTACCACCGTTGCATATGATATTGGAATCAGAGATCCCAAAGACAGAATGGGTCCAATCATATTATGAGCAATTGCATCTTTAGATGAAGCGCGAGTAAGAGCTATTTGGTCCATACTCAAGCCTATCATAGGAGAATAGAACGCACATCCAACAAGAGGGTACACCCCCGAAACATACAACCAGGTAAATTAGTACTCAGAAGAACCATTTTGAACTAGCTAGAGATAAGGGGCAAATCAACCAGAGGGTACACCTATAAAGGCCCTTACATTGTCAAAAAGATGTTATCTAGAGGAGCACTAATACTCAACAAAATGGATGATGAAGACCTCCTAGTGCCAATCAACCTAGATCAAGTGAAAAAAATATTATGCTTAAATTGTAATCCATTCCATGTAGCAATTATTATCAATGAAATGAATGGGGGTTATCATTAGCCACTTTTTGTTACCATTCCTTTTGTCCTATGCTGCAATAATAAGTTACTAGTTAGATATCTTTTGCTAAGCTATATCGACAACCAACCTACCCCTGAACCTTTTGTCCTAGTGCTAAGACCTCCCTGATCAAAGATAGAAATAGGAACATGGTATCGGATGATAAGTAAGGCATCTCCTCATCCGCATGTGAAAATGATGGGAGCAAGGTTCTAAATATCAACATGGGCCAATATGCCCTATCGTCGTATCAACATGTGTCGGTGATTTTTTTTATGTTTCACTTAATTTTTTCGACATTGGTTCAGAGGAGCTGGTTTAAGGCTTGGCTACCCTCTGAACCAGTGGCTGACCTGATACAACCCCTATAGGGGCGTATCGAAAAGACACCGACACGATACCTATCGGTCTATGCAGGCCGATACGTGTCAATACTTTGTACCTTGAGTGGGAGGAGTGAGTGGAGAGAAATAGAAAATAATCGTGTGGCTTGAAAGGGCAAAGTGAAAACCCAAAAGAGCATTCTAAGTAAAAGCATTAGATTATGAAAAAATCAAATTTTGTCAGCCTAAATGAAAACCAATAATGGCTCTGGTGTGCAACAATTAGGTGACACCTAGACTCAATGAAAACCTCAATTGAGCCATTAAGGGCATAAAGGAAAAAAAAACAAAAAATGGGGGAGTTCAATTAGTTAAGATGTCCTCAACAAGGTGCCATGAGGAATCCTATCCTTAGCATCTTCTTCTCTACTTGTATGGAGCAAAATCTTCCCCTTCTTGAATTCCATGAAAAGCCTTCCTCCATTGTTGAATGCACTTCCTGATTTCGATAATTATAGCTTAACAAAAATTAGACCAAGGTTGCTATGAGTGTTGGAAAACAACTCACTTTAGGCTGGATTTTAAGTCGCCACCCATCATTTGAAGGAATTGGAGGTGATAGGACCTCCGAGAATGATTTTCAAAAATGTTTTTGCTTTAATAGCGACTCCAAGGCTTGAGGCACCTACACCAATTCAGTTAAGACTAAGATAGGAGAGGGAAGGGGTTAAGCACCCCTCTCTCGGGTCCAATAGGTGGGGCCCACATGGGATGCCTGAAGGGATGAGAGATCCATCCTATGGATGCCCAAAGATTGCGGAATAAGGGGCGAATTTCAAAAATTTTTCTCTCCCTTCAACTGGGAATCGTATTCCCTATTTAGAAAATCATATTTTCAAGGATCAATCTTGAACCATAAACTAAACTAGATCTGAACCAAAAATAATGGG
>NW_010729335.1:64046-74902 GCF_000365185.1 Nelumbo nucifera
AGGGAACATGAATCAAATATGTATCTTTATTCATTTACAATAAACTCATAAAGTACATCATTCTGATTGAAGCTAAGGGCATACAAAACTGTCTAACAATGCCAACAAGCACATATACAAAAATAAACAACTATTTAAATAACTAATTAGATGGCAAATTTCAAGAATACACCACACAAAAGACAACCAACAAGCATATATACTTATGTTTAAATTTTTTTATTATTTTCTTTGTTTTTTAATTTTTAAATGTTTTATTTATTTATTTATTTTTATTTTAGAAATTATCTTATTTTTGTTTTTCTCTTATAGAACCCAATTTGTATAGTTATTTATTTTATTATATATTTTTTATTACTTATTTTTTTATTTATTCTTTTTATTTTCTTTTTTATATTTTATATTTTTGATCTTTATATATTTTTTTATTTAACTTTTTTTATTATCATCCCTCTTTTAGGAGCTTATTTTCCCATGTTTCTTAAGTATGTCTAAGCCTAATAATGCTGGCATGCCCATTTCACCTTTAACTTAATTTGCTTATTATTTTATTTTTTTTATGCTTTATATTTTTTTAATTTTTCATTTTTAATGACCAGGTTAAATTGTCCTCCCTGACCAATTACTCTCCTCACTCTAACTCATCACACTAAGGGATTAACCACAGTCTTCCTCTATGACCAAAATAATCAATCGGCTTGAAAACCCATAATCTCAGTTCGACAAAACTAAATTGGTTAGGTTCTTCGATTCAGATGCATCCATTCCACCGGTAACAACAATCATAAAGAATCACAATTAAACTAATCCTCAACTTACGAAATGAAGCACATCTTACACCTAGAGAAATTCTAAGCACAATAGAAACTATTGTTGCCACAATGATATACTAGAAAAAATCAATGGGGTCTAGAGTGTTAGTCCCCTCTGTTTCAACCAGACAAGAACAGAAGAATCAATAAAATGAGCAACCAATTGATCTTCAGTATCGCCAACAAGAATAGATACTTAAAATCGCAAAGGAGCAGCTAATATTATCTCTAAACGATTAAACTAGAGAAGCAAACTCACCAAATTGAATTTCAGCCTGAAACTGTGAAGGAAAGGGAGATCCATCAAATGGATGGCCAAACCATGCAGGGTGGCTGAGCGAAATTTCAAAAATTTCTTTCTCCTTTCCAGGAATCATATTCCCTGATTTAGAAAAACTGCATTTTTCAAGGTTCATTCTTGAAACAAACCAGACCAGATCTGTAACCAAAAGGAGGAGGGATATACCTGATACAGAATCCATAAAAGTAGCTCCCAATGTACGTGTTCACGCCCAAAGGGGCCACCAAATCCCGCCTTCACTGAAGATGACACAGCTTAGGATGAAACAGGATCAACAAAGCAATTCTTCAGCAAGAACTACAATCCTTTAGCAAGGAACACGCAGGGGACAACTTCAGATCTGATTTTTCTAGCAAAAATCAGAATCAAGAACAATTCTTGATCAGTCCAAAAGTCTGGAGATCAAACGGGGTAGGGCGGCAAGAACAGAGGAAAGAACTGAATTCTGCAAAATTGTTTAATAGAAGGATTTCGCCCTCTATTTATAACCTCTCTAGAGAAGCTTCCTAATCCTATCAGGAAAGGGTTCTTTGATCCAAATCTTTATTTGGATCTGAATTCCTAACTGGATAAGACTTATCTTATCCTCCTATTGATCTAGATCCAGATCTAATCTCAAATTCGCCTATAATTAATTAATCAAATTAACCCAGTTCCAATCGGGCTTTAGGCCCATTAAGTTATTGGCTCACTTCCCTTTTAATTTGCTGGCTAAGCTTGACTCTCTTTGTATGGCATGGGACCCTAACATTGATATCCACCAAAGTCATATGGGTTTAACCTAGCCTCTGTTACAAGGCTTGGCCGAATTCACTACTGAACATAGTAAACCCCAGAGCCCATTAGTATGGGCTCTTAGCAGGCCAACATTTACATTAAATGGTCCTTTAGTCCAGCCACCTTATGAAGGCCCAAGGACTATGTACTTAAGTAAGATTAGCCCATCAAGTAAAAACCCTAAATGGTCTTACACTTAAGCTCTCAACCCATAATGATCAAACACTACCCGACAAGAGAGGACCTCTCCCTTGGCTGCAAGGTACAGTGTCACACTCTCTACTCAGGAGGGATCCCGAGAATTAAAACCATTGCAAACCTTTTCATAAAAACATAATATATATCTACATATAAATATATTTTGCAAATCAAATTTCAAACTAGTTTGAAAATCACTACTAGCAGTTTAGGTTTCCATCAGAGAGAGTGTTGTCCCCGATCATTCGCTTTGTCTGACAAAGGGGATGATTTTGTCACTATGATCACCCACTCAGGTGAATTCTCAAATTGCCCCAACATACCCAGGTTTTGACCCCCTCTAAGGATCTCACCGATTGGCATATCAAAGACAACCCAATCTGATACCTAGTGCAGTACCATAATCGAGTCTAGGGGTTAGGTGTAACTTTCCAGTTTTTCCCATATATCTCCAAGGTCTAGGGCATAACTGGAAAATGGTCTTGTTTAGAGTTTCAAACAAACCCACACTACATGTGCTTCGGGTCTCACCATGGCAGTTGAGACAAGCCACCCCAACCGACTTGGTAGCACATTAGTGTCAACCTTGGCAGGATAAACCTCCCAAGGTCTATCCAACGACTGTGAAGATTCTAAACTAACACGAGTCTCATAAGTGTTTAGCTTAAGGGTATTACACAGAAACACACCATAAATAACATGAATCAATTATGTACTATTATTCATTTACAATAAATGTCAAAAGTACATCAATCTGATTGGAGCTAAGGGCATACACTGTGTAACAAACTGATCTATGAAACAAGGGAACATTTGGGTGCTTCGGTCACAAATTGTGGATCCTCCAACAAGGATGGCTTCAACATTGATAAATTGATGTACCTAGATTGATTCACGAGGTGCAACTACTTTTGCTTAATGAAATCTAGGTCTGTTGTGTGGGGAAGATGAAATGATTTCAAGTTTAAAGGATATGCGCGAAGGTCCGTGCCAAGTCCAAGGAGATATCATCGCCTGATGAGATTTCGGATAAAACTGCTACAATTGGCTTTGGTATAGTTTTCGGCTTGAGGAGTGAGGACGGTCTATAATAGGGGAGATTTGGATATGCTTCAACTTTGGGATTTTACCTTCATACAATAACTGTCATCAACAAGATGGAGCTTAACGGAAGCCAAATGAACTTCCAAATATGAGTTTCTTTAAATGACGAATAAGATCCAGGTCACCACTACAATTGGTTTGAGTTTAAGAGCTTGAAGTTGAATAGTGGAGAACGGGGGATCCTCAAATTCGGCCGATTGAAGAGAGGGGGGCGGTAAGGGTGGAGAAGAGAAAGGGGAAAGAGAAATAACTACAGAAACTGAGAGAGGAAAGGTTAGAGGAAAGAGATAAAAGAATGGGGAATGAGAGGTTGTGCCGGGTTTAGATCCATCACTACAACGAGTTGTAGTGGCAGTAATGAGATGGGAAAGAGATATAACACGAAAGGGATAAAAGAATGGAATAGAGAGAAAGAAAAGCTTTGGTGGATGGTAGTTTAATCTCGCTCATTCACTGCCTTTGATGCTCTATGAAGAAGATGAACAGTAGTCTCTAGGAGATTCCCCGATTCTTGACTGGTTTTGTTTATAAAGCGGGTTAGTGGCAATTTCATAAATTTAGCGAAGTCTAAGGGCATTTTTATAATTTTGAGATATGCGGGTCAAAAACTGGTCCAAGGGGTTCAGCTGAGGTTCTACATATATGGGCTAGTGAAATTAGCTGAATCGAAATCTTTTTAGATGGAAGGGTAAATGAGGGTATTTTTAGCTAAAACTTGGCAAGGTGGGGTTTTGTACATGCTGGTTTGATTGGTGGGGTTGGATTCAACAAATTAGTCCCAGATCAAGTTGATTTGAAAAAGGGCTTAATTCGACCAGTCTAGAGCCTCGAAATAGAATCTTTGTGCAATAGAGAGGCAAAACAAGGGTACTTTGTTAAAATTTCACAGGGTAGTGTTTCTAAGCATTCTGGGTTGATTGGTATGGTTGGAATGGCCCAATTGAGCCCCAGATTGGGAATATCTAGAAGGGTTGTGGTTTCATCAATCTGAAGCATCAAAATGGAATCTTAATGCGATGAAGGGGCAAACAAAGGTATTTTTGGTTGAAATTTTACAGGTGGGTATTGTATGGTATCAAGAATCTTATGGTATTGTCTGATTGGTTCAAATGGGTCAAGATCGTAGGAATTTGGGCCAACAAGGGGATCAGGAATGGAATCTTATCTCTATGGGCAGGTTTTTTTGGTATGTTTAGGTCTCAATCTTATGGTCTGAAGGGTTCAAATGTGTTTGGATCAAGGAGATCTCGGTTGTGGGTGCTTTAGGCAGACAAGAGAGGTCAAAATGGAATCTTCACTTGATGAGAGAGTAAACAGAGGAGTTTTGAGTTATGATTTGTTGGGTAGGTATTTTAAAAGTTTTTGAGTCTAAAGATGGTGTTTGATCTGAGGGTAGAAGTGTAGATGGGTGGCCAATTGAGGCCATTGAATTGGTACTGGGCTAATTTAACAATGGATTTGAGGGATATCAAGGTAAAATTTGGGTTCTTCGGATTTGTTGGAATTTTAGAAGGATCGGAAGGGCTTGATCAAGTGTTTAAGACAAATTAGAGGTTCAGGTGGGGGATCGAGAAAAAATTGGGTGCTAACAGTTGTCTAAGGACTAACGACTGAGTAGAGTTAGCCTCGACTTCATACCCCATTTTAGGGTTTTGCACGTACATCATTCTTCTTTTTAATAAAAAGATTAAATCACCAAAAATTAAATTTATCTCTACATCAAAATCAAGTGATCAAAATTTATTAAAGATCAAATCAAATCATCAAATATCAAAATTGAAATCCATCAAATCAATCATCAAATATGAAAGTTATCTAATTCATCAACTCATCAAAAATCAAATTAAGTTTCTTATATTCATACAACAAATATCAAAAAATCAAAATTATTTAAAACATTAAAAATCAAAATTAAGTTTATCATTCATCAAATATCAAAAAATCAAAATTATCCAATTCACCAACTCACCAAAAATCGAAATTAAGTTTATCAAATCAAACCGAAACATCAAATTTCAAAATTATATAATTTATTCATCAAATATAAAAAATCAAAATTAAATCAAATCATCAAATATTGATATTATCAAATTCATTAACTCATCAAAAATCAAAGATATGTTCATCAAATTAAATCGAATCATTAAATGCCAAAATTATCTAATTCATTCATCAAATAATCAAAATTAAATCAAATCATCAAATATAAAAATGATCAAATCCATCAACTCATCAAACATTGAAATTGAGTATATTAAATTAAAAAAGAACCATCAAATGTCAAAATTATCCAATTTGTTCAGGAAATATCAAAAATCAAAATTAAATCATCAAATATCAAACTTATCAACTCATCGAACACCATTAATCAGAATTAAATTTATTAAATGAAATCATCCAATATCAAAATTATCAAAGTCACCAACTCATCAAATATCAAAAATCAAAATTAAGTTTTTCGAATTAAATCAAACCATTGATGCATAATTGCTACACTAGCAAGTGCACTAGCCGTACAAGTAATAGAGTGATGAATAGAGTATCGTTCCCATGAGGACTTGTATAGCAACTACTAGTAATATATCAGCCATCTATTATCTGATTAACTGAAATGCCAACCTAATAAAAAACTGAATTCCTATCCAACAAACTAGCTCTAACAAATTAGATCAAACATCTTTCATGCAATTGAGAAGATAAGCTAATTATGCACAGAATTGCTTCAGCAATTAGTTCTCTAGGTCATTCGATTAGACTAGAATTCAGCCTTGGTTTGGTGAAACCCCAAGGCAATGAACAACCTCTCTCAAGTGCATGTTCATTCTATACACGAGTGATGATTCTTCTATCTCTAGCAAGAATCTAATCCCCATGTATGCATTAAGATCTAGAAATTCTAGGGCATCATTTCAGATTGAATGATCACCAACCAAATTGTGCAAGTTATCTCTAACCTTGCACTCAATTCGGTTCTTGATTACCAAATCTGAAATTCTAGACTCTTTCTCAAGCAATCTAAAAACTCCAAGAAAGAAGAACAGTTCGGCCAAACAGAATTGAGTTGCCAAAATTCTTTCTCAAGCAATTCAGACATTATAAAGATTAAGATCAATTCGGCTACTAGTTCTAACAATTAATTTTCTAATCAAGAAACATCAAAATTGAATCTAATCCATTCGAATAACCCTAGTGAACTAATTACAGATCTGAAATTACATGAAACATCATTCAACTACAGCAAGAAATGTTGAATTAATGGAGAAAATAAACATGGAAGCCCTAGCTGAATTCGATTACCACTTGTGCAGAAATCAAGGAAGAAGACAACCTAGATTGATCTCTTCCAATGGCTTCTTCTCCAAATTCGAAATCAGCTTCTTCTTCTCTTGAATATTCTTGAATCTTCTCCTTTCTTCTCCTCTCTTGTGCCTATCTTTCTCTTCTCCCCAAAAGGAATTCGCCCCAAAAGGTTTTTGACCCCTTTTCCCCTCTTCCTCTTCTCCTTTTATAGCCTTCTCTTCAGCTCCTTTCTATCATCTAGAAAGTTCTCTCATCAAGAAATTTTGGCACCTTTAGCTTCTCTTGATCCTTCTAGAAGTTGCCACCCCTAGCTTCTTTTGGGCTGCTCTTGAGCTGCAAATGGCCTCCTCCTTGCTGGGCCGAATAGGCTCCCTTGGAAGGCTACGACTAGGCTCTCTTTGGGCTCTCCCAAAGAGTGCTGCATGGGCTTTAAGGGCTGAATAGCCCTCCTTTGACCTTTCGGCTGGACCTTGCTTCCAGCTGAGCTGTATCACCTTCAATTTGGCCTCCTTTAGCATGGTTTTATGCTCTTTTTTCCTAGACTTGTCCCCTTTGACAATTTTCTGAAATCAAGCTCAATTGGGGTAAGAATTCACACAAATCAGCATCAAAACCATTCATAAACACCCAAATTTATATGTAAATTGTGCACACATCAAAACACCCCCACACTTAAGCTTTTGCTTGTCCTCAAGCAAAGACATAACCCATAAACTGATCATCCCCCCCTTATTATTACCATTTACCGGTTGAATTTTTGGATGAGAATGCATTAAGTGGTCGGGAAACTTATGTAAGTATTTTGCTCCATTCCTATGAACTACCATTCTTATCACATACATAAGAGTCAAGGAAGGGGAGAATATGAGATTCTTCAAGTTCCAACTTTCACTCTCATTCAACATGTAGATCAACTCCTTGACCAGAAAAATTAACCATCACTTTGCTAGGTCTCAAATCTGTAACTGCACCTCATTGAGTGTTCAACTGCATTTTGTCCCTTTAAACCTTAGCCGTCATTGAATTCTTTTCTTTTCTTTCCCCAATTTTTTGGTGTGAGTTTATTTTATGCTCTATCTCACACGGGGTATTTTCTTCTTTCTTCTTTTTCTTTTTTTTTGTTGTGAGTGCATTTTATTCTCCATCTCACACTCTTTTTTTTTCTTTTGGTGTGAGTGCATTTTATGCTCCATCTCACGTTGGTCACAGGCTTGAGGTAGATAACAATACTCATATTCCAAGTTGCTAGTTTTACTATTCAGCTCGAAATAGCGGAGTCAATTCTTTTGCAGTTGTTGAACCTCATGCATTAGCAATTTAGATATGGACTAGCTTGAGTGATCATTAATAATTCAATCAAGTGCATCATACACATGAAGGTAGTTAGGGCTGGTCATGATGAAAGTCATATTCAGCTTCCTTAACCTCATGCATTGTGCTAAGTTGGATCATTCACAAAAATATTTGCAAAGACATGGTCTCCCTCAACTCATTGTATTCCCTCTTTGAATTCACCTAATAAACAACAATGATCTTAAGGGGATTTTCAGTTTATTTGGCCTATCAATGCATGTATATGTGTGTTGGGATGATAGAGGTGCATAGCCTCAGCCTAACTCCCCTACACTTAAGATGAACATTGTCCTTAATATTCCTAGTGTTAGGGAGCAACAATAAATCCAGCAATGAAGGTAATTGCATGAAGAGCATTATCAATCAATGAAAGGGGTTAGAGGACTTCCCTGAAGTTCCTTTTGAATCCTGCAAAACTTCTTGATGGGAATCCTCTAGCTGCTAAGAATCACATAAAACTAGAGAGAGAGATTAGCAACTTATTTAATTAACATCCTACATAAATACTAACTAAACTCAATTGATATGAATAAGAAAAGCAGAAAACAAAAACAAGAGAGTTCATGACTAAAAATCTAAATTGGGTTGCCTCCCAACAAGTGTTTGTTTTTGGTCTAAAGCTCAACCTTCTAGTGAGGTGTTGACCGCTGGCCTAAAAACATCCACCAACATCATTATCAATGACACCTTCCAAGCTAAATCTGTCATGTGTTCCCGAGACACCCTCAACAATTTTTCTCCTTGCGAAGGGCTCAAATCTGCTGATATGATTACTAGTAGTGCTAATGGAGCCTCTAAGAAAGCATACTCTAGATGTGGAGGGGGTTGATTTAGCTCAAGAGAGGGTGGCTCTTGGGTTGAAGGCTTGCTTATTGGTATTGGCGGGGTATCCAAGCCATCCAACTTGAGACACTCTTTCCCTTGAAAATATGGATTGGCATTCAGGTATGTTGCCATGCCTTGCATCTCTTCATTCTCCTCCCTTGCAGCTCCTCCCTCTTGTATGCCAAGCTCAAGGGTGTCGGCCAACATGCTAACCTTGTTTTCAGCCCTTTCCTTCTTCTCCACCTCTGGCAGCTCCTCACGACCTCTTGGATTCAATTCAGTATTACTTGGTAGAGTGCCCAATATTCATGCTGAAATCATTTGTGCCAACTGCCCGACTTGCTTCTCCAAGTTCTTTATTGCTGCTTCTTGGATCTAAAATCTTGTTTCAGCACTAGCTATGAACTTGGTCATCAGCTCCTCTAGGTTAGATTTCTTTTCCGGCTGATAGAAGTTTTGGGGGAAGGGCTTCGGCACATGCTGATTTGGCCATGACTGATTCAGGTATCCTCCCCATCCGGGGTTAAAGGCACAAGGGTACTGACTGTATTGTTGCCTTGGAAAGTGGCCAACAAAGTTTACCTGTTCTGGAGGCTGCATAAATTGATTGCCAACTTGGCATGTAGTGCTGATATGGCCTACCTCACACCAATCACAAGTCATGGACTTCACATGCATGGCTGCCATCTACATCTCATCTATTTTCTTGCTGATTGCACCTATTTGCGCAGATATAGTTGTATATGTGTCCACATTGTGAAGACCTTGCTGCCTTCTAACTTATGGTCTTTCGGAATGCCATTGATAGTTGGTTGCTTCCATCTCCTCTGTCAAAGTACTAAAGAAACTAAAGTACACTAATCAAAGAAAGCAATCTATCAAATAATCAGCAATCCTAAGAAATAGGGACTGTTAAACACTAATATAGCAGCAATCTACAAAACAAATGGAATGACAATCTACCTAAAAAGAAAAGCCTCAAGAGAAAGAACAATCAGCAAGCTGAAAGCTAATATAGACAGATCTGAAATCTGATATACAAGATTGAAATCAGAGAAGTACCGTATCAAATCAAGAAGACTGCACACTGCCGAAACAAGAACAGCAGCCTAAAGATTTCTTATTTCTGATTTCAGCAATGAAGGTCAATGCACACAGATCTGAACTATAAGATTTTTATAAAATATATACAACTGAAAATCAGCTACACTATTGAAACTAAAACATCAACCTAAGACTAAGCAAGTTAGCAATAAGAAATAAAACTACTTCTATCAAAGCAGCCAAGTAACCTATAGAACAGCAACCAAAACTAACAAGATAAGCAACCTAAAGAATTCTATCAAATCAGAAATCTATCAACTCAGATCTGAAATCTATAACAGCAACCTATTGAGTTCTACCTACAAAACACAGATCTGAATTCGATCAAATCAGCAAAGTAACCTATAGTATCAAGAAACTATACTCTATCGAAAACAAGAATCAGCTAAATTTTTTTTTTATGTGTGCACAGATCTGATTTCTGATTTCAGCAATGACAGTTAATGTACATAGATCTGAACTACACAATTTTTTTATAACATATACATAACTAAAATTCAGCTACACTACCAAGACTAGAACAACAACCAAAAACTAAGCAAATCAGCAATAGGGAAGAAAACTACTGATATCAGTAATGAAGGTTACTATATACAAAACTAAATCCTAGTACTAATCAGAAATATATCAAGTCAGAAATCTATCAAATCAGAAATGAAAACTATAACAGCAAGCTATAGAGTTCTTCCTACAACTGAATTGTGCAAGTTATCTCTAACCTTGCACTCAATTCGGTTCTTGATTAGCAGATCCGAATTTCTAAACTCTTTCTCAAGCAATCTAAAAACTCCAAGAAAGAATAACAGTTTGGCCAAATAGAATTGAGATTTCATAAATTCTTTCTCTAGCAATTCAGACATTACAAAGATTATGATCAATTCGGCTAGTAGTTCTAACAATTAAATTTCTAATCAAGAAACATCAAAATTGAATCTAATCCATTCGAATAACCCTAGTGAACTAATTACAGATCTGAAATTACATGAAACATCATTCAACTACAGCAAGAAATGTTGAATTAATGGAGAAAATAAACATGAAAGCCCTAGCTGAATTCGATTACCACTTGTGCAGAAATCAAG
>NW_010729335.1:96113-108057 GCF_000365185.1 Nelumbo nucifera
CTAAACTAACACGAGTCTCATTAAGTGTCCAGTTTAAGGGTATTACACAGAAACATACCAAGGGAACATGAATCAAATATGCACTTTTATTCATTTACAATAAACTCATAAAGTACATCATTCTGATTGAAGTTAAAGGCATACAAAACTGTCTAACAAGTAGATGCCATCCTTAACTCTTTGCCCCCTTCCTTCAACCCGTTCCTAATGGATTACAATATGAACAAGCTGAATGTCAGCATCCAGGAACTCAACAACATTGTGCAGAGGGCCAAGGATTTAATTAGGAAGGATGAGCTTGTGGCTATGCTTACTGAAGCTAGCAAATCGGGCAAGAAAAAGAGAAAGGCAAAG
This sequence comes from Nelumbo nucifera, assembly GCF_000365185.1. Next base: position 96,468 of record NW_010729335.1, read on the forward strand.
AAGCATTAGAAGAAAGCTGCCAAACCCAAGAAGCAGAAAAAGGATAGGGCATCGGATGCGTGTCACTTCTGCAAATAGATCGGCCACTAGAAGAGGAATTGTCCTCAGTACCTGGAATCCAAGAAAGGTAATTTCGAATCTTGTGTCATAGAAACCAATTTATTGGTGGCTTCTACGTCCTGGTGTATTGACTCCGGGACTTCAACTCATGTGTGTAACTCACTGCAGGGGTTCAAGGTAAACAAAAGGTTGAATGAAGGAGAAGTGACACTCTACTTGGGGACTTCTGCAAGTGTTGTAGCTACGGCAATAGGAACCGTAGAATTATTTTTTAGAGAAGGATCCATTGTTCTCAAAGATGGTCTTTTTGTGCAAAATTTAAGAAGAAATTTGATTTCTATCTCAAAACTGTGTGCGGATGGATATTCTATCTTTTTCAGTAATACGATAACTATTAAAAGAAATAACAGATTCATCGCATACGGGGAACTGGAGAGCGGTCTCTATGTACTACATCCTTCTTTAGAAACTAACATAGCCGAAACTATATCGGCTGATATCCCCAAGAAAAGAGTGCGTGATACAGTTAATCCCACGTGCCTGTGGCATTACCGACTTGGCCATATCGGTATTGAACGAATCACAAGACTTGTAAAAGATGGTCCTTTGGATTTTCAAACTGTAGAAGATCTTCCCACTTGTGAGCCTTGCCTTCAGGGTAAGATGACAAAGAGGCCATTTAACGGTAAGCCTGAAAGATGTATAGGCACGCTTGACCCTATACATACTGATGTATGTGGTCCCCTAAGTGTTTGGACCTGTAACCAGCACGTATATTTTATTACATTTACCGATGATTATTCTTGGTATGGTTATGTGTACCTAATGAGACATAAGTCTGAATCCTTTGAAAAGTTCAAAGAGTTCAGGATCGAGGTGGCGAGTATCTCTCTGACGAATTCAGGGACTGCTTGAAGGTCAATGGGATAGTATCATAGTTAGCTCCTCCTACTACACCACAGCTTAACGGTGTTTCAGAGAGGAGGAATAAGACCTTATTGGATATGGTCCGGTCACTTCTCGTCCATTCATAGTTACCTACATCCTTTTGGGGATATGCATTGGAGATTGCAATTTACGTGCTGAACCGGGTTCCAATCAAATCAGTTCCAAAGACTCCCTATGAGCTTTGGACCGGAAAGAAACCAAGTGTACGACACTTGATGATTTGGGGTTGTCTGGACCACGCTAAAAGAACGAGTCCAGACAAATTGGAATCCAAGACCAGCCGTTACCTATTTATAGGCTACCCAAAAGGCTCTGTGGGTTACCTATTCTATGACCCAAGTGAGCAGAAAGTGTTCTGCAGTCGAAATGCACAATTCTTAGAAAATGATTACTTCCTGGACATTAATCGTCAGGAAATTGTTCTTGATGAGCAGAGCTCAGATGTAGTGGGACGTGTCCCACAAGTTCTAGGTAGTGATCAACCTAGAAGATCTACCCGGGTATCCAGGCCACCAGTCCGTTTTGGTTATGACTAGGATAGTTACTTGGTGGAACCCTTGACTAGTGAGGAGGATCCTGTGACTTATGTAGAAGCTATGTTGGACATAGACACCCTTAAGTGAGTAGATGCCATGAGAGCTGAGATGGACTCAATGAAGACCAATGGAGTCTGGACTCTAGTACATCCGCCCCCCTAGGGTAAAAGCAATTGGTTGCAAATGGATTTACAAGAGGAAGAAGGACCCCAATGGTAGGGTTGAGACCTACAAAGCTCGTCTGGTGGCAAAAGGGTACACTCAGAAAGAGGGCATCGATTATGAGGAAACCTTTTCGCCTGTGGCCATGCTTAAATCCATTAGGATCCTACTAGCTATAGAAGCATACCATGACTATGAGATTTGGAAAATGGATGTCGAAATTGCGTTCCTAAATGGAGATCTTACTGAAGATATCTATATGCAGCAGCCGCAAGGCTTCATTGTTGCGGGTCAGGAACACATGGTATCTAAACTGAATAGATCCATATATGGAATTAAGCAAGCTTCTAGGAGTTGGAACATCCGATTTGACTCTACTGTCAAAATGTTTGACTTTGAGCAGAATCCAAATGAGCCCTGTGTTTACAGGAAGACCAATGGGGACAAGGTTACGTTCTCGATTCTGTATGTAGACGACATTCTGCTCATTGGGAATGATGTAGGAATGTTAACTACGGTGAAAGTGTGGATCTCATAGCTATTCTCCATGAACGATCTTGGAGAAGCATCCTATATACTGGGTCTTCGACTCTATAGAGATAGATCGAAGTGGATAATAGGATTATGCCAATATACTTACATTGACAAAATTGTCAAGACATACAGCATGGAGAACTCCAAGAAGGGAAATGTTCCTTTCAAGCACAGAGTCACTCTCTCCAAGAAGATGTCTCCCAAGACTTCTGAGGAGATTGAGGGCATAAAGGACGTTCCCTATGCCTTAGCCATAGGGAGCATCATGTATGCCATGTTGTACACTCGTCTTGACATTGCTCCGGCAGTTAGTGTGGTAAGCAGATTTCAGGCCAACCCAGGGCAGGAGCACTGGATTGCTGTGAAAAACATACTTGAGTACCTTTGAAGGGCAAAAGAGTTTTGTCTGGTATTTGATTGTAGCTCACTACAGATCTAGGGGAATACTGATGCCGATTTCCAGTCTGATCCAGATGATAGAAAGTCTACATTTGGGTATGTTTTCACGATAGGATCGTGTGTTGTTTCCTGAATGTCAGCAAACAGGGGTCCTGAGTAGAAAATTAACAGTCCATAACCCAAGCCGAACACACTGCCGTAAGTGAGGCTGCCTTATGAATGAAGGTGTTCATTCGTAAATTTGGAATTCAGCACATCACCCATTCCACTGTTGTGTGACAACACTGGACCTACGGGAGGCTAATGTTAAGCGGTAGTATCATCAGCGGAGAATGTGACAGACCCATCGAATAAGCCACTGACACAGAAAGTGTTTAAGAAACACGTGGAAAGTTTGGGGCTCCAGCTTGTACCAGATTGGACCTAAGTGCAAGTGGGAGCTGTTAGACAGTTGTATGCCCTTAGCTCCAATCAGAATGATGTACATTATGAATTTATTGTAAATGAATAAAGTACATATACGCCCTTACCTCCAATGAATAATGTACATTATGAATTTATTGTAAATGAATAAAGTACATATTTGATTCATGTTCCTATGGTGTGTTTCTGTGTAATACCCTTAAACTGGACACTTATGAGACTCGTGTTAGTTTAGAATGTCCACAGCCGTTGGATAAGTCTGGGGAGATTTATCCTGCCAAGGCTGACACTGGTGTGCTACCAAATGTTGGGGTGGCCTATCTCAACCACTAGGGTGAGACCCAAGGCACATGCAAAGTAGGATTAATTGAACCTTTGAATCGGACCAGATTTCCAATGTTGCCCTGGATGTTGGAGATTGATGGGTAGAACTGGAAAGTTACACCTAAACCCTAGACTCGATTATGATACTGCACTAGGTGTTGGATTGGGTTGTCTTTGATATGCCAATCAGTGAGATCCTTAGTGGGGGTCAAAACCTGGATATGTTGGGACAATCTGAGAATTCATCTGAGTGGGTGATCATAGTGACAAGATCAGCCCCTTTGTCGGACAAAGGTAATGATCAGGGATGCACTCTCTCTGATTGAAACCAAGACTGCCGGTAGTCGATTTCAATCGTTGAGATTTGTTTTGCAAAATATATTTTATATAAGATATAAAAGTATATATATATATTACGGTTTCTGATTATTTACAAAAGGTTTTAATTCCCGGGATCCATGTGAGTAGAGAGTGCAACACTGTTCCTTGTAGCCGAGGGAGAGGTCCTCTCTTGTCGGGCAGTGTTTGATCATTATGGGCTGAGAGGTTAAGTGTAAGACCATTGAGGGTAATACCTGATGGGATAATCTTGTATCTGCCCACAGTCCCTGGGTGTTACAAGGTGGCTTGGCCCAGGGACCACTTAGGGTAAGTGTTGGGCCCGTAGAGCCCATGTGATGGGTTTCAGGGGGTGCACTGTCCATAACAGTGTACTCGGCCAGGCTTTCCAACAAAGGCTGGGCTGAACCCATGTGGCTGATGTGTAGATCAATGTTTGGGTCCCACACCATACAAGGAAGCCCAACTGGGCAGCAGTTTGGAAGGCTAAGTGAGCACATAATCTTATTGGCCCTAAAGCCCATTTCGAACTGAGCTGATTTGATCAGTTAAATAAGGGGTGAATTCTGAGATTGGATTAGCAGATAGGATTGGGTCTTAACCCTATCCACTTATAGAGTCCAGATCTAAATGAGATTCAGACCTAGAAACCTCCTAATGAGATTAGGAGAAGGCTGATCCAATCTACAGATAAGATAATGGTTTACCCTTATCACTTAAAGGGAATTCTGATCCAAATATGATTTGGATCAGCAACTCCTAATGGGATTAGTAGCTGATCCCTTTAAGGTTATAAAAGGAGGAGGGGGCGGCAGCTTTTTTAACACACTTTACATCCTGTCTTCAGTGCTGAAATCACAAAAGAGAGAATTCGGCTTTACTGCGCAATATCTCTCTTGTCGCCTCCTTCCTGCCGCTGCCATTTCTGCTAGTTCGATCTCCTCTTGCCAGTAGGAGTGATCAAGATTGGATCTTGATATCAGTCCTTTGTGAAAGGGCTGATTGGAAGTAGTGCTCACGTGCCATCCAGCTGATTCTTGCGAAGGATCTGGTTCTTGTGAAGAACACTGTTGATTCTGCTCCATCTTGCACTGCGCCATCTTCAGTGGGAGCAGTTTTTGGTTCCTTCGTTGGGCGTGAACACCTCCATTGGGAAATATTATTTTTCCGTATCAGGTATATTCCTCTCCTATTGCTTTTGTTCAGATCTGATTCGGTTCTTGGTTCAAGATTAATCCTTCAAAAATATGATTTTTCTAAAATAGGGAATTCGATTCCCAGTGGAGATGGGAGAAATTTTTGAAATTTGCCCATTCTGTTCTGCAAGATCTGGGCGTCCATAGGATGGATCTCCCATCCCTTCACTCCCATCCCTGTAGTGTGTAGCCATCATTTAGGCTACGAGTACGAGTGTTTGGCGGTAATGTTTGAATCATAGCGATTTTAACTCGATTCCTTTTTATTTGGGACTCTAACATGAYGGTACGTCTCCCAATGGAAAGGTGATGGGTAATCCAAGCAGCCATCACTTTTCTACGGCACCATTTCGATTGCTAGATAGTTTTTGTATTGTCTTTAAAAGTGGATTGGGGGTGGTCTATTCTCATTCATTTTCTTCTAAGTTGTTATGCTTTTGTCATTGCGACTGCTTTATGACCCTCATTCCCTTATGCTCTCTGTGTTTTCTATTCAGGGTTGCTATGTTTCTTGTGTTCAATGGCACCACGTAAGCAATCTAAGGGTTTCGCAAAGGTGAGAAGTCCCGTGCATGAGAAAGAGTGGTGAAGGAGGTGTGTCCATTCCTGGACTTCGCCTAGGAAGTAGATACAACTGAGTTGCTTTCTGAATATGTCTACATGGGAAGCTGACTCAGGGAGGGGCTTCTGGCCTCCAGTACCTATGGCGATGGATAAGAACAATACCTTCTACATCATTGAAGGAAAGAAGTTCCTCTGTTTGTATGGGTGATAAACACGCAAAGCCATTTACTGTTGCACAGAGCTTAGGACCTTGGGTCCTTATGGCTCCACCAGTTATACTTCATGGGTGTTGTTTATCTTGGAGAACCCCATGTATTGTATGCTACTATGTGATGCAGGTTTGCTGAGGTTCATTGACTACTTCATGGGTCTTCAAAGGGGTGACGGTGTGGATTTTATGGAGCCATTGGTGACACATTGGTGTTGTCGTATCCACACTTTCGTTGGTGCATTTGGAGAGTTTGGTGTTACCATGGAAGTTGTTGTGCCTCTACTAGCACTGTCTCTGGTCGGTACTATATTGGCACATCATCTCTAGCACTTGGAAAGCATTCCTAAGGAATTGATTCCAGTGTATGAGGTGTTTGTGGCTGAGATAGGCCAGTGTATGAGGTGTTTGTGGTTGAAAAATGGACTCCACCTCTATTCGCAGAAAGATGACACTTGATGAGTGGATGAAGTACTAATTCGAGTACCATGGAAATAGTAACTTCATGGTGCAGAATTCACACCTCTCAAATTTTATAATGTGGTTTGAAGTTGAGTTTTTTGAGTTATTGGTTTTCAATATCAATCATTTTGGAGTTTTGGTTTCTAATACCAATTATGAATGTAATTATAAAGTAAGGTGTTATTGATGATAATTGTTACCGAAAAAATTGAGATTTTTTTTATGGCACGAACATCCTAAATCCGACTCTTGTTTGCTCATCACAATGAAGCATCAATCTATACCATCATTTGTATTCTTTATCCCATCTCTCTCAAGTCATAAATTAGGTATGAGAATCCTTACCTCTCAAAGTGATAAGTTGCTGTTGAATTTTATAATGTGGTTTGAAGCTGATTTTTTTGAGTTATCGATTTCCAATATCAATCATTTTAGGGTTTTGGTTTCTAATATCAATCATGAATGAAATTATAAAGTGGGGAGTTATTGATGATAATCGTTATTAGAAAATTTTGAGATTTTTTATTTGTTTTTGTTTCAGTGTTGATTAGGGTTTTAGAGTTTAAAAGGCTACTTGTTCCTTATTGTGAGCTTAGAGAAGCTCATGGCCGGCTCACAGAAATGGAGTCGCCACACATTTTTTAGAGGAAATGGGCCCTCATTTTTAGATTCGAAAATCGGTTTACTTGCTTTGATTGTGACTTTGTTCTGTGCCAAGAAAGGCACCTAACAAAGAGATTTTGTCTTCTAAGGATTGGGAGAGGGAAGGTGTTAGGCACCTCTCTCTCCAAGCTGCTGTAGTAGCCCAAAACAAGAGCAATGCAGGCTAAAATTCTGACAAAACACCAATGAAAAGGGTTGCTCCGAACTCCAGAAATCAGGTGAAAATGCTCCCATCTTTACCTAGAACTGATTTGAGGTGATGTTATCGGGTCTTAGGTACAGATTTCCCTCAGACCCTTGCCTCTCTACCTATTTTTCTCAACCTAGATAAAATTAGGAATGCAAGTTTCCCATGGTTTCGTGACCTCAAGCAACCCAAAACACTGAAAACAAAGATTTATGGATTTAGAAAAAAAAAAAGAGGTGGTGAAATGAGAGACCTACCTCTTATGTGAAACCTTGATGAAGGTTTTCCAGCAACTAGAAAGACTTCAAATGAAGCTTAAGTGAGCTATCATGTCAGGATGAGCATTTATGGCTTTAAATCTGTAGTCTGAAAACAAGGGAAGTAGATTTGGGGCTTGAACTTCAAGGTGTAGGTATATAGCGTTCATGCAGTCCCCCAAAGAAAATTAAACACTCAATTGATACCACATGGCTCCTTACGAGCAGCCTACAACCAACTTTCCTGCTGTGATGAATTTGCGGTGCACCACAAATTTGCAATGAACCCACAACATGCACTGTAGAACTATGATAAACCTATGGTCCATCGCACGCCCTCAACGAACCAACTCGTGGCCCGAGCCAAGGGAAACTTGGGCTGGACCCGCGACGAGACCCGCACATGCTTAGAACTGCGATAAACCCTCTGTCCTTCAAGGAATGCGGCAAGACGCCATGTGGGGCTAACAAGGCATTGCCCGTCAAGGGGTGATGTCACTAACACCACGTCAATTAAGTAAAGCACATGAGAGGTGGTATCACATGTGAGTAATGAGGGATCCTTAGTGAAAGGAAAGCCGATCCTTAGGAAGATCCACACGAGACACGTGGAAAAACACTAGTGGTGCACTTAATGATTAACAACAAATCCAATATTCCCTTTCCCGATAGGTCTCAAGTACCTTTATCCAAAACCTTTTAGGATCACGAGATCTCCCCCATAAATAGAGATCCTCCACATATTGGAAGTCATTCAACACCTAGCACTCTTTGCCTTGGACTCCTTACCCTAGCACTCTAGCCTGAAAGCCAATCTCCTCGGAATTCCTAGTCTTTCTCTATCTTTCAAAAAGACCATTCCCCATCCAAGCCTTACCCTACCTACAATAGAATCTCCGGTTCATCTTTGATCACAGAGAATGGCCTTACGAAGGATAAACCTTACATCCATCCCTAAGGAGTAGAACAACATCCCTAAAAATACCAACCTGGGAACGAAGAACCAACCCGAAACAAAGACACACATCTAGGTCGACATCGAAATCCTCTCGAACAAGGTATGCGAGTTCGAGGCCCGCTTCGAAATGTAGTTCAGGAAGCTCAAGCAGATGTAGGAGGAAACAAAGAGTGCTCTCCAAATATTGCTCCAACGCTTAGCCCAAACTGAACAAACCCCCTTCACCCCCACTGCCACTCTCACTGGCATCCCCAACCCCAATCGCCATGCCTCCAACCCAATTCCCGCCATCCTAGAGTAGTCCAACAGGATTGAACCAACACCAACCTAGACAAACCACCAACCTGTCAACCAGTCCCAAGCCTTCCTCCACACCGACCCGATGGAAGAAACCCCACTCAACCAGAACAAACTGAAGGAAGACGTCCAAGGGCTAGTTGTTGAAAGCTGCAACCGATTAAAGGATTCGACTAAAAAGTCGTATCCTGACCGCATCTTGTACAAGCCCTACCCCGCTGGATTGTAGTATGATGGACAAAGGGGTAGCCCATAAGAACACATCAACAAGTTCGAAGACACCCTCAGTTCCTTTGCTCGGGACAAGGACCTCAAAGTACACGAGTTCTCAAAATCCTTGACCGAACCAGCGTACACATGGTTCGTAAGCCTCACCCCAGGGAGCATCGAAGTGGTTCACCCTTGAGAGAAAGCTGACAATGGCCGACTTGAGGAACATGGAGCAAGAACTGGAAGAAGACCTCTTGGCCTATGTTATGAGATTCTAGAAGCTAACGCACATTGTATTCGATGAACATGCCACAGAGAAGAATTTCACCAAACAGTGTGTACAAGGCATGTGCCCCACCTACAGAATTAGCATCGAGAAAGTGGAAGTAGAGACGTTCAGCCAACTCTGGAGGTGTGCAAAAAGGACAGCACGCACCATCAAAGACACCTCCCCATACAATAGGAATGAGGCATATGCAGTTGACCAGAAGCCTAGAAACAACACAGGAGCCAGACAGGGGTCGTACCAACATTACAATGCCCTAGGAAAAAGAAGCATCCCTCCCCGTTTCCCCTGCACAAGGGAGGAGGTGATTATGATAATGAACAAACTAGTCGAGGACATGGTCATCAATCTGCCGCCACCACCAGTAGGAATAGACCTAGAGAAGGATAGGCATGGCGGAAGATGGTGCAACTTTCACTAATTGCCGCACCATAATCTGATGGATTGTTTCACTCTGAGGAGATTATTTGTACAAAAAGTAAAGCTTGATGAGTTCATCAACAGAGACCCGACATGTGTAAAAACCGACCCCCTCCTAGCCCATGCCCAGGGAGGCAGTATCAACGTGGTAGGAGCAGCCAACTAGTACCAGTCTGATGCCCTAATAGAAAAGCTGGAACAAAGTCAAGAACTACAACAGTTCTATAGCAAACAAGGGGCAAGCACGACAATGCGAACATTGGCAATCAGAGCATTGGCGGAAGTCTTCAGGCACCCACCACAGCACTACAGTTGTGATCGCATTAGCATAGAGTTCACAGTGGAAGACATGTTAGCCACTGACCCCCACCACAACAGACCACTATACATCCTACCAAAGATTGGTGGGTTCAAAATGAGAAGATCGATGGTCGACCCAGGAAGCTCTGTCAACCTCATCTTCATCCACACACTAGAGTTGATGAACATATGAAAAGAGGATATCAAGGGATTGCCATTAGAGGTGACAAACTTTAACAGAAATGCATCCACCACAAAGGGGTCCATTGAACTGCAAATCACGGTCGACCCATTCAGCACCACGTAGGAGTTCTAGGTGATCCCAGGGAGGACCTCTTACCATGCCCTCTTAGGATGCCCCCTAATTCATGCCTTGGACCTCTTCCCTTGAACATACCACTAGTGTGTCAGAGCCAAACACCGGGGACAATCAATCAGGATCCCAGCCACCAGGGCCCCCTTCGATAAGTCAGAAACGCACCTATAGGATGCTATCTACTTCATAGAGCTGGCAAACGAAGGGATAACAATAATAGCCAAGGTCGAAGGGATGAAGCTGCATAACCTCATAGAGAGCAAGCCTGTRAAAACTGTCGAGTGAAAGAAAAGAATCAAATGCGTATGGGTGACAAGAACCGATGGAAAGGACTATTACACCATCGTCACGGACTGTGATGATGTTGAACTGCCCGCAAAGAAAAAGGCCATCCCTAAGGTATGATTCTCTTTAGTTTTTTTTTTTATTTCTGATCACCTTACCTTGTAAATTGTTTGCAAGATCATCCTCCAAGAAAGTACATTACGAACTACAATTCATTTCCAAATTTATCTGTGTAATCCTTTTCTAATATACATACATATTACCTGTTTTCTACCAAGAAAGTCATCATAACTCTCTAACAAAGAACTCTAAATAATGTTTTAACCAACACTATTTCATCACATCATTCTCACAAAATGATGTCGCTATAGTAATGCCATCGGACAATAAACCAACTACTGAGCATATGATACAAAGGTATGATATTTAATTGAATCACAATTATACCAGACAGAAAACCCAAAAAGTAAATACAAAAAAAAATAATAATAATGTGGGCGATGACAGGAGTTGAAGGAGGACATCTTAGAGTACTGCGATGAAGTCAGAGCACCTCCCAAGTGTATGACGGATTCCATCAACACGGTAGAAGAACCATTAGAAGAAATCAACCTAGCGGCTGATGAAACAAAGAATAGACCACTATACATATCTGCCAAACTAGCAGCTAAGGCCAAAGAAAAGCTTATCGCACTACTAAAAGGTAAGGAATTCTCCTTATCACAAAAATTTAAAAAACCTGTACAATAATCTAATCTGTGTATCTTCACAAAGTTTCAGTATGTGTTCGCCAGGTCATACGACTAGATGCCATGACTAGACCTAGATCTTGTCAGGCACTCCCTATGCATAGATTCCAAGTTCCGACCAGTAAAGCAGGCACAATGGATTTTCAAGCCAAAAATAACCTTGAATATTAAAGAAGAAGTAGAATGGCTCCTGAAATTAGGTTTCATCAAACCTATAGCACACCCCCAGTGTGTTACACAGTTATGCCCTTAGCTCCAATCAGATTGATGTATCTTTGACGGGTTGTCGAAATTAGATTGATGTATCTTAGCCCTCAAAATTAGTACCAGTCCCACAATAAAATATTTGTAGTAAAAGTGGTTCTAGGTCGAATCCCACAGGGAGCAAATCAGTAATCTCTTAGCCGAATGGATAAAGTAATTGTGTGGGAAAATTTAATAACTAAAATTAAATGAATAACAAACTAAACAAACAAGAGAAAATCAGTCTTACCGAATTCTGGTTCA
>NW_010729335.1:132470-159687 GCF_000365185.1 Nelumbo nucifera
CCATGAACGTAGCACATCACACATCCATACATCACATGCAGGGAAGAATTGATCCAATCAATTAATAACTGTAAAGCCCATTTTAAAGCCCATAATATTAACCATTAATATTATCTAGGTATATGGGCCGAAAATAGGGTTGATCAATTCGGTCCATATAGCTTTATCTGCGAAGTGGGCTTTTAGCAGTTTTAACAATTTAAAATCGCAGATAGCGATTTTCCCATCTGCGAAATCTCCTTCCTTGCTCCGCTATCTTCGATCCAAAATAAAATAAATAGAAAACCTAATTTCTATTAATATTACATCAGATCGAATGCCTATACATTCATGCTAAAAAATAAAAATAAAAAAATATTTTACAAACCAAATGTAAAAAAATAATCAAGAAACTGCAAAATCGCAGGTTCCCTGCGCCAATCAAGATTTTGATCTCCTTGTGTACGAACAACCCATAAATTAAGAAAATCATAAAGAAAAATTCTAAATAATAATCAGATTCATAAAATTTAATTTCAAATTAATCGCCCATCAACTAGAAACAAAATTTCCAACAAAACCTTGTAACTACGCAAATCGGGTAGAACGCCTTCTGCCCAATTGCGCAGGTTCAGATTTGATCCAATTCGGTTCAAGACTTGAACCTGGCTCTGATACCACTGAAGGGATGAGATATCCATCATATGGATGCACAAATCTTGTGGAATAGAATGGGCAAATTTCAAAAATTTCTCTCCATTCTACTGGGAATCGTATTCCCTATTTTAGAAAAATCATATTTTTCAATGATCAATCTTGAACCAAGAACTGAACCAGATCTGAACAAAAACAAATTCTTTTAATCCTACACTAGAACCATATTTTTCTAGGGCAATACTGGAAATCTGGTCTTGTTCAAAGATTCAGTTAATCCTACACTAGATGTTCCTTGGGTCTCACCTTGGTGGCTGAGACTGGCCACCCCAACAACTGGTAGCATACCAGTGTTAGCCTTGGCAGGATAAATCTCCCCAGACTTATCCAATGTCTGTGAACATTCTAAACTAACACGAGTCTCATAAGTGTCCAGTTTAAGGGTATTACACAGAAGCTCACCACAGGAACATAAATCAAATATGTACTTTATTCATTTACAATAAATTCATAAAGTACATCATTCTGATTGGAGCTAAGGGCATACAACTGTCTAGCAGCTAGGGTGAGACCCGAGGTACATGTAGTGTAGGTTTACTTAAAACCCTAAACCAGACCAGAATTCTAGTATTGCCCTGGACCTTGGTGATTAGTGGGCAAAACTGGAATGTTACACCTGACCCCTAGACTCGATTATGATATTGCACTAGGTGTCGGATTGGGCTGTCTTTTATATGCCAATCAGTGAGAACCTTAGAGGGGTCAAAACGTAGGTATGTTGGGACAGTTTGAGAATTCATCTGAGTGGGTGATCATAGTGACAAGATCAGCCCCTTTGTCGGACAAAGGTAATGATCGGGGATGCACTCTCTCTAATGGAAACCAAAGCTGCTGGCAACCGAGTTTGACCGTTGAAATTTGTTTTTGCAAAATATATTTATATAAAGATATATATATTATGGTTTCAAAATGTTTGCAAAAGGTTTTAATTCCCGGGATCCATGAGAGTAGAGAGTGCAGCATTGCTCCTTGCAGCCGAAGGAGAGGTCCTCTCTTGTCGGGCAGTGTTTGATCATTATGGGCTGAGAGGTTAAGTGTAAGACCATTGAGGGTAATGCTTGATGGGCTAATCTTGCATCTACCCACAGTCCCTGGGTTTTTATAAGGTGGCTCGGCCCAGGGACCACTTAGTGTAAGTGTTGGGCCCGTTAAGAGCCCATGGTGATGGGCTCAGGGGTTCACTGCCCATAACAGTGAATTCAGACAGGCCTTGTAACARAGGCTAGGCTGAACCCATGTGGCTGATGTGTAGATCAATGTTTAGGTCCCACGCCATACAAGGAAACCCAACTGGGTAGCAGTTTGGAAGGTAAGTGAGCACATGGACTTAATGGGCCTAAAGCCCAATTCAAGCAGGTCTAATTTGATTAGTTAAAGAGAGGGGCGGATCTGAGATTGGATCAGTAGATAGGATAGAGAGTTATCCCTATCCACTCAGAGAGTCCAGATCCAAATACAGATTTGGATTTGGAAACTCCTAATAAGATTAGGAGGGCTAATCTAATATGTAGATAAGATAGAGACTTATCCTTATCTCTTAAAGAGAACTCCTGATCCGAATACAGATTTGGATTAGGAAACTCCTAATGAGATTAGGAGCTCTCTTTAAGGTTATAAAAGGAGGAGGAGGGCGAACCATTCTACAAACTCAACCCTAGAGATCAGATCTCAGATCGCATAGATAGAAGACAGCAACAGTGTGACTGTGCCATCTTCTCTTTGTGTTCTCCTCCAGTTGCTGCCAATTGCCAGTTCGATCTCCATTCTTGTAGGAGTGATCAAGAAGCGTTCTTGATATCAGTCTTTGGAGAAAGGCTGATCTGAAGTCATGCTCACAGCCTCCATCGAATTCTTGCTAAAGGATTTGATTCTTGGGAAGAACGCTGTTGATTCTGCTCCACCCTACACTGTGTCATCTTCAGTGGGAGCAGTCTTTGGAGATTTCTTTGGGCGTGAACACCTTCATTGGAGGATATTGTTTCTTCGTATCTGGTATCTCCCTCTCCTACCTTTTGGTTTTAGATCTGGTTCGGTTCTTGGTTCAAGATTGATCCTTGAAAATGTAGATTTTCTAAAACAGGGAATGCGATTCCTAGATGGGAGAGAGAGAAATTTTTAAAATTTTTCCCTACCGTCCTATAGGGTTCGGCCATTCATATGATGGATCTCTCATCCTTTTAGAGAGGTCAAGTGTAAGACCATTGAGGGTAATACCTGATGGGCTAATCTTGCATCTGCCCACAGTCCTTGGGTTTTCATAAGGTGGTTGGACCCAAGGACCATTTAGTGTAAATGTTGGGCCCGTTAAGAGTCCATTGTGATGGACTCTGGGGTTCACTATCTTGTATAGTGAATTCGGCCAGACCTTGTAACAAAGGTTGGGCTGAAACCATGTGGCTGATGTGTAGATCAATGTTTGGGTCCCATGACATACAAAGAGAGCCAACTAGGTAACATGTTAAGAGGTTAAATGAGCACATAAACTTACTGGGCCTAAAGCCCAATTTCAAACTGGGTTAATTAGATTAATAAATAGGGGCGGATCTGAGTTTGGATCAGCAGATAAGGATAAGAGGATAAGTTTTACCCAAGAGGTTAAGTAAGCACATAAACTTAATGGGCCTAAAGCCCAATTTCAAACTTGGTTAATTAGATTAATTAAATTGGAGCGGATCTGGGTTTGGATCAGTAGATAAGGATAAGAGGATAAGTCTTATCCACTTAAAGAGTCCAGGTCCAAATAAAGATTTGGATCAGGAAATTCCTAATTTGATTAGGATTAAGTTGATCTTGAACTGTAGATAAGATAAGGGATTATCCTTATCACTTAAAGAGTCTAGATCCAAATAAGGATTTGGATCTGGAAACTCCTAATCCGATTAGGAGGTTGTCTCTTTAAGGCTATAAATAAGAGAGCAGGGGGGACATGAAAAATACACTAGATACAAGACAACAATCTACAAAGTTCTTCCCTATTCTTGCCGCCCCTACCCAGTTCGATCTCCACTTGTGGGAGTGATCAAGAATTGTTCTTGATATTGCTTCTTGGTAGAAGAAGCAATCTAAAGTCGTGCTGACCAGCCCTCTACTCCATCTTGCTGAAGAATTCAGTTCTTGCTAAAGAGTCATCTTGCTGGTCCTGCTTTACTACACACTGTCATCTTTAGTAGAAGCAAGTTTTGGTTTTCTCCATGGACATGAACACCTTCATTGGGAGTTACTACTACTTCGTATCAGGTATATCCCTCTCCTCCCTTTTGGTTTTAGATCTAGTCCGGTTTGGTTCAAGATTGATCCTTGAAAATGCAGTTTTCTGAAATAGAGAATATGATTCCCAAATGGGAGAGAGAAATTTTTGAAATTTCGCCCAACCTCACCTTAACACAGGTGTTGTGTTGACTTTAGAGACTTAAACAAGGCCTGTCCAAAAGATGAGTTTCCTCCACCCAATATGGAAGTCTTGATAGACTCAACCACAGAACATGAGCTCTTCTCCTTCCTTGATGCTTACAACAGGTACAATCAGATCTTCATGGACCCTACTGATGCACTCCATACAGCCTTTAGGACACCGATAGGGAATTTTTATTACAAGATGATGCCCTTTAGCCTAAAGAATGTCGGAGCCATTTACCAAAGAGCGATGACTAGTGTCTTCTACGAAATGTGCATTTGGAGTACAATTAGGCAAGTTCTTGGGTTATAGAGTAGACCAAGCAAGGATACACCCAGATGAGAGCAAAGTGAAGGCTGTCCTAGACCTCCCACCCCCGGCCAATGAATCTCAACTAAAAACCTTCTTAGGAAAAATATCATACCTGAGGAGATTCATTCCAGGCCTTGCACATGCAGCACTACCATTAATGAAGCTAGTAAAGAGTCTATAGAGTTCAAGTAGACCAAGGAGCACCAACAGACATTCAAACCATGTGACTGCCCAAGCGTGGAATCTTCAATATACTATGCTAGTACGACCCTCAAACCAGCTGAGAAAAACTATTCTCACATGGAATAGTAGTGTTTGGCATTGGCCTTTACTACATAAAAATTTAGGCACTACATCCTAGGTCAAAAAGTTAGACTCATCGTATGGAATGACCCAATAAAGTTCTTCATGGACAGACCTTCACTTTCCGATAGACTCGTCAAGTGGGAGATGTAGCTTAGTGAATACATGATAGAATACACTCAGCCCAGGGCTATTAAGTGCCAAGCTGCAACAGACCTACTAGCCACCTTCCCTTCAAGCAGCAATTTTCCCATATCAGAAGAAATACCGAGAGATGTACCCATGATCGCTGTAGCTGAAAGTAGTGAGTGGGTCTTGACTTTCGAAGACAGTAGCACCAGCACCTCGACCGACGCCGGGGTTACCCTAACCTCGCCCGACGGACACAAGTCCGCTTATTCTTTCAAGCTCCAGTTCCCTTGTTCACATAACATAGCGGAGTATGAGGCTCTAGTCCTAGGTCTGATCAAAGCAATAGAGTCTGGCGCAAAGAAAATCAAGGTGATCGGCGACTCCAAATTGGTGATTGGCCAGCTCAATGGAAGTACAACAGTAAAGGAATTAACTATCCTGCCATATAGAACCCTGATCCAGAAGCTAGTACGCAACCTGGAAGTAGATTTCAAGCATCAAAGTAAAGCCAAGAATAGGTTCGCCAATGCACTGGCCACTCTAGGATCCAAAATACAGTCCAACAAAGAGCCCATAAAGATCACCATCCAGTTGGTAGATGAGCAATCAATCGTCAAATTAAAAGATTGGGTAGAAGGAGATGCTGAAATAGTGACAGATGAGTTGAGATACGACATAATCCAAAAGTTAAAGAGCCAGACCATAGGGACATAGGACGGCAAGTTGATCGCAAAGTTTCAACTAGTGAATGGGGTACTATAACATAGACAATCGGATGGGGTGAGAACGAGATGCCTAGGAAAGGATGAGGTTGAAGCAGCCCTGAATGAAGTGCATAAGACCCATTGTGGAGACATCACAAGCACCCTATTCCGAAAACTACAAAGGTTAGGGTATTACTGGCCTACGATGAAGTCAGAATCCGCCAAAGTATAGCGGGAATGCGATAAGTTCATCCCACGCATAGACGAAAGAGAATGCCTTGTGGTTTGTGAGGAGGACTGGAGGGGAATGCATATAATTTGTCTGTGAGATCATACGCCGCCCATTGATACTACATTGAGAAGAAGGCTATTATCTAAAGCTAAGTTGTTCTATCTCCAAGATGGGATGCTATACAGGAAGTCATATATGGGGAAACCTTTGCGATGCCTAGCTGGTGATGAGATTGAAGAAATACTAGAGGCAGCCCATAGCTTCGAACCAGCCGCCTACTAGGGACAGCTAGCACTATATAATCATATCTTGCGCCTAGGGTTCTACTGGGCAACTATGATGGAGGATACTCAGAGGCATGTGCACAAATGTCACAAGTGCCAAATCCATGCCAAAAGAATCCACAAACCTACTAACAACCTCCACCCAATCATCACACCCTGGCCTTTTCATACTTAGGGGGTAGACCTCATAGGCAAGATACATCCCCTTTCCAAAGGATATTTGACGGGTTGTCGAAGCCCTCAAAATTAATTCTAGTCCCACCTTACAATAATTTTGTAGTAATAGTGGTACCAGGTCGAATCCAACAAGGAGCTAGTAATTTCTCAGCCGAATGCGCAATTTTAAAGAGTGGGAAATTCAAATGATTAAATTTTTAAAATAACAATTAATGCAAAATAGCAAATAACAATTAACAAGGAAAATTCAGTCTTACCAAATTCTGATCCAAGGGTTCGGATTGAGTCAATTGGTCATCGGTCATAGGTAAACTTCAGCAATCTTGCAATTCAAGTATTTAATCTTAGGATTTATTAGGATAGCCATAATAAACCTCATGTTTTCCTGAATTAGTTGACCAAACCCAGCATTCGATCAACACTTGTCATTAACCGACTGGGTACGATAGTGTTCCATATCAATTAATGGTAGCAATAACCTTTGTGAAAATAGTTAAACCAAAATAACAATAATTGAGATAGCTGCAATTATCGAATCTTATTCCATTGATTCCCCTTAGGTTAAAACATACCCATACATTGGTCAAAGGTTGTCACGAACAATTGACCCATGTAGGATAATAACCTAATTGCTACTTGTACCACTATTCGTGACAATTACGGATCATCGAACCATGGATAGCAGTAGGAAGATCAACATTAATTAATTTGTCAGACTAATTAACATTAACATCCATAAGAACATGTACAATAATCAACGAATACTTGAATTAAAAGCAAGAATTTAATTAAACACAGAACCTCACGATGACACAATTGAATCGATAATCCCCCTTGAATCAGAAAAGAAAAGCTTAGCCGCTCATGGTTGTCCACTCCCTCTTGCTCTGCTTCCCAGATGGATGGACTGATCTTCTGAATTGATTGATTGCTGAAGCTAGTCTGCCCCTCCCCCCCCCTTTATATAGCTTTAGGGGGAGGGCTGTTTTCCAACTCTCTTTAGGAGATTATCCTCAAAATTAGAAWGTCCTAATTGGTTTTGARCTAATCCTATCCTATCTCTTATCTAGTGATCTAATCTCAATCATCTTATCCTTCTAAGATTACATTTGAAATTTGAATCTGATGGGATTCTTTATTCTTGAATTCGAGTTGGGCTCTTTAATAACTTGGGTCGCTACAAGGCTTTCCTGCGAATTTGGGCTTCAGCTGTGAACTGGACTTTACTATGAATCTTCTCCGACTTCGGGCCCGATTTTGACCTCGATTCAGATCGAAACTGTTAAAACCCAAAACATGAGATTTGTGGAGTTATCCCTTATCTTTCCAGTGCATCTTTAATCATCCCAATCGGAGTCCGGAGTTGAGATTTATGCCCCGATTACTGAATGGTGCCGAAACTGTGCAAAATCATCCGATTAGCTTTGTTTTCCTCCATTTGCCTTCTTGCTTGCCTTGAACCGAAATACAAGAGTAATGAGTCCAATTAAGTGATAATTTAATGTAAAATAATGAATAATTAAGGATAAAAATATGTTACTTTATATTCCTATCAATATTGCTTTATCATAGTGGCCATAGATTATTTCACCAAATGGGCAGAGGCTATACCCTTGCGAAGAATCTGCACAGACAACATAGCCAACTTCCTAAGGCAGAACATAGTCCACAAATTCAGAGTCCCAATGAGAATCCTGACAGACAACAACCTATCCATCAAAAATCAAGAAGTCTATAACCTTCTAGGGCAATACAGTGCAAGACTAGGGACATCAACAACATATTACCCACAAGGCAATGGACAAGCAAAAGCCATAAACAAGACCTTACTAAGGATATTGAGTAAAACAGTGACTGATAATAAAAAGAACTGGGCAAAAAAGCTATCAAAAACCCTCTAGGCCTATCGCACCACTATTAGGAAGAGAAAACAGGCGATGCCCTACTCACTGGTCTACGGCTAGGAAGTGATACTACCAGTAGAAATACAGGTCGTATCCGCCCAAGTAGCCTTTGCGATGGGACAGAAGGTTAAACCTAAAGACATGGACCACTTACCCGCAGATAAGCTTGAAGCCATAGATCAAGTCGGAGACAGGGCCATGCAAAGATAGACCAAATATAAAGATGCCCTAGCCACAAACTTCAATATTGAGACCCAGAATCTTCAAAGGAGATAAGGTACTCAAAATGGCAATAAATGTTACAAAGGGCAAGTCTACGGGAAAATTCGCCCCAACATGGGAAGGGCCATATGTGATAAAAGAGGCTCATACATCAGGCTATTATGTATTAAAGAATATAGATACAGAGGAACATGATGAAACAATTAATGGCTATTGGTTGAAGCCTAACTTTGAGTAATGCTGTACTTATACTGCATGTACTTACTTCAAGAGTAAATGTATAGTGCTTCAATGTCTTTGCTTTCTTATGCAATTGTACTTTACCTATGAATAATTGTAATTAATTCCTAGTACACATATCAACAGTTCCCATTTCACAATAAGGTTTCTTCTACAATTTTGCTTGCGATAAAGTTTTGATGTATCCATATTATCTTAATGATGTGACAAATTCATGCTTTGAACAATACAATCTTTGTACTAACTTTTGAATATGTCTTCCATATATGCTTTTACCTCCTGGAAACCATAGGATTGCACTCTCGTTCCCTGGTAACCCCAAGAAGAGCCTAGCAACCCCAGGTGTGCTCTCATTCCCTAGCAACCCTAGGCACGCTCTCACTTCCCGAGAAGGCCCTAGCAACCCCAAGCGTGCTCTCATTCCTTGGAAACCCTAGGAAGGCCCTGCCAACCCCAGGTGCACTCTCAATCCCTAGCAACCCCGGGAAGGCCCTAGCAACCCCAGGAAGGCTCTCATTCCACGGCAACCCCGGGAAGTCCCTAGCAACCCTAGGCGCACTCTCATTCCCTAACAATCTCGGGAAGGCCCTGGCAACCCCAAGCCCGCTCACATCACCCGGCAACCCCGAGCTTGCACCAATCGCCAAATCCACCGGCTCCGTGGCCGACACAGTCTTCTCCACAGGAGGCAACACTATAGAATTGTGACAACCCTTCCAAGAATGCAATGAAGTCGGCACCGAGGTAACGGAACCCAGGACAAATGCAGGGTGAAAATGGGGCACCTCGCAGACATTGGCTTCTTCGCAGGAGGAGGACGACTACCCTCTCCATCATCCACAACTGGTCATTTCCCCTCACGTTTCTTCTTCTTCCTCCCTGGGGAATCTGGAGGAGGAACAACTACATTGCCCCCTTGGTTGGCAGCATGACCCTCACGAGGGGCGGAGACATGACGAATTCGGGGGCTTTTCCACAACAACTCCTGAATACCCCCAAAAAGCATGCGCAGATAGGAGAGCCGCAAAGAAGTACACCACTACGCCCTCACATAACCTCCAATAGGGAAGTGGGCATGTCCTAGGAATGCCAGCTCATGATGCCGAGTCCAGAAGACATCCTCCCCAGCTGGCCTGAGAAACTATATGCCTAGACCATCATATCCAAATTGATGGAGGACTCAATCTGACCAATAAGCACTGAACTGAGCCTCTCCTGTGCGATCTAGGTACGCAAAAACACCGGGCCAAGTAACCAATCATGCCATACCCGCAGTAGGACTCCCCGCCTCGACAACACATTGCTGATCACCTCCCTTCGGGACCAGCACAGCCACGTAGAGATGCATCGCATGCTAAACCTGTTGTACATATGGCCTCCAGATAAAGATGTCAAGAGAGGAAAGCCTAACATCAATCTCACTCATTCTGAACTATCTCTCCCTGGTGGCCTAGAGCCAGTGCTTCCCCCTACAAACCTCGAAAATCTTTTCTTCAAAACCATACCCCTCCATAGTGGTGACCTCCACATGGAGGGGAGATTGATGATGGGGTGTGACGCTAAGGTCTAAGTGCTCACACAGGAACATCCACAAGAATGACACACATATGTAGCTGATACGCCTCTTGCAAGAGAGGTCCATTATCTGTTGCACAGTGTCATCCATCTACTCATAAAAATAGCCCAAGAACATAGAAGCCAGGGGCAGCTGGTGACCGCTAGCAGCAAGGTTAGTGATAGGAACCAAAGTAGAGCATAGACCGTAATCCGAGGGGCTAGGGAAAGGAAAGTGAGAGGCCACGTATAGTACATAAGCAGCCAGATGACACTGGCTGTCCACACCCCAAACCATTATGTCCCTCCTACCATGGGACTCGAACCAGTACTCAAGCCACTTCTCCAGTAGCATTTTCCCTTCAGCAGTAGATCGGTCCACTTGCACTTTGTATGCAGCAATCTCTCTGAGAAGCTGATCACAGAGTTCCCTCAGGTCTGCTAGAATGGACTCAACGTCCTGTAAATGTTGTGCGGATAGGGCTCCTCCAATGGGCAATGCCAGTAACGCGGCTACGTCCTTGCTAGTAATTGTGAACTCGTCGAATGAACCAGCAAAAGTGTGAGTGTAGCAACACCAATGGTCCAAAAGGTGCATGACATACTTAACACCCTCTCTCCCAGAAAGATTTGTGTAATAGTCCATGAACCCAAGGAGCCCTTCATCCTATAACATACGGCAATACATAGGGCTCCCCAAAATGTACTACGTCCATGCCGTATAATTGTTAGGAGACTTCGAAGCATCTAACCCAAGCTCTTGACACTTATACGATACAGATACCTCACGGTGGTCGTACAAGCACATCAACTTGTTGCAAAAATGACAACGAAAGCCCCTCCCTCACCGTGGGACACAGGCACCAGAAGCCAAAACCCCCTCCCACCATCGGTAGCAGTGGCCGACTCCCTCTCAGATAGCATTTTTGCCATATCCACCTCTCTAACAATGTCAGGGAAGGGACATTCAGTCCTCTTCTCTACCTCCTTCCCCATCTTCTTCTCAGTCTTCTTCTCTGCCCAATGTCAATGCGGAGGCATGAACAAAAAATGGAACGAGAAAGGAGAAACAGCCACTAATCGAATACATGAACCGAACCAGTGCAGGAAGCAGCCAAAAACAAGAAGGCAAAGTAGAAACAAACGGGGTCATACCTCTCCCTCAAATGAGCTTCCCCATGCGTGCGAAATGCCAAACGGCATTGGAGAAAATGAATAGATGCCAGTACAAGATCCAAAATAATGTTTAGCAAGAAAGTAACCCATGTAATTTACATAAACACCCTTCAATAGGTGAGACAAAATGGCACACTCATTCAAACATAGCACAACGTCAGTTGCCGTCATTTTAAAAATATCGGGTAACAAAATGATGCCACATGAGGGATTAGGCCACATTAAATTATAGTTTAGTCAGAGAAGAAATCACTAACCATAACTGCCATGTGGGAACAGCCCATTGACAACATAACACGCTGATGCGAAGAAAATCTATCATATTCTTATCTATGAAAATTCAGTCTTTCTACACTTAATTTACATTTAAATTGACTCATTACTCTTGTATTTCGGTTCAGGGAATGAAAGAAGGCATCAGGAGAAAAGCAAGGCAATTTAGATGATTTTTCATAGTTTCGGCACCAATTAGTAATCTGGGCCTAACTCTCGTATCCGAGGTCATATTGGGCTGATTCAAGACTCACTGGAAAGTTAAGAGAGAAAGCTACAACTTTCATGTTTTGGTCTTTCGCAGATTCAGCCTGAATCGAAGTCAAATCCGGGCCGGAAGTTGGGGCAAATTCATAGGAAGGCCCAATTCGCAGCTAAAGCCCAACTGGCAGAAAAGCCTTGCAGCAGCCCAATTCGTAGAGGAAGCCTAATACGAATGCAAGAACAAGAAACTGAGAAGAGTCCTACCAGATTTAAATTTGTGATGTAATCCTAGAAAGATAAAGAGATTGAGTTCACTAGATAAGGAGATAAGAGTAGGATTAGACTAGGACTTTCTATTTTTGAGGAAGAACTCCAAGAAGGAGTAGGAAACAGCCCCTCCTCCTAAAGCTATATAAAGGGGGGGCAGACTAGCTTTAGGGTCAATCAATAATTGAGTGAATTACAGAAGTCCCTCTGAAGTGAATCAAGAAGATCATCAAGAAGCAGAGGAGCAATCTAGCTATCAAGCAAGAAGTCTGCAAGAAGGAGGTGACGGCAAGGAGAAGAGGAGATCTCAACTCCAAGGGAGAAACCATGAGTTCTTTCTTTCCTCTTGTTTGTTTTATTTCTATTAGTATGAACTAATTTATCTGTAGTTAGGATTGTGGAAAGCCTAATCATATCAATGATTATATTTTTATTCTGATTTATTCAAGATTGTGATTTCCATATAATCTATGAATTATCTTGCTTAATGCTATTAGGAGTGACCATCTCTTGATTGATCAGGCGTATGTGAATGAATCAAGAGAGGAATTCACATAGCTGACCACATAATTCATGGTGTGAATTGAATGGTATATAACACATGATTCATCTGAATATAATAGTTTTTCCTTGGACTTAATGCGCTTCTATCTTGAGAACTCTAGTCDAGAGATCRAGGGGTWACCTRATAGAAGTAGTTTTAGTATATCTCGAGAGAGAATATTAAATAAAATTGGAAAGACTTCAGCTTATGGGAATGAYAAATTATCTTGGATAATCTCATCTATTAATATTCATTGGAATGGTTATGTGAACTGAAAGCCCTAACGAATTCAACCAATCGTTACATACTTCAGCACTGTTACTTCTGCTCTTGTTTTCCTTTTTCTGCTTTTTCATTAGTTCTTATTCTCAAATCTGAAATTCGATTGTCCAAATAATTAGGGAAGGCTGTAGTTCTAATACTTATTTTGTTAAATCCTTGTGGGAACGATATTTTTATACTACTTGATAACTAGTGTACTTGCTAGGGTTATATTTATAGCTATCACACGCTAGTAATTCAACCACCCATCATCGATCGAACAGTCTGTCGCACCGTCACATGGGGGGCTTCATCCCTGTTAAGACATTATCAATAGAACCCTCCACCAGCCCCTTCCTCACTGATAATAGTTAGGAGGGCTTGGCAGTCCAACAAATACCCCTCCACAAACAACCACAGGAGTTAAAATTTACAAAGCCGAACATAATTCTTCCCATTAGTAGAAAGAAGTCAATTGGAATTAGCATTTTCTAGTGCTTTTGCCGATTTTCTTCCCGTCAATGGTCAGGGGGGCTGAAACACATGAATAAAGCATAGCATTCACCATCGATAGGAAGTAAATCACCAAAAGATAGGGGGGCTAAACCATGGGATGCAAGAAACCCCATCATAGACACAAGACACACCTCACCTACACAAATCACAAAAATATGGCAAATTCCCAGACCCAACGCATGTAAACCAACTCACCCCAAGATCTAAAAACAAATACGAAAGCAAGTGCTTATCAACAAGCTCCCACTTACCAATAAGCAGGGGCACTAATGTAGGTATATAGCGTTCATGCAGTCCCTCAGAGAAAATTAAATACTGAATTGATACCATGTGGCTGCATACGAGCAGCCTATAGCCAACTTTCCTACTACGATGAACCTACGATGCACCACAAATTTGCAATGAACCCATAGCATGCACTGCAGAACTGTGATAAACCTATGGTCCATCGCACGCCCTTAATGAACCAACTCACGGCCTGAGGCAAGGAAAAATTAGGCTAGACCCGCGGCGAGACCTGCACATGCTTAGAACTGCAATAAACCCTTGGCCTGTCAAGGAACATGGCAAGACATTATGTGGGGCTAACAAGGCATCGCTCATCAAGCGGTGACGTCACTAATGCCACGTCAACTAAGTAAAACACGCGAGAGGTAGTAGCACACGTGAGTAATGAGGGATCCTGAGTGAAAGGAAAGCCGATCCTCAAGAAGATCTTTAGTAATGATTGGCAGCAAATCCAATGTTCCCTTTCCCGATATGTCACAAGTACCTTTATCCCCTACCTTTTAGGATCTCGGGATCTCCCCCATAAATAGAGATCTTCCCCGTATTGGAAATCATTCAGCACCCAGCACTTGAAGCACCCTTTGCCTTGGACTCCTTACCTTAGCACTCTAGCCTGAAAGCTAATCTCCCCTTAATTCCTAGCCTTTCTTTGTCTTTCAAAGAGAGCATTCTCCAACCAAGCCATACCCTACCTACAAAAGGACTTCGAGATTTCATGTGAAATGGGTGCACTACAAAGACTAGGACAATGCTCTTCTCTCCCCTCCCCCCCCCCCCCTTAAATCTTGGGTTAAGCCTCTATTTATAGAGGAAAAGAGAGGGAAATGTGTCTATAATTCATCCATCTACAATGTCTTAATTCAATAAAGTTCTTTCACTGAAACAAGCAAAGATTTTGAGAGAAAAAGGCTTAAATTTGACCCTTCCTTCTTTGTGCAACAAATTTTCTTGAGTTTAGAAGGATTTTTTTGGATTTTGTGCACCCAATGAGGGTGCGGGGTGTGCTAGACATTACAGCTCCATATTTGGAGCTGATAGTGGCAAAAAACATAAATTTAATGAACTTTTGGATGTGGTTTGTCCTTTCTTAATTTTATGTGGGGGTCTATTTGGTATTTTGAGCTTTTTAAGCCTATTAGGCTCAAATCCATTGGTCCAGGTGTTATAATGGGGCCAAGTAAGGAGCTGACATCAGTCCCCACCCTCTTGAGATCCTAGGATGGGACAACTAATGTGGTAATTCAATATGGTGCGTTGAAACGACATCTTCCTAGTTTAATGGTCAAATGGGAGAATTAAGATATGAAATTTGACGTGCTGGGGTTTTTTGGGTTTCTGGACATGTTGGTGGGTTCCGATATTTTGAATAAGTCTTGGATCATGGACATTCATGACAGGTAAGCTTTTAATAAAAAAGATTCATCAAAACGGAATAAAGGCTTAATGATGGGTCAAATGAGTGAATTTTGAGATGAAATTTGGTGGGTAGCTATGGATTGGGATTATGAGGCTGTTGGAAGGGTTTGATCATTTTACGAATGTGCAGATCATGTGTTTTAGGCTCAAGGAGCATCGTAGTGTTAGATGTATCAAAATGGAATCTCTGATGAATGATTGGCTAAATCTAGGAATTTAGGGTTGAAATTTTGTGTGATTGGTTGTTTAAGGATTTTGTTTCACATGATGGAGTTTGATTGGGGATCAAGTATGGTGATGTGGCACAATTAAGACCATCGAGAGGGAATCATGTAGATATAACGTTGTATTTATGGGCATTTGGGATAAAATTTGGTTTCTTAAGGTTTTAGCATGTGTTAAAGTGATTGGTGTGGTTTAATCGGGCATCTGGAATGTAGGAGATGAGTCAAAGGAAGGATCAAGCAAAAATCAAGTGCTAACAACTACTCTTCTTTGTTGGAAGTAGAGAGTTGTTAAATAATAAAGAAAAAGAAGCACCTAAAGGTTTTTGTGAGGGACAAGAGGTTAGTGAAGGAAGGGGAAATCCATCATATGGATGTCTGAACCAATATAGATGGCTGGGTGAAATTTCAAAAAATTTCTTTTTCCCTTCTGGGAATCACATTCCCAGTTTTAGAAAAACTGCATTTTTCAAGGATCGTTCTTACACCGAATTGGACCAGATCTGAAACCAAAAGAAAGGGAGAAGAATACCTGATATGGATTCCACACATGTAGTTTCAAAGTGGGTATTCAAGGCCAAAGAGGGTACCAAAACAAACTTCCATAGAAGATGGCATAACTTAAATTGAAGCCAGTTCAAAAATGTAGTCCTTCAGCAAGAACTGCAATCCAACAGTTTGGATCAAGCAAGGGAGGTGAGCACGAATTGAATCTAATTTGTCTTGCAAAAATCAGAAACCAAGACTGATCAAGATCAATTAATAAGTGGAGAACGAACTAAGGTTTGGGCAGCAAGAGCAGGAGGAGAGAACTGAGAGCAGATGATGATCTGGAGTAGTTTGCCCCCTTCCTCCTTTTATAAGCTTTAAGGATCAGCACTCCTAATCCAATTAGGAGGAATCTTTAATCCAAATCTTTATTTGGATTTGTACTCTTTAAGTGAATAAGACTTATCCTTTTATCCTAATTTCTTATCCAAACCCATATCCATACCCATATTCCCCATGTCACATGACTACTTAAGTTGTCATGTAACCACTTGATTAATCCAATTAATCATGGGCTTTAGGCCCATTAAGCAAGTGGCTTACATCCCTAATTAGTTGCTGGCCAATTTGGCTCTCTTTGTATGGTGTGGAACCCCAATAATGACCTCACATAAGCCCATATGGGTTTGGCCTAGCTTTAGTGACAAAGCCTATCCGAATTCACTAATAAGCACAATGAACCCCTGAGTCCATCAGTATGGGCTCTTAACGGGCTCAACATTTACACTAAATGGTCCTTGAGTACAGCCATCCTATGAAGGCCCAAAGACAATGGGCTTAAGTGAGATTAGCCCATCAGGTGAAACAACCCTAAATGTTCTCCTACACTTAACCTCTCAGCCCTTAATGATCAACCACTGCCCAACAGGGAAGGACCTCTCCCCTGGCTGCAAGGTGCAGTGTTACACTCTCTGCTTAGATGGATCCCAGGAATTAGAACATTTTTCTTAAAACATAATATATATATATATATATATTACCGAGAGAGTGCAATACCGATCATTCACTTTGTCCGGCAAACGGGCTGATCTTGTCACTATGGTCACCCACTCGAGTGAATTCTCAGACTGCCCCAACATACCTAGCTTTTGACCCCTAAAGGATCTCACTAATTAGCATATCAAAGACAGCCCAATCTGACAC
Organism: Nelumbo nucifera; assembly: GCF_000365185.1. The sequence continues at coordinate 149,483 of NW_010729335.1, forward strand.
CCAGTGCAATACCATAATTGAGTCTAGGGGTTAGGTGTAACTTGTTTTGTCCACTTGTCTCCAATGTCAAGGGTATAACTAGAAAATGGCATGTGTTCAGTGTTTCAAACAAATACACACTACATGTGCTTCAGGTCTAATCCTAGCAGTTGAGACAAGCTACCCCAACCAACTTGGTAGCACATTAGTGTCAGCCTTGGCAGGATAAACTTCCCCAAGTCTATCCAACAGCTTAGAACATTCTAAACTAACATGAGGTTAAAATTTTCTAGTTTAAGGGTAATTACATAGAAACACACCAAGTATAACACAAATCAATTATATACTTTTATTCATTTACAATAAATGGATATCTAACAGCTCCCACTTGCACTTAGGTCCAATTGGGTACAATCCGGAGTCCCTTACTATCCATGTGTTTCTCAAACACTTTCTGTGCCAGTGGCTTAGTCAATGGGTTTGTCACATTCTCCTTTGATGCTACCTTCTGAATCTAGAGGTCCCCTCTACCAACAATCTCCCGTAGTACATGATACTTCCTCTCGATGTACTTTGACTTTGAGTGGACTCTTGGCTCCTTAGCCTGAGCAATAGCTCCAGTGGTGTCACACAACAGTGGAATGGCTGATGTGCTAGATGGAACAACTCCTAATTCATGAATGAACTTCTTTTTCCATAAAGCTTCTTTAGCGACTTCACTTGCACCATTGTACTCGGCCTCGGTCGTGGAATCTACTGTGGACCCTTGTTTGCTGCTTTTCCATCTAACTGCATAGGACTCCATCGTGAAGATGTAACCAGATGTAGACTTTCTATCATCTGGGTCTGACTAGAAGTCGACATCAATATACCTGAGGATTTGAAGTGAACTACCATCAAAGACTAGACAAAACTCTTTTGTCCTTTGAAGATATTTGAGTATGTTCTTTATAGCAGTCAAATACTCTTGTCCTATGTTTGACTGGTATCTACTTACTACACTCACAGCATGTGCAATATCTGGCCAAGTGCACGACATGGCATACATGATGCTTGGTGTATCCGAAAGCGTGTCATTAACCACTTCGGAACACCAGTTTTAATATTTGTAAATTTACCGATTCTCAAAATAACTACAAACACAATAAAGGGTGAGAACGGGTCATATCCACAGGGAAGTGAGGGAAAAATTGTTACAAACTTTAATCTGGATAAAAGAACACGATGGAAAGTTATAGAAACACATAATTTAATTAATTAAACTGGAAAACTAGAATTCGAACATCGCTAAAAGTTAAAAGTGCAAAAAAATAAATAAATACAGAAATAAATAAATGAAATAAAAAAGTTTGTAATCCGATCAGAGGTAGTAGTCTCCATATCTCCACTTCGACCCTCGAACTTCTTGAGCTAGGCCTTCCGTCTTACTTGGCCGAATTTCAGATCTGTAGAAAAGAAAACAAAGATCAAACGGGATGAAGATAAATTGCAGAAAGGAAATAACAGAAATGGAAATGAAAGAACAAAAATTAAATCTAAGACTAATGGTTGGGATCTGAATCCAAAGGTGGCAGTAGTGGCTTTGGAGAACTACAAGTAGGAACCCTTCCTCTTGCTTGGGCATCCTCCTCTTCCTCTACCCTTGAACTTCTCAAGATCAGTCTTCCATCTTACCTGGGGGCAAAATGCAACCCCTTCTCAGGAGTCCATGTGTCCTTCTAATAGAGAAGGGTGGACACAACTGAGATTAGAGAGAAAGAAGGGTCTGAATATTATGTAGGGCTGAGAGGAGAAGGGTTAGGATAGTTCTAGGGTGATCCTAGGGCTGAGAGGAGAAGGCGAGGGCACCCGATATTATGTAGGGCTGAGATTTGGGCACCTAGAAATGAATGGAGGAGATTGATGCACCTAGGGTTGAAAGGTGGAGGTTAAAAGGAGTAGGTGGCGCCCTATAGTGGATGGCTGAGATAAAGGATGGGATGGAGGGCTGAGATCTAGTGGTTAGGGTCTGAATGGTGAGGGTTAGAAGTTAGGTGGTGCCCTAGGGATTAAAAGCTATAAAGAGAGTGCCCTAGAATGAATGGTAAAGATTAGAAGAGGTGGAGGGTGGAGATTAAACAATTAGGGGAGGCTAGGGTTTTCTAAGGATGAAAAGAATGGGTTAAAAGGTGCCCTAGGGTTTGCTAAGGAGAGGGGAGCATGCTAATACAGTAGGAGGGAAGCCATTTTGGGTTTAGCAGATAGGAGGYGCCCTCCTATTCTCAGTTTTTCACAAAAACACCCTCTCTCTTAGCTGGACTTCACACCAGCTTTCCAAAAACTGCATTTCAGCCATGTAACTTCCTAGTTTTTCACAGAAGTTGCACAAAGACCCTCAAACATTGAATTTAATTGGGAAAAAGGCACACTTTGACTATTCTAAGGCCGAAAATACCCCTGAAATGATGCCCTTAAGGCATCAAACTACAAAGTTATCACACCCCCCAACTTAACCATTGCTAGTCCCTTAACAATGCAGCCTTAAAATTATACTGAGTAAAGAGATCATTCCCATTGCAAGGTCATCCCTGATAGAATTAGTCAGGCATCCTGATTCCAGAATTCTCAAACTCTATATAGATCGATATTGGGCTTAAGGGGTAAAACCATCTTGTTTTGAATATTATAGAAACTTGGCTTAAAAATCTTATATACCCTTCCATTTGCAGACTGTCTTGATAAGTCAAGATTGATTTTTGAAATCAGGTGGGCATTCTTCTTATCATTTCTGATAGTGGATTTCTACCCCTGAACTTGATATGCACACTTACTTTTATTGTTACCTTCCACTGTTTTATGCGAATATCGACACTTGCCTTAGGTGAAGAGACTCAGTTACTAAGTGTTAGATAAGTGTCTTTGGCATTCCCTTTTCCGTTTGACGCGAATCTCGACACTTGACTTAGGTGAAAAGACCTAGTAACTAAGTCTAGGGTGTCCATTAACCTTTTATTCTTCTCTCTATTTTTTTTTTTTTTGTTTTGCAGACATTGTTCAAGGTAGTCCACTATATCTAACAATTTTGAAGAATTTTTGTCTAATTTATCAATCTTTCTCTTTTTACTTTTACAGGGGAAAACTTGGGATTATTTTCCAATTTCTAAATGGTTTCAACAATATTCAAATGAGACCAATTTTGACTCCTATCACTTGCTACCAATTTCTACAAAATTCAATATTCTTTTATCAGTTTCCTCAACCTTTTTTGTTTGGGAATCTCTTTCAATGGAAAGAATTTTTAAATTTTTCARTGAAATTTTAAATCTACATATTTAAAGGCTTAGCTTCTCAAATTGTTTTTCAAAATTTCATTTTTTTCTCTCTCTTTCTTCACCCCCAACTTAAATTCCATTGTCCCCAATGGCATAACTAAACTGATGCACAAAGGATTTGGGCCAAAGGGAACAATCAATAGGGTTTTCTTGAGGGGTTCAAGGTCTACCACCTGGTCTCGAATCAAGAAAAGAAAAACTCTAATCCTAAAAGTAATTGAAAATTGCATTGGGTTGCCTCCCAACCAACGCTAAGTATAACGTATTCAGCCGGACACATTCACGCACTTTCTTCATTTAAACTCTTCGACTCACTTTCATCTTTCGACAGACAGGGTTCAGATTGGGCTAACCAAGGTGTAGGCAGGGCATCTAAATGATCGTCCACTATATCCACCTTGCACTCATCTTCCCCTAGGTTTGGATACTTAGAGGCACTAAAAACATTTAACCGGACATTCTGCTCCCCTAATGAAATGTCCATTTCTCCCGATTTACAGTTTGTATTAGCCGTTGCTAGAAATGGGCATCTTAAGATTATCGGGATATGGTTTAGTTCATCGGTTGGGGTCATGTCTAGGACTGTAAAATCCACTGGAAAGTGACAACCCTCTACCCTAACAATGACGTCCTCAATAAAACTTCGAGGAGTCTTGACTGACCAATCAACGAGTTGCAGAATTACCAGGGTAGGTTTTAACTCACCGATCCTGAACCTATCATAAATGGACAGAAGTAGATTTATACGGGCCCCAGGATCCAATAGGACCCAATCGAAGGTGATTCCAGAGATGACACAGCTTATGAGAGGAACACCAGGGTCTTTCATTTTTCGAGGAAGTTGGTTTAGGAGAGCTACACTAACATTTATTAGGAGCATTATTTTTTTGTGGGGCCGATTGTTGCTCCATCACTTGAGCATTATTTTCCTCTTTCAAGAACTTGGCATAAGCTGGGATATGTTGGATTGCGTTAAGGAGAGGGAAGTTAATATGGACTTCCCGACTCTCTTCGTTGTGAGTCTCTTTGTTCTTTCGCACCGGCCTGGCTGTGAGTGTAGTTGGAAAGGAAACTACGGGTTGGTTCACTATAGGCTCTTCTTTTAAATTTTCTTTTCCTTTTTCATCCCCCCCAGCAACTTATGGTCTTCTTGCTCCTTTTCTTCTTCATTAACTCTCTTTTTCTCACATGGGCCCTCTAAAATCCTTCCACTCCTTAAGGTTGTAATAGCCTTGGTATTTTCAAGCTGAGGGTTCTTAGGAGGTGGTTAAATCTTCTATGGAGGAAAACCCAGTGGCTGATTTCTAGGGTTCACGACCGGTTGACTTGGTAGTTGCCCTACTCCTCTTCTCACCTTGGCTTCAGCAAGCTGTCTTATTTGGCTCTCTAATCTACCAATGGATTGTTGCTAATTTAGAATTAGTTGCTGAAGCTGCATTAATTGTTCATCTATTGTACGGGTCTGAGGAGGTTGTGGGTAAGCTTGATAAGATTGGGTCGATTGGTTCCTATGATACATCTGCTAGAATTGGTTCCTCCCTTGTGGCCTCTGAAATTGTTGGACCGTGGAGTTAGATGGGTGGTACTGCTGTTGGGACTGTATGTAGGTTTTACATGGTTGAGCCCTAGGGTAATCATTGTACTCACAGTGAGTCTGGGCTTTAGACCACTAAGAGTGCATATCTGGCAGTGTGGTTTCTCGGACTTGGGCCCTATAAGTGAAATTGGGTTGATTTTCCCACCCAAGGTTATATGGGCAAAAGAATGGGTTAGCATTGGGTTGGAAAAATCTATTGGCCGCATGTACTTGGTCTGGAATGACTAGTTGACATGGGCCCATCGCAGGGCACTAGCTAACATGATGGGTCGGGCTTGCACAGATGGAATATGTTGGATAGGATGACAAGGTTGGGTATGGGCCACTTTGTTGACGAAGCTGATTTCTAGGGTCCGCAACCAGTTGACTCGGTAGTTGCCCTACTCCTCTTCTCACCTTGGCTTCAGCAAGCTGTCTTATTTGGCTCTCTAATCTACCAATAGATTGTTGCTAATTTAGAATCAGCTGCTGAAGTTGCATTAATTGTTCATCTATTGTACGGGTCTGAGGAGGTTGTGGGTAAGCTTGATAAAATTGGGCCGATTGGTTCCTATGATACATCTGCTAGAATTGGTTCTTCTCTTGTGGCCTCTCAAATTGTTGGGCCGTGGAGTTAGATGGGTGGTACTGTTGTTGGGACTGCATGTATGTTTTACATGGTTGAGTTGGTTGAGTCCTAGGGTAATCATTGTACTCACAGTGAGTCTAGGCTTTAGACCACTAAGAGTGCATATCTGACAGTGTGGTTTCTCGGACTTGGGCCCTATAAGTGAAATTGGGCTGATTTTCCCACCCAGGGTTATATGGGCAAAAGAATGGGTTAGCATTGGGTTGGAAAAATCTATTGGCCGCATGTACTTGGTCTGGAATGACTGGTTGACATGGGCCCGTCGCAGGGCACTGGCTAACATGATGGGTCGGGCTTGCACAGATGGAATTTGTTGGATAGGATGACAAGGTTGGGTATGGGCCACTTTGTTGACGAAATGCAAGGACTTCATCAAGTCTTTTGGCCATCCCATTAATCCTATCCAGTTGTTGAGACACATGGTTCCAATCTATCCGTGGCTCAGGTTGGAAGTAGTTTCCCATTCCACAAACTCCGACCATTGAATTCATTTCATCTTATTTTTCTTTAACCACCCTTTTTCTTCTTTTCTTTTTGAAATTTGAAATTTTAATTTCAAATTTGTTCAATAGGATGACAAGGTTGGGTATGGGCCACTTTGTTGACGAAATGCAAGGACTTGATCAAGTCTTTGGGCCATCCCATTAGTCCAATCCAATTGTTGAGACACATGGTTCCAATCTATCCGTGGCTTAGGTTGGAAGTAGTTCCCATTCCACAAACTCCGGCCATTGAATTCATTTCATCTTATTTTGTTTTAACCACCCTTTTCCTTCTTATTTTTTTGAAATTTTAATTTCAAATTTAGATTTTAAAATTTAAATTCTGCAATTTAAACTCAAATTTGATTTTTTTTAATTTTTGATTTTCCCTTTTTTTGAAATTTGAAATTTAAATTCAACTTCAAATTTTGAAATTTAAATTCCTAAAATTTAAATTCAAATTTGAATTTTTAAATTTTTTTAAAAAATTGCAAGTAAATCAACTACACGACCTAGGGTTTCCTAAATAGCGGTTCAACTAATGTAAATCATTTTCGGTTCACTTGGAATTACACCACTTCCTTTGGTTAGCTAGGTATGAGGTAGGGATGTGGGAGGCTCCCCTTGCTCTCGCAAGGACCTAATTAAGTAACCACAAAACCTGCTTAGGCATAGCTGTTTAACCTCTTTCCTTAGACATCAACCGCTGATTATGGAGAGTAATTACAAGATTCCCTAAAATTCAGCACACCTTTGAACAAAGTGTGAGGCTCCCTAAAGGATCTTGCTATCCAAATTTTAAATTAGGGTTAGGGTGAACCGCACGTGAAGGGTGGTGATTTTTGGGCCAAGGAAGGGTGATGAAATCCCCACCTTATCCTATTTAAGTTGGATGCCCTTAAAATGGATTAACGGAAAGATAAAATAAACACAACAAAGGCAACTAATTACAATGCATGAACAATTATTTCTAAAGTGCGTACAATTCAGCAATATAACATAAAATAATAAAGCGACCTAATTAAGCAAAAGAAACAATTAAAATAAAAAGAAAACCTAGCACATTCACAATTAACAAAATAATTTCAGCAATTAAATAAACCTATATGATGCCTGCTCTAGAATATCAAACCCTAAATGTTGGAATGCAAATGCAAAAATTTTTAAAAATTAATTATTTTTTTTATTTTTTTATTTTTTAAATTTTTTCTTGTTTTTTATTTTGAAATTCGAAATTTTAAATTTAAATTTTGGAATTTGAATTCAAATTCAAATTCAAATTCAGATTCGAATTAAAATTTAAATTTAAATTCAAATTCAAATTAAAAAATTTTAAAAATTTCCTATTTAACGATTAATTATTCAATTAGATAACTAAAAAAAGGAAATTAAATAAGGCAACAATTACTTATAACAAACAGAAAATAAAAGAAATAATTATGCTAAAAAGATTAACAACTACCAAAATAAATTCTAACAAGAAGATTTTTATTCTAAAAATAAAATAAAGAAAGGAAAATTATGTGGCAATAAAAAATAAAATAAAATAAACGATTTTTTTATCTGAAAATAAGAAAAAAAAATTTGAACAAGGAATTAAAATAAAGACAAAATAGATCTAGAAACAAAATGAAAGAGAAATAACACTAAAAAGAATAAATTGGTTCTAAAAAAATTAATAAAAAAATTCAAAAATTACTATTCTACTAAAAAAAGAGTTCAAAAATCAAAAATCAAAAATGAAATGGAATGACTACACGTGAAACGCAATCCCATTAATTCTTCTCTTCTCTTCTCTCCCGTAGTCCGACAATGCTCCGGTACCCCACTTTTCGCTATTTCGTCCTACAAAATCAAAGAGAAACAAGAATTAAAATAAGATGACAGATAAAGTAATCAAACGAAAATAAAAAGATGATGAAACAAATCCAGATAAAGCAAATAAAAAGTTTTCTCCGTTGCTTCCCCAGCAACAACGCCAAAAACTTAGTGTATCTGAAAGCGTGTCGTTAAGCACTTCGGAACACTAGTTTTAATATTTGTAAATTTACCGATTCTCAAAATAACTACAAACGCAATAAATGGTGAGAACAGGTCGTATCCATAGGGAAATGAGGTAAAAATCATTACAAACCTTAATCCGGATAAAAGAATACGATCGGAAGTTGCAAAAATAGAAGTTAATTAATTAAACTAGAAAAACTAGAATCTGAACATCGTTGAAAGTTAAAAGTGCAGAAAAATAAATAAATGAAAGAAACGAAACAAAAAAGTCTGTAATCTGATCAGAGTTAGAAGTCTCTGGATCTCTCCTTCGACCCTCGAACTTCTCGAGCTAGGCCTTCCGTCTTACCTGGCCAAATTCCAGATCTGTTGAAAAGAAAACGAAGATCAAACTGAATGAAAATAAATTGTAGAAAGGAAATATTGGAATTGGAAATAAAAGAACATAAATTAAATCTAAGACTAATGGTTGGGATCTGAATCCAGAGGTGGCAGTAGTGGCTTTGGCGAACTGCAAGTAGGAACCCCTCCTCTTGCCTAGGCACCCTCCTCTTCCTCTATCCTTGAACTTCTCAAGATCAGCCTTTCGTCTTACCTGGGGGCAGAATTCAACCCCTTCTCAAGAGCCCATGGATCCTTTTTATAGAGAAGGGTGGACACAACTGGGATTAGAGATAAAGAAGGGGGCGGAAGTTGGGTTTTAGCAAAGTTATGGGCGCCCTAGGGTTTCAAATGAAGGGTTAGGATGGTTCTAGGGTGATTTGTTAAAAATGAAAAGAATGGGTTAAAAGGCGCCCTAGGGTTTGCAAGGAGAGGGAAGCATGCTAATATAGTAGGAGGGGTGCCATTCTGGGTTTAGTAGATAGGAGGCGCACTCCTGTTCTCAGTTTTTCAGAAAAACACCCCTCTCTCAGCTGGACTTCACACCAGCTTCCCAAAAATTGCATTTCCGCCATGTAACTTCCCTAGTTTTCCACATAAGTTGCACAAAGACCCTCAGAGGTCACAACATTGAATTTAACTGGGAAAATGGCACACTTTGACTATTCTAAGGCCGAAAATACCCCTAAAATGTGAAGGGATGAGAGATCCATTGTATGGGTGCCCAAATCTTGCCGAATAAAGGGGTGAATTTCAAAAATTTTTCTCTCCCTTTCAACTGGGAATCGCATTCCCTATTTAGAAAATCATATTTTCAAGGATCAATCTTGAACCATAAACTGAACCAGATCTGAACCAAAAAGAGTAGGAGAGGGTTATACCTGATATGGAGAAATAATATCTCCTAACGAAGATGTTCACACCCAAGGAAGGATCCAAAGACTACTCCCACTGAAGAAGGCGCAGTGCAGGATGGAGCAGAATCAGCAATATTCTTCTCCAAGAATTCTATCCTTCGCAAGAAACAGCAGAATGGCACATGAGCACAGCTTCCTATCAATTCTTTCTCAAAGAACTGATGTCAAGATCGAATCTTGACTTCTCCCACAACTAGAGATCGAACTAGATGTCTGGCATCTGCAGGAAGGAGGTGGCAAGAAAGATCTTTGCAAGGATTGCAGAAATCTTTCTTCTGTGTTTTTACCTCTGGAGAGGATCTGATTATGTGATTCTTCTAAAGGCTTCCGCCCCCTCCTTCTTTTGTAACCCTAAAAGATTAGCTCCTAATCCAATTAGGAGCTGCTGATCCAAATCATATTTGGATCAGACATCTCTTTAGGTGGTAAGGATAAACCCTTATCTTTATCTGCAGATTAGATCAGCCTTCTCCTAATCTCATTAGGAGGTTTCTAGATCTGAATTATATTTAGATCTGGACTCTCTGAGTGAATGGGGTTAAGACCTTATCCTATCTGCTGATCCATCTCAGAATTCACCCATATTTAACTTATTAAAATAGTCCAGTTCGAAATGAGCTTTAGGCCCATTAAGCTTATGTGCTCACTTAGCCTTCCTAACTGCTGCCCCCATTAAGCTTAGGCCCATTGATCTACACATCAGCCACATGTGTTTAGCCCAGCCTTTGTCACAATGCCTGGCCGAATACACTGCTATGGACAGTGCACCCCCTGAAACCCATCGAATGGGCTCTATGGGCCCAACACTTACCCTAAGTGGTCCCTGGGCCAAACCACCTTATAACACCCAAGGACTGTGGGCAGATGCAAGATTAGCCCATCAGGTATTACCCTCAATGGTCTTAC
>NW_010729335.1:160837-214602 GCF_000365185.1 Nelumbo nucifera
GGTCGTGGAGTCTGCAGTGGACCCCTGTTTGCTGCTTTTCCAGCAAATAGCACACGATCCTATCATGAAAACATATCCAGATGTAGACTTTCTATCATCTGGATCTAATTGGAAATCAGCATCTGTATACCCTTGGATTTGTATTGAGCTACCATCGAATACTAAACAAAACTCTTTTGTCCTTCGAAGGTACTTAAATATCTTTTTCACTATAGTCTAGTGCTCCTGCCCTTGGTTGGCCTAAAATCTGCTTACTACACTCACTGCCTGAGCAATGTCAGGGCGAGTGCACAGAGAACCCCTGAGTCCATCAGCATGGGCTCTTAACGAACACAACATTTACACTAAATGGTCCTTGAGTACAGCCATCCTATGAAGGCCCAAAGACAATGGGCTTAAGTGAGATTAGCCCATAAGGTAAAACAACCCTAAATGGTCTCCTACACTTAACCTCTTAGCCCTTCTTGATCAACCACTGCCCGACAGGGAAGGACCTCTCCCTAGGCTGCAAGGTGCAGTGTTACACTCTCTGCTCGGATGGATCCCGAGAATTAGAACCTTTTGTAAACCTTTTTCTTAAAACATAATATATATTATCATATAAATATATTTTGCAAAACAAATGTCAAAGAAGTTTGAAATCGGCTGCTGGCAGTTTTGGTTTCCATCAGGGAGAGTGCAGTCCCGATCATTCACTTTGTCCGACAAAGGGGTTGATCCTATCACTATGATCACCCACTTGAGTGAATTCTCAAACTGCCCAACATACCCAGGTTTTGACCCCCAAAGGATCTCACTAATTGGCATATCAAAGATAGCCCAATCCAACACCCATTGCAGTACCATAATCGAGTCTAGGGGTTAAGTGTAACTTTCCAGTTTTGCCCACTAGCCTCCAAGGTCCAGGGCATAACTAGAAAATGGTTCGGGTTCAGTGTTTTAAACAAACACACACTACATGTGCTTTGGGTCTAGCCCTGGGAGCTAAGACAAGCTACCCCAACCTACTTGGCAGCACATTAGTGTCAGCATTGACAGGATAAACTTTCCTAAGTCTATCCAATGGCTAAGAACATTCTAAACTAACACGAGTCTCATAAGTATCCAGTTTAAGGGTAATTACACAGAAATACACCAAGTATAACACAAATCAATTATGTACTTTTATTCATTTACAATAAATGGATATGTACATCAATCTGATTGGAGCTAAGGGCATACACTGTCTAACAGTTAGGGAAGGAATTTTTTCTACTGGAATTTTGGTCAAGGTCGACGTTGATATAGTGAAATACCCTTGCCTGGAAGAGAAGTACCATCACAGGCCTTAGTAGGCCAATGCAACTATCATGCAAACAATAAAGCGATATCATCCCATAAGAAGTCATCGATTCTTTTGTTTCTTCCCTTTTTTCTTGTTTGTTTCTTTTTTTTTTTTTGACACCTTTGATCACTTGACTTGATTTCAGTATTAGTCTTATCCTAATACATTGATTTGATTTGATTTGATTTCACTTGATGATTGGATTGACTATTCTATTTCTTTATTTTTCTTCTCCCTTTTCTCTTTCTAATTTTGAATTTTGTCATGTAATGAATTTTGATATCCGATGAGTCTTAATTTCGATTTTTGGTAATTTGGATATTCGATGATTTGATTTATTTAATTCGATACATTTAATTTTTTATATTTGATCAATTTGATAATTTCTGCTTTTGATATTTGATGACCTTAATTTGATTATTTTGAGGTTTGTTATTTGATGAATTTGATAACTTCGATGTTTGATGAATTTGATTTGATAATTTTGAACTTTATAACTTTGATATTTGATATTTGATGATTTTTTTATGAATTTGATATTTTGATGATTTAATTTTGATTTTCGATATTTGATGAATTTGTTATTTGATAACTTAGATATTTGATGGTTTGACTTTGATTTTTTTGATATCTGATATTTGATTATTTGATGAGTTTGATAACTTTGATATTTGATGATTTGATTTAGACTTTTTATATTTGATAGATTTAATATTCGATATTTGATGATTTGATGAGTTTGATAATTTTGATATTTGATATTTGATGGGTTTGATGACTTTGATATTTGATGATTTGATTTTGATTTGATATTTTATGAATTTGATATTTGATGAATTTGATGATTTGATTTTGATATTTTATATTTGATGACTTTGATATTTGATGATTTGATTTTGATTTGATATTTGATGAATTTGGTATTTGATTATTTGATGAGTTTGATAGTCTTGATATTTGATGAATTTGATGATTTGATTTTGGACTTTTGATATTTGATGATTTTGATGACTTCAATATTTGATTATTTGATTTTATTTTTTGATATTTGATTATTTGATGATTTGACAATTTTGATATTTGATGATTTGATTTTGATATTTGATACTTGATGACTTTGACTTTTGTTGATTTAATTTTGATATCACATTTGATGAATTTGATATTTGATGTGTTTGATGCGTTTGATATTTGATGATTTGATTTTGACTTTTGATATTTGATATTTGATGAGCTTGATGAATTGATAATTTTGATATTTGATAAATTTGATGGTTTAATTCTGATATTTGATGAGTTTAATGATTTGATTTTCATTTGATATTTAATGATTTTGATCTTTGATGACAGTATTTGATCTTTTTGGATTTTATTTATTTGATGAATTTGATAACTTTGATGTTTGATTAAGTTGATTTGATAATTAAAAACTTGATAACTTTGATATTTGATATTTGGTGATTTTTTATGAATTTGATATTTTGATGATTCAATTTTGATAATTTTGATATTTGATGAATTTGATGATTTGATATTTGATATTTGATGATTTGATTTTCATTTGATATTTGATCTTTGATGACAGTATTTGATTTTTTTGGATTTTATTTATTTAATGAATTTGATAACTTCAATGTTTGATGAATTTGATTTGATAATTTCGAACTTGATAACTTTGATATTTGATATTTGATGAATTTTTTTATGAATTTGATATTTTGATTTTCGATATTTGATGAATTTGTTATTTGATAACTAAGATATTTGATGATTTAAGTTTGATTTTTTGATATTTGATTATTTAATTATTTGAAAACTTTGATATTTGATGATTTGATTTTGACTTTTGATATTTGATAAATTTGATATTTGATATTTGATGATTTGATGAGTTTGTTATGGGCCCGGGCGTAGGATCTCGTCACGGGTCGGTCCACGGGGAAAAGCTCCTATTTCCCTTGTTCCTCCCCTTCCTAGCTGAACCTATCTTGGCGTCCTAGAGGGTGATTTGTCCAAGAGATCACCGAACTCTCCTTTTACTCTCTTTCTTGACTGGAAATTTGATATCCTTATTAAATAATTTCAGCTCCTTAAATAGAAGATTACAAGAGGTAAGAATCCTCCTTGTAGGAAGACTCCTTGATAACTAAACTACTTACAGATAAGATAGATAAGACTCCTAAATAAGACTAACTAAACTGCTTACAGATAAGATAGATAAGACTCCTAGATAAGACTAACTAAACTGCTTACAGATAAGATAGATAAAACTCCTTACTCAAGAAGGATAAAAACTCCCTAAGATAAATCAGACTCTATACTAATCCTTATTGGAACATATAAGATAAGGATAAGGTAAGATGAACTGTGGCTAGCTAGATAATCTAATGAGGGTCCCACAATACTGCTGCTGCCGGCGGCGGTACTTCTTCCCCATGAATGCGTCCATAACAGAGTTTGATAATTTTGATCAAATATCAAATATCAAAGTCATCAAATATTAAAGTCATCAAACTCATCAAATATCAAAATTATCAAATCATCAAATTCATCAAATATCAAAATTATCAAATCATCAAATATCAAAGTCATCAAACTCATCAAATATCAAATAAAATCATCAAATTTATCAAATATCAAAATCAAATCATTAAATAATCAAATATCAAAAAATCAAAATCAAATCATCAAATATCGAAGTCATCAAACTCATCAAATATCAAATATCAAACGTCCAAAATCAATTCATCAAATTCATCAAATATCAAATATCAAAACCAAATCATTAAATTCATCAAATATCAAAATTATCAATTATCAAATATCAAATCAAGGTTAACTCTATCCAGTCGTGAACCCTTACATAACCTTGGTCTAATTTTAGTCCTATTGTAATTCTCGAAATTAGGAGGTATATCAAACATTGAAGTAAGGTTTCTTATAGAACTAAAGAATGAAAGGACTTTGCACCCATACAAATATGAGAGAGAACAAGCTAACAAAAGGATTCTCTAGCCTAATGATAAGCTAGACCCCCCTTTTTTCTTCTTCTTTTTTTTTTCCTATTTTTCTTTTTTTCCCTTTTTTGCCCTCAATTCCCTAATCAGGGTATTCACCAAGCCTAGTTGTCGCCTAATTATTGTGCACAGGAGCCATTACTAGTTTTCATCCGAGCCAGCGAAATTTGATCTTGCCACCACCTAATGCTTTTATTCAAAGTGCTCTTTCATGATTTCACTCTACCCTTTCAAGCTGTGTGATTACTTGTTATTTCTTTCCACTCACTCCTTCTCCCATTATTGCCACATGGGGATGGGGAGATGCTTTCTTTGTCATCCGATTCTATGTTCCTATTTTTATCTTTGATTAGGAAGGTCTTAGTGCTATGACGAAGTGTGGCTAAGGTTCAAGGGTAGGTAGGCTACTTACACAACTTAGTTCAAGGCTCATTAGGATATTGTAATTCATAAAACCTTCTCATCTTTTTCCTTTATTCCTTTTTATTCTCTTTCCCCTCATCTTTTTCTTTTCATTTCTTCTTCTTCCCCCTTTTCTTTTCAATTTAATTTCTCCCTTTCTTTTTCATTCATTTTTCATTACCTTCAAGGGTTGCTAGTATTTAAATGTTGGGACATTCAAGGAAAAAGTCACAAAGCTCAACTATCTAGCGAGCGAGCTATTACCATTGTCATTCAGGACCAAAGGAAAGGTTACAGAAAATGGCCAAAGATGACCTCCCTTCATTTCATTGATAAAAATTGATACATTGAATGAATTACAATTTAAGCATAGTACATCCATTTTGCTGAGTATTAGTGCTCCTCCAGATAGCCTCTTTTTGATAATGTAAGCACCTTCATACGTGGGGGGTGAACTTGCCCCTTGTCTCTAGCTGATTCGAAATGGTTCTTCTAAGCACTAATTCACCTGGCTGCATGTCTCGGGACCATACCTACTTGTTGAATGCACATGCCATTTTCCTTAAGTATAGGTCATGACTCTCAGTCACACTTCATCTAAGCATGCCAACTGCTCATAACGTGCTTGGGCCCAATCTGTCTTTGGAATCTCTAACTCTAATATCACATGCAAAGATGACACTTCAATTTCTGCTGGAAAGATTGCTTCCATGCCATACACCAATATGGTGTTGCCCTAGTTGATGTTCTAACTGACGTACAAAAAACCAAAAGAGCATATGGTAACATGTCCTACCAAGACTTGTAGGTAAGAGACATCTTCTTCAAAATTTTTTCGATGTTCTTGTTTGCAATCTCTACTGCTCCACTCATTTGAAGTCAATAAGGGGATGAAGTAACTGCTTAATCTTGAAATGATTGCAAAGGGCTATGACTTCCTTCCATCAAAATTTTTTCCATTATCTAAGATGATCTCACAAGGTGCTCCATATCTGGCAGTTATGATGATCTTAATGAATTGAACTGTCTTGGTCACTGTTGGGCGGGCTATGGACATTGCTTCTACCCACTTAGTATGATACAGCTATGATACATTTAGTCGCTCATCCCAAACTTCCCAATCACCCCTGGCTTGACTAGTGAACAAGATGAAGGGATGGGAGATCGATCACATGGATAGCTGAACCCTTTAGGAAGGTTGGGCGAAATTTCAAAAAATTCTTTCTCTCTCACAACTAGCAATTGCATTCCCTATTTTAGAAAACTGCATTTTCAACAATCAATCTTGAACCTAAAACCGGACCAGATCTGAAACCATAAAGGAGGAGAGGGATATACCTGATACGAAGTAGCAGTAACTCCCAATGAAGGTGCTCATGCCCAAGGAGAAGACCAAAACCTGCTTCCACTGAAGATGACACAGTGTGTGATGAAGCAGAACCAGCAGGATGGCTCTTCAGCAAGAACCAGGATTCTTCAGTAAGAATCGAATAGAGGCTGGTGAGAATGACTTCAGATTGTTTCTTCGACCAAGAAACAATATCAAGAACCTTTCTTAATCAATTCCTCAAGAGGAGATTGAACTGGGTAGCGACGGCAAGAATATGAGAGAATTCTGCTAGTTGTTGTGTCTTAAGACTGAGGAATTCGCCCCCTATTTATATTCTTCTTTGGATCAACCTCCTAATCTAATTAGGAGAGAGTTTCTCGATCCAAATCTGATATTTGGATCTGGACTCTTAAATGGATAAGACTTATCTTATCCTTTCAGCTAATCCTAATCATATTATAAATCAGATCTTGCCTCCTTTTAATTAACTAATTTAAGCCCAGTTTGAATTGGGCTTTAGCCTATTAAGCTAATGTGCTCACTTACCCCTTAACCTGCTGCCCAATTGGCTCTCTTTGTATGGCGTGGGACCCAAACATTGATCTACACATCAGCCACATGGGTTCAGCCCAACCATTGTTACAAGGCCTAGCCGAATTTACTGTAGGAGACAGTGAACCCCTGAGTCCATCACCATGGGCTCTTAATGGGCCCAACATTTATGCTAAATGGTCCTTGGGTCCAGCCACCTTATGAAAACCCAAGGACTGTGGGAAGATGCAAAATTAGCCCATCAGGTATTACCCTCAATGGTCTTACACTTAACCTCTCAGACCATAATGATCAAACACTGCTTGACAAGAGAGGACCTCTGCCTCGGCTGCAAGGAACAGTGTTGCACTCTCTACTCACATGGATCTCGGGAATTAAAACCTTTTGCAAACATTTTGAAACCATAATATATATATATATATATATATATATGTGTGTGTGTGTGTGTGTGTGTGTATGTGTGTATCTCTATATAAATATATATTGCAAAACAAATCTCAATGTTTGAAATCAACTGTCGGCAGTTTAGGTTTCCATCAGAGAGAGTGCATTCCCCGATCATTCACTTTGTTCGACAAAGGGGCTGATCCTGTCACTATGATTACCCACTCAAGTGAATTCATTGACTGTCCCAACATACCTAGGTTTTGACCCCTCTAAGGATCTCACTGATTGGCATATCAAAGACAGCCCAATCCAACACCTAGTGCAGTACCATAATTGAGTCTAGGGGTCAGGTGTAATATTCTAGTTTTTCCCATCTATCTCCAAGGTCCAGGGCAATACTGGAATTTGGTCCGGTTTAGGGTTTCAAGAAAACCCACACTGCATGTACCTCAGGTCTCACCCTGGCAGCTGAGACAAGCCACCCCAACCAACTTGGCGGCACATCAGTGTCAGCCTTGGTAGGATAAATCTCCCCAAATCTATCCAACAGCTGTGAAGATTCTAAACTAACACAAGTCTCATAAGTGTCCAGTTTAAGGGTATTACACAGAAACACACCACAATGACATGAATCAACTATGTACTTTATTCATTTATAATAAATGTCAAAAGATACATCAATCTGATTGGAGCTAAGGGCATAACTGTCTAACACAAGAAAGAGTCCCCATAAATTTCTAATTCATTGATGCTCCAATCTAATGTCATTCGGACTACTCTTAGGCATGCTTCCCACTCACATATATTATTGGTGTTGGGAAAGTCCAAGCAAATAGATAAAGGAAAATGAGTGCCCTGAGGGTCCACAAGGATCATTACTACTTCCCATCCACTTTGGTTTGATGCTCCGTTAAAGTATGTCTTCCACCTTTTCCCCTCTTGTATTTCAAAAATGGTTTCGTTTGGAAAATTTCTTGGAATTGCCTCATGCTCCAAGGTGGGGTTATCAGCTAAATGATCTACAATGACCTGCCCTTTAATTACCTCTTGTGTCTCATACTTGATGTCATATTCAAAAATGAGCATGATCCAATGGGAGACTCAATTGATAACTATAGGTTTCTTGAACAAATACTTGATGCGCTCTATTCAAGAAATGAGCAACACCAAATGAACTAATAGGTAATGATGTAACTTCTAACAGGCCCAAATGAGGGCTGGACATGTCTTTTCTAGCATAGTTTATTGTATCTCATAGTCACAGAATTTCTGACTCAAGTAATAAATAACTCATTCCTTTATACCCATCTCATCATGTTGCCCCAATATGCATCCAACGGAATCTTCTTGTATTGACAAATACATGAGTAAAGGTTTCCCAAGCCTAGGGGTGCTAATACTGGCGGATGTGACAAGTACTCCTTAATTTTGTCAAATTCTTGACAATCTTCGTTCCATTTCACCAGTGTATTCTTCCTTAACAACTTGAAAATTGGCTCGCATATTGGTGTAAGTTGTGCTACAAATCTATGGATACATTGCAATCTTCCCAAAAAACTTTTAACTTCCTTTTCTATTTGGGGAGGAGGCATCTCAACAATTGCTTTGATCTTAGCAGGTCAATCTCAATCCCCTTCAACTAATGATAAAGCCTTATAGCTTACTTGAAACTGAATTTGAAAAGTAATCTTTCCAATAGTTACATTATGTGTTACATCTCCCAAATTTGGCTTAACTGAATTGTCAAAGGCCGTTACCACAATGGGTCTCTTCTTCACATCATGTATACCCATTCCTATTGCCTATAGATGAAGGGATGAGAGATCCATCATATGGAGGGCCGAACCCTATAGGAAGGTTGGGCAAAATTTCAAAAATTTCTCTCTCTCCCATGTGGGAATCGCATTCCCTATTTTAGAAAACTGCATTTTCAAGGATCATTCTTGAAACCAAACTAGAACAGATGTAAAACCAAAAGGGAGTGGAGGGATATACCTGATACGAAGTAATAACAACTCCCAATGAAGGAATTCACGCCCAAGGAGAGCATGACTTTAGATTAACTTTTCTGCCAAAAGGTATTATCAAGAACCTTTTTTATCACTCCCATAGGTTGAGAACGAACTGACAGGGGCGGAAAGAAAAGAGCAGAAGACAGGGAGCAGTCAAACTGCAAATTCTTCTCTTTGTGTAATCTGTGAATTGAATGCTGTATCTTGGAGGTTCGCCTTGCTCCTCTATTTATAGCATTTAAAGAGAGCATCTCCTAATCCCATTAGGAGTTTCCTAATCCAAATCTTGTATTTGGATCTGGACTCTCTTTAAGAGATGAGGATAATCCCTTACCTTATCTGCAGATAAAAATCGGCCTTCCTAATCAAATTAGGAGTTTCCTTATCCAAATCTTTATTTGGATCTAGACTCTCTGAGTGGATAGGGATAATCCCTTATCCTATTTGCTGATCTAAATCCCAGAACCGCCCCTAATTAATTAATCTTTTTAAGCCAATTCGAATTGGGCTTCAGGCCCATTAAGTCTAAGTGCTCACTTAACCTCCAAACCGCTGCCCATATGGCTTTCCTTGTATGGCATGGGACCCAAACATTGATCTACACATCAGCCACATGGGTTCAGCCCAGTCTCTGTTACAAGGCCTGGCCGAATTCACTGTAGGAAACAGTGAACCCTTGAGTCCATCATCATGGGTACTTAATGGGCCCAACATTTACACTAAATGGTCCTTGGGTCAAGCCACCTTATAAAAACCCAAAGACTATGGGCAAATACAAGATTAGCCCATTAGGTATTACCCTCAATGGTCTTACACTTAACCTCTCAGCCCATAATGATCAAACAATACCCGACAAGAGAGGACCTCTCCCTCGGCTGCAAGGTACAGTGCTACAATCTCTACATATGGATCCCGGGAATTAAAACCTTTTGCAAACATTTTCAAACCATAATATATATATGTATATCTCTATATAAATATATTTTGCAAAACAAATTTCAATGGTTGAAATCAACTGCCGACAGTTTTGGTTTCCATCTGAGAGAGTGCATCCCGGATCATTCACTTTGTCCGACAATGGGGTTGATCCTGTCACTATGATCACCCACTCACATGAATTCTCGGACTGTCCTAACATACCAAGGTTTTGACCCCCTCTAAGGATCTCACTGATTAGCATATCAAAGACAGCCCAATCCGACACCTAGTGTAGTATCATAATTGAGTCTAGGGGTTAGGTGTAACATTCCAGTTTTGCCCATCTATCTCCAAGGTCCAGGGCAATACTGGAATTCTGGTTCGGTTCAGGGTTTCAAAAAAACCCACACTACATGTACCTCAGGTCTCAGCCTGGCAATTGAGACAAGCCACCCCAACCAACTTGGCGGCACATCAGTGTCAGCCTTGGCAGGATAAATCTCCCCAGATCTATCCAACGGCTGTGAAAATTCTAAACTAACACGAGTCTCATAAGTGTCCAATTTAGGGGTATTACACAGAAACACACCATAACAACATGAATCAGGTACATAATTTTTTCATTTACATTAAATGTCATAATGTACATCATTCTGATTGGAGCTAAGGGCATACACTGTCTAACAACTCCCACATGCACTTAGGTCCAATCTGGTATTAGCCGGAGTCTCATTCTTTCTATGTGTTTCTCAAACACTTTCTGTGTTAGTGACTTAGTCAATGGGTCTACTACATTTTCCGCTGATGCTACCTTCTGAATCAAGACGTCCCCTCTTGCAACTATCTCTCGCAGTACAAGGTACTTCCTCTCGATATGCTTCGACTTCGAGTGGGCTCATGGCTCCTTAGCTGGTGCAATGGCTCCAGTGTTGTCACACAACAATGGAATGGGTGATGTGTTAGATGGAACTACTCTCAATTCTTGAATGAACTTCTTCATCCATACGGCTTCTTTGGTAGCTTCACTTGTGGCAATGTATTCGGCTTCGATTGTGGAATCCACTGTGGACCCCTGTTTGCTACTTTTCCAACAAACAACACATGATCATATCGTTAAGATATAACCAGATGTAGACTTTCTATCATCTGGATCTGACTGGAAATCGGCATCAGTATACCCCTAGATCTGTAGTGAACTACCATCGAACACCAGACAAAACTCTTTTGTCCTTCGAAGGTATTTTAGTACATTTTTCACAACAGTCCAACGCTCCTGCCTGGGTTAGACTGGTATCTGTTTAGCACACTCACTACCTGAGAAATATCAGGATGAGTGCACAGCATGGCATACATGATGCTCCCTACGGCTAAGGCATAGGGAACCTCTTTCATGTCCTCAATCTCTTCGGGAGTCTTGGAAGACATGCCCCTTGGGGAGAGTGACTCCACGCCTAAAAGGAACATTTCCTTTATTGGAGTTCTCCATACTGTATCTCTTGACAATATTGTCGATGTAAGTAGACTGGGATAATCATATTATCCTCTTTGATCCATCTCTATAGAGTCGAAGACCCAATATGTAGGAGGCTTCTCCAAGATCTTTCATGGAGAATTGCTGTGAAAGCCACACTTTCACCATAGTTAACATTTCTACATCATTCCCAATGAGTAGAATGCTGTCTACATACAGAACCAAGAATGTAACCTTATCCCCGTTGGTCTTCCTTTAAATACAGGGCTCATCCGGATTTTACTCAAAGTCAAACTATTTGATGGTAAAGTCAAACCGAATGTTCCAACTCCTAGAAGTTTGCTTAAGTCCATATATGGATCAGTTAAGTTTACATACCATGTTTTCTAGATCTATAGCTATGAAACCTTGCGGTTGCTGCATATAGATATCTTCAGTAAGATATTCATTCAGGAATGCAGTTTTGACTTCCATTTGCCAAATCTTGTAATCATGGTATGTTGCTATAGCTAGTAGGATCCTAATGGATTTAAGCATGGCCACGAGCGAAAAGGTTTCCTCATAATCGATTCCTTCTTTCTAAGTGTAACCTTTCACCACAAGACGAGCCTTGTAGATCTCAACCTTACCATCGGGGCCCTTCTTCCTCTTATAGATCCATTTGCAACCGATTGCTTTTACCCCAGGGGCGGATCTACTAGAGTCCAGACTCCATTGGTCTCCATTGAGTCCATTTGAGCTCTTATGGCATCTACCCACTTCAAGGAATCTATGTCCAAAATAACTTCCGTATAAGTCACGGGATCCTCCTCACTGGTCGTGGCTTCCACCAAGTTACTTTCTTGGTCATAGTCGAAACGAACTGGAGGCCTGGAAACCCGAGTAGATCTCCTAGGTTGGTTATTTTCTGGAGCTGGTGGGACATCTCCCACTACCCCTGGGCTCTCCTCATCAAGAACAACTTCCTGATGATGATTATCCAGGATGTAATCTTCTTCTAAGAAATGGGCATTTCGACTGCAAAACACATTTGCTCTTTTGGATCATAGAATAAGTAACCCACAGAGTCTTTGGGGTAGCCTATGAATACGCAACGGCTGGTCTTGGATTCCAATTTGTCAACACTTGTTCTTTTAACATGCGCTAGACAACCCCAAACCTTCAGGTGTCTCACACTTGGTTCTTACCGGTCCAAAGCTCATAGGGAGTCTTCGAAACGGATTTGGTTGGAACTCGGTTCAGCACGTATATCACAATCTCTAATGCATAACCCCAAAAGGATGTGGGTAGCTCTGAGTGCACGAGAAGTGATGGGACCATATCCAATAACGTTCGGTTCCTCCTTTCTGACACACCATTTAGTTGTGGTGTAGTAGGARGAGTAAGTTGTGATACTATCCCATTGTCCTTTAAGTAGTCCCTAAATTCGTCAGAGAGATACTCACCACCCCAATTTGATCGAAGGGTCTTAATTTCTCTCCCTAACTATTTGTCGACCTCTTGTCTGAATTCTTTGAACTTTTCAAAAGATTTAGACTTATGTCTCATTAGGTACACGTAACCATACCGTGAGTAATCATCGGTAAAGGTTATGAAATAAACATGCTGGTTACATGTCCTAACATTCAGGGGACCACATACATCAGTATGTATAAGGTCAAATGTGCATGTACATCTTTTAGGCTTACCGTTAAATGGTCGTTTCGTTATCTTACCTAGAAGGCAAGGTTCACAAGTTGGAATATCTTCTATAGTTAGAAAATCCAAAGGACCATCCTTTACCAACCTTATGATACGATCTATATTAATGTGGCCAAGTCGGTAATGTCACAAGCATGTGGGATTCACTGTATCACGGGTCCTCTTCTTGGGGATTATTTCTGACGTAGTTTCAGTAAGGCTCATTTCCAGAGAAKGATGGAGAACATAGAGACCATTCTCAAGTTCTCCGTATGCAAGGAATTTGTTATTCCGTTTAATAGTAATCACATTACTAAATAAGATAGAATAACCATCCATGCACAATTTTAAGACAGAAATCAAATTTCTTCTTAAATTTGGTACGAAAATACAATTTTTTAGTACAATAATTCCTTCTCTGAAAACTAATTCTATAGTTCTTATGGTTGTAGCTGCAACTATTGCAGAAGTCCCCAACTAGAGCGTCACTTCTCCGTCACTCAGTCTTCTGCTTATCTTGAACCCCTACAGTGAGTTACATGCATGAGTTGAAGCTCCAGAGTCAATAAACTAGGAAGTAGAAGTGACCAACAAATTGGTCTCTATGATAAAAGATTCGAAATTACCTTTCTTCTTAGTCTCCAAAAATTGAGGACAGTTCCTCTTCCAGTGGTCGGCCTGTTTGCAGAAGTGACGGGCATCCGATGCCTTATCCTTCTTCTGCTTCTTAATTTTGCTATTTTTCATCTAAGCCTTCCCTTTAGCCTTCCGCTTTCTCTTGCCTGATTTACCACCTTCAAAAAGCATGGCTATCAGCTTATCCTTCTTAATCAGTTCTTCAGCCCTCTACAACATATTGTTGAGTTCCTGAAGGCTAACATTTAGCTTATTCATGTTATAGTTCATGGTAAACTGATTGAAGGAGGGAGGCAAGGAATTGAGGATAGCATCAATTTTAGTGTCATGGTCTACCCCTGACCCGAGAGCCTCTAGTTCATTAATATAACCCATCATCTTTAGACAATGGTCATGAACCTATTGGTTCTCGGTCATCTGTGTGGTCATAAACAACTTTAAGACCTTATGACGAGTAAAACGGTTCTGCTCCTCATACATAGTCTTTAGACTATCCAATATGTCCTTCGACACTTCAATCTAATCAAATTGTCGCTGTATCGGATTATCCAAAGAGGCTATAATATAACACCCGGCAAGAGAATTTTTCTCCTCCCATTCTTGATACTCTCTTCGTCTGGCCTCAGAAGCCCTGTCACCTAGACAATCCGGAGTAGGGTTTTTAGCAATTTTGTCCAATTTCTCAGACGTTAGGACCAGCATAAGGTTACGGAACCAGTCAGCATAATTTGGGCCCTTAAGTTTGTTGTCGTCCAATAGTTTAGCGAATTGACCGTTTGTCATTTCTAATAAAGGGCAAAGCAAATATTACTCCACAACATTATTTGATTCATGTTACCTACATAGATATGGCTTTTAATCTATGTTCCATTTCCATTTATTCATCTCTGAGATTTCCCTCCTATCTCAGTGACAGAGACTGCGAATTATGTCTCTAGAAATGTGGGAAATCACATAAGGTGCATGGAGCCAACGGTTTCAGCTGCATAACCCCACCATTTTTCTGTGAAGGATCATATCCACTCATCTTATGAGCTTTCCCTTTGGCCTCTGTCAAACAAAGTTCATTGCCATTTTAGGTTAAACCTTTCTGTCCAGTGAGTGCTCACCCATCATATTCGTGAACGCCAAGGTACCATGAGAGAGTCTTCCATTTTAGGATAGGCCCCTCCCACATCAGTCTATGATGCCCCTATCATCTTATGAAACAATCAAACAAATCCAACAGCAAATGGATAGCCCAATTTTATAGTGCGTTTCTTCATTACTAGAGGACTCATCTTCATGTTAATGATGGAAGGCCTTTAAAGAGTTCATCACATGAATCTCCCTATCACATGCACTCATATTTCAGAGGAGGGAATGTAATATTACGCCCTAATTTTATTTAGGTCAAACCAAAGTGGCTCCCACAGACTTTCATAAAGCCAGATTTAAATGGGCCCTAAACGGCTAGGGTTCCGCACGGTTCCTCTTGGGGAGGAAGCTGAAGTGGGGCCCACAATGAAGGGAGATCATCCAATGATCTTAAGGACACCATAGCAATGATGTGCATTCAGCCATGGTGTACGCAAGAGCCACTATCGTATCAGCATGGGCCAAGTACTTATGGCCCATGAACGTTGTACATCACACATCCATACATCACATGCATGAAAACCATAATTGATCCAATAAATTAAATAACTGTAAAACCCAGAATTAAAGCCCATATAAATTCATAATATTACTGATTAATATTATCTAGGTATATGGGCTGAATTGCAAAGAACAGTTCGGCCCATATAGCTTTCATGCTGAAATGGGCTAAAGCAGTTTTAACATATTAAAAATGGGTTTTACAGATGTGAGCTGAATTGCATCTTGCAATTAACCATCAACTCCTGGACCCATGAGTGAAAAATTAGGGCTGAGAACAGCCCCCATCGAACCACAGATTCGGTCCAACCAGTTTGGTCCAGTCTAGTTCGAACGGGTCTAGGGTTTGATTTTTAATTCAAGATTTAATTTAAGAAAAAATGATCTGAAATTAAATAACTGAAACAAGACAATCAAGAATCAGTAGGAGGGTTTTTCGTAGGACTGCTACCCTGCAAAACAAAAATTAGATCGCAGCATGCAGTTTCCAAAACTGCAAATCGTAGATGGCTAAACCCATATCTGCGAAAATCTCTCCTCTGCGCTTTTTGGTCAACTTCGAATGGAATAAAATAGAAAAACCTATTTTCTATTAATAATACATCGTAATTGAATTCCTATACATTTTGTCTAAAAAAAAAAATTAATTACAGACCAAGAATGAATAGAACAAAAGGTACGCAGTTTTCTTGTGCCATTAAAGAATTCAATCTCCACCGTACGAACAACCCAAAAATAAAGAAAAATATATAGAACAATTTTAAATATAAATCAGATTTAAAAAGATTTAATTTCAGATCAATCACCCAAAAAGTAGGAACCAATTTCCCAAAAAAATGCTAATCTACGCAAATCGAGTAGAATGCCTTCTGACCATTTATGCAGATCCAGATCTGGTTAATTTTGGTTCAATATTTGAACCTGGCTATGATACCACTGAAGGGATGGGAAATCTATCATATGGATGGCCGAACCTTGCAGGAAGGTTGGGCAAAAGTTCAAAAATTTCTCTCTCTCCCATGTGGGAAACACATTCCCTATTTTAGAAAACTGCATTTTCAAGGGTCATTCTTGAAACCAAACCAGACCAGATCTGAAACCAAAAGGGAGTGGAGAGATATACCAGATATGAAGTAATAATAACTCTCAATGAAGGTGTTCATGCCCAAGGAGAAAACCAAAGACTGCTCCCACTGAAGATAAAACAGTGTGAGGTGGAGCAGAATCAGCAGGATGGCTCTTCAACAAGAACCAAATTCTTCAGCAAGAATGTGATGGAGGGCAGGTGAGCACGACTTCATATTACCTTTTTTGCCAAAAGGTAAGATCAAGAACCTTTCTTGATCACTCCCACAGGTGGAGATCGAACTGACAGGGGCGGAAAGAGCAGGAAAGAGCAGAAGACAAGAGCATTCAAACTGTAAATTCTTCTCTTTGTGTAATCTGCAAACTGAATGTTGTATCTTAGAGATTCGCCCTGCTCCTCTATTTATAGCCTTTGAAAAGAGCATATCTTAATCCCATTAGGAGTTTCCTAATCCAAATCTTGTATTTGGATCTGGACTCTCTATAAGAGATAAGGATAACCCCTTATCTTATCTATAGATAAAGATCAACCTTCCTAATCAAATTAGGAGTTTCCTAATCCAAATCTTTATTTGGATCTGGACTCTCTGAGTGGATAGGGATAATCCCTTATACTATCTGCTGATCTAAATCCCAGAACCGCCCCTAAGTAAATAATCTTATTAACCCAATTCAAATTGGGCTTTAGACCCATTAAGTCTAAGTGCTCACTTAACCTCCTAACTGTTGTTCAATTGGCTATCCTTGTATGGCGTGGGACCCAAACATTGATCTACACATCAGGCACATGGGTTCAGCCCAATCTCTGTTACAAGGCCTGGCTGAATTCACTGTAGGAAACAGTGAACCACTAAGTCCATCACCATGGGCTCTTAATCGGCCCAACATTTACACTAAATGGTCCTTGGGTCAAGCCACCTTATAAAAACCCAAGAACTATTGGCAGATGCAAGATTAACCCATCAGGTATTACCCTTAATGGTCTTACACTTAATCTCTCAGCCCATAATAATCAAACACTGCCCGACAAGAGAGGACCTCTCCCTCGGCTGCAAGGTACAGTGCTGCACTCTCTACTCACATAGATCCTGGGAATTAAAACCTTTTGCAAACATTTTGAAACCATAATATATATATGTATATCTCTACATAAATATATTTTGCAAAACAAATTTCAATGGTTGAAATCAACTGCCGGCAGTTTTGGTTTCCATCTGAGAGAGTGCATCCCCGATCATTCACTTTGTCCGACAATGGGGCTGATCCTATCACTATGATCAGCCACTCAGATGAATTCTCGGATTGTCCCAACATACCTAGGTTTTGACCCCTCTAAGGATCTCACTGATTGGCATATCAAAGACAGCCCAATCCAACACCTAGTGCAGTACCATAATCGAGTCTAGGGGTCAGGTGTAACATTTCAGTTTTTCCCATCTATCACCAAGGTCCAGGGCAATACTGGAATTTGGTCCAGTTTAGGGTTTCAAGAAAACCCACACTACATGTACCTCAGGTCTCACCCTGGCAGCTGAGACAAGCCACCCCAACCAACTTGGCGGCACATCAGTGTTAGCCTTGGTAGGATAAATCTCCCTGGATCTATCCAATGGCTATGAAGATTCTAAACTAACACGAGTCTCATAAGTGTCCAGTTTAAGGGTATTACATAGAAACACGCCATAATAAAATGAATCAAATATGTACTTTATTTATTTACATTAAATGTCATAATGTACATCATTTTGATTGGAACTAAGGGCATACAGTGTCTAACAGTAGTGTTTCGAGAGTGCATACATTTAGACTGAACCCACTATCCACCAAGATAGTAGGGACCCTCATTCCTCTATAAGTCACTGTGATATACAAAGGAAGATTGTGAGTAACACCACCAATTGGGATTCCATCATCTGAAAAAATTATGACTCGAGGGGCCAAAATCATGTTGACCATTTGTGCTAGCCTTTGTAGTTCTATACTTGGCAGGACAATGTTAGACAGTGTATGCCCTTACCTCTAATCAAATTGATGTACTTCTAACATTTATTGTAAATGAATAGTATAACATAATTGGTTCATGTTATATATGGTGTGTTTCTGTGTATTACCCTAAAACTGGACACTTATGAGACTCATGTTAGTTTAGAATCTCCATAGCCATTGGATAGACCTGGTGAGGTTTATCCTGCCAAAGCTGAGACTAATGTGCTGCCAAGTCGATTAGGGTGGCTTGTCTCAACTGCTAGGGTGAGACACGAAGCACATGTAGTGTGGGTTTGATTGAAACTTTGAACCAGACCATTTTCTAGTTATGCCCGGGACCTTGGAGACAGATGGGAAAAACTAGAAAGTTACACCTAAACCCTAGACTCGAATATGGTACTGCACTAGGTGTAGGATTGGGCTATATTTGATATGCCAATCAGTGAGATCCTTAGAGGGGGTCAAAACCTGGGTATGTTGGGGTAGTCTGAGAATTCACTTGAGTAGGTGATCATAGTGATAGAATCAGCCCCTTTGTCGAACAATGTGAATGATCAAGGACAACACTCTCTCTAATGGAAACCTAAACTATGGGCTGTGGATTTCAAACTTGTTTGAAATTTGTTTTGCAAAATATATTTATATATTTTGAGTAAAGAGTGCGACACTGTACCTTGTAGCCGAGGGAGAGGTCCTCTCTTATCGGGTAGTGTTTAATCATTATGGGTAGAAGGTTAAGTGTAAGACCATTTAGGGTTTTTACCTAATGGGCTAATATCACTTATGTCCATAGTCCTTGGGCCTTCATAAGGTGGCTGGACCCAAGGACCATTTAGTGTAAATGTTGGGCCTGGTAAGAGACCATACTGATGTGCTCAGGGGTTCACTGTGTTCAGTAGTGAATTCGGCCAGGCCTTGTAGTAGAGGCTAGGCTGAACCCATATGACTTTTGTGGAGATCAATGTTAGGGTCCCACACCATACAAAGAGAGCCAAACTAGC
Organism: Nelumbo nucifera; assembly: GCF_000365185.1. The sequence continues at coordinate 180,278 of NW_010729335.1, forward strand.
CAGCAAATTAAAAGGGAAGTGAGCCTGATAACTTAATGGGCCTAAAGCCCAATTTGAACTGGGTTAATTTGATTAATTAATTATGGGTGAATTTGAGTTTAGATCTGGATCTAGATCTGGATCAGCAGGAGGATAAGATAAGTCTTATCCACTTAAGAGTTCAGATCCAAATAAAGATTTGGATCAAAGATCCCTTTCCTGATAGGATCAGGAAGTTGATCCAGAAAGGTTATAAATAGAGGGTGAAATCCTTCCGTAAAACACTTTTACTGCACCCAGTTCTTTCCTCTGTTCTTGCTGCCCTACCTAGTTCGATCTCCATAGTCTTAGATTGATCAAGAATTGTTCTTGATTTTGATTTTGGCTAGAAAAATCAGATCTGAAGTTGTGCTCACATCCCTTGCATTACCCTTGCTGAAGGATTGTAGTTCTTGCTGAAGAATTGCTTTGTTGATTCTGCTTCATCCTAAGCCATGTCATCTTCAATGGAGGTAGGATTTGGGGAACTCTTTGGGCGTGAACACCTACGTTGGGAGTTATGTTTGTGGATTCCGTATCAGGTATATCCCTCCCTCCTTTTGGTTATAGATCTAGTCCGGTTTTTTTTCAAGAATGAACCTTGAAAAATGCAGTTTTTCTGAATCAGGGAATACTATTCTTGGAAGGGAGAAAGAAATTTTTGAAATTTCACCCAGCCACCCTGCATGGTTCTATTGGTCCTCGTGTTGGCCTGGAGTAGGTCCAAAAATCATTCACTTATTGCATGAGAGAAGACAAAGAACTCAATTTTTAACATTTGATGAGATGATTTGATGAATTTGGTTAACCTGATTTTGATTTTTTTTTTATTTTCATTTTTGATGAATTTGTTAATTTTGATTCTATTTGATGGGTAAATTTGATGAATTTTATAAACCTAATTTCGATTTTGATTTTTTATTTTTGATATTTGATGAATTGATTTGAAGAATTTGATAATTTTATTTGATGTGTTGATTTGATGAATTTGATAATTTTGATAAACTTAATTTTGATTTTTGATGCTTTCATTTTGATTTTTGATATTTGATGAGTTGATTTGACAACTTTGATAAATTTGATAAACTTAGTTTTGAGTTTGATGCTTTGATTTTGATTTTTGCTATTTGATGAGCTGATTTGCTAAATTTGATATTTGATGAGTTGTTTCAATGAATTTGATAATCTTGATTTGACGATTTCACTACTTGATGGGTTTCATTTGGTGACTTTTGATTTTTTTGATTCGGTGAATTTGATACTTTTAGAAATTTGGATTTATGGTAATTGAAGATGCTCGATTCGAATTTTAAGATTGGAAGTTTGCTAGCTTCGAAGTTTGATGCAACCTTCTAGAATGGTATATTTTCCTTAAATGGTTAATGTGTTTAATTGGTATTTAAGTGAGACAATAATGGCCCCCCAAAAAATAGTTTCTTCATTAATGTTCACTATATCCACTTTTTCTTCAAAGTGAAAATAAAATACCACAATACTAATCAGTTGGAAGCGATGTCAATGCCATAATAAGTCAAGGTGCCTTCGAGTATCGCCATTCAATTTACCACCTGCTTCGTGTATGCTTCCATGTGGTTAAATAACTTTTCATATCTGACGTTGGCACTAGTAACCTTATTCCTAGTTTGATGGAGCTGGCGGCGAGTTTCATTGGTTTTGGCTTCCAACCTTTGCTTCTCTTGAAGTGCCTTTACTAATTTCTCCATTGTTTCAAGATGGCTATCTTGGGCTTCACTTAACTTTTTCCTTTGATTTTCCAATCTCTCTTTCAATTTCATAATTTCCTTCCTTAAATCTGACTCTTCTATTTCCATTTGTCATTTTTGCTTGATATGCTCTCTTATTTGCTTCCTTATAGAATCATTGTGCCTCCCGATCCTAACCTCTTGCTCCTCATTTATCCTATTTTTCTCATGAAGTTCTAGTGCAGCTCTCAGATATGGATCATCCAAAAGTCGTTTGAGAGATTCCTTTGATATACTACCTTTGGATGGAGGCCTTATTGGGGGTGGGGAGTTCGGGCGGTAGCGCCAGAGGTAACGGAAAACTTTGACTACACACTGAATCCCTGAATGTATGATCACACATCGGCTTGGAGGTTGGCAACAAGGTCAACAATTCCCTTTTACTGGAAGCCCAGTACGCTTTGAACCTCCTTTCCATGTTCACGCAATATTTAATGAAATCAACCATGACATCTCCTTTGATGTCATCGATGGTTGGAATGAACTGTAAGAACCCTAGTTGCCTTAAGACTCGTACTGGGACATATGGTGCCTATCAACACCAATTTTTTGCTTAGTCTGCCGCCTAAACTTCCAATTTACCTCAATTGCCTGATTAGACCCGAAATACCGAGAAAACCTAACTTTCATCCCCAAAGCCCTCAAATCCACCATTATACCTGCCCGATACCTATTCAATAGCCCTGATCGACCCTCACTTACAGCTCAACCATTAGATCAAACACAACCATCAAACCCAGGACCTCCCAAAACACCTACCCATAAAATTTTAACTCAAGATTCCCCCATTTACCCCCTCATCAAACGAAGATTTTATTTCAATACCCCATAGTAACCAAATTAAACCCTTTCCAGATCTAACCAATCTGGGCCCACTTGTGCCAATCTGACCCCACCAATCAACTCAGAATGTTTGAAAACCCCACCCTATAAAATTTTAGCCCAAAATACCTCCATTGTATTAAGATTTTATTTCAAGATTCTTGATTCACCGGATTACAAATATGCCCGATCATAGCCCATTTAACTCAATCAGACCTTGCCAATCACCTAAACCATCCAAAAACCCTCACTTATGAAATTTCACCTAAAACTGCCTTTATTTGCCCCTCAATCACATATAAATTCCGTTCTGAGGCTCTAGATTAGCTGAATCAAGCCATTTCTAGATCGCCCAGATCTGGGCCCATTTGGTCCAATCTGACCCCACCAAATGACTCAATGTCTGAAAACCCCACCCTGTAAAATTTCAGCCAAAAATACCCTCATTTACCCATCCATGTAAAAAGATTTTATTTTAGCCAATCGCATTGTCCCGTACACACGAAACCCTTCTTTGCACTCAGACCCATCTCAACCCTCCATTTTCTTACCCAAAAATCCCCACCATTGAACCAGAAACCTGGCCTAGCCCCTTTAGACACAGTTTGACCATTTTTTTAAATTACCAAAATACCCCTAGATTTCTTTGAATTTACAAAGCTGCCCCTTAACCCTAATATAAATAAAGACTGAAGTTTTTAATTAGGGGGATCAACAATTCCTCTTCCCCGTTCAAACGAAGAAGAGAGGCAACAACGGTGGCACCTCTCCCAGCGGTTCTCTACTACTCCGACCTCTCTCTTCTCCCTCTCCTTTCTTGTTCTTCTTCTTCCCGGATTGAACACTCGCCAAGCTTTTATTGTTCATCATCTTCTCCTCGACAATGATACAGAGCGGCGACAACAAGAAACTCAAGCTCTTTCCGTCTCCTCTCTCTTGACCATTCTAATTTCTTCCCCTTCTTCTTTCTCTCTCACTCTCCTCTCTGTCATCTTCTTCCTTCTTCCCCAAAGAACTATACCCGAGCTTTGTTTCATCGTCTTCAACCTTGCAATGAGAACAAAGCTTGACAGAATCACTTCTTTCCTTCCTTCTCTTCTCCCGTCATTCTCTATCTCTCTCTCTCTCTCATTTTTTTCCACCATTATTGACCCTTTCTTATCGATCTAACACACCTATCAAATCCCAAGAATTTAAAGCTCTAAACTATTCATCGCCCTCCTCTCTTCATCACCGAACAACAATAGCAAAACTTTCCACTCTCGACACTTGGTAGCAGATTGAGACCCCCCCCCCGGTTCCAAAAGCCTGAGTCAAGCAAGTTGTAGAATTCACCCCCAGCCCTCTCATGCTTAGCAAGATTTGTTCGACCTCTTTGATCTGATCTTGACCTACCGAATACGTCGAACTTACTTGGAGTTTGACCTCTCATGCTTAGCCAAGGCATTCAGTAAATTAAGATCAAACTCTCTTTCATTTTTTTTTAAGGAAGGATTTGAGGTTAGGGAGGAGACCAATTGAGTAAATCCCATCTAACTCACTCCTGTAGACCTTCATCCCTAACCCAATCCGAACTTCGGTTTGTGTATGAAGTTAGCAGTGTTAGAGGCAATCCGAATTGGCTATTTGCATAGATTAAATCATCAGTGTTTTATTTATTTTTTTTCTTGAAAGTTGTCGATGAGATTATCAATAGTATTTTGTGTCATTCTGTAATAAACATTACCCAATGCTAATAATGTTATTGGTCTTTTTTGTTCTTTCTTTTCTCCGAAAATCAGTTTTGTGACCTCTTGAATATGGTTCATCATACCTCCATGCATTTAAACTTATTCTAGTCTTTTTCTGCTGAAGATGAAGGTGTTCACGCCCAAGGAGAGAACCAAAACCTGCTTCCACTAAAGATGACACGGTGTGTGGTGAAGTAGGATTAGCAGAACGGCTCTTCCACAAGAACCGAATTCTTTAGCAAGAATGGAGTAGAGGGCTGGTGAGCATGACTTCAGACTACTTCTTCTACCAAGAATCAATATCAAGAACAATTCCCGGTCACTCCCACAAGTAGAGATTGAACTGGGTAGGGGCGACAAGAATAGGAAAGAACTCTGCAGATTGTTGTCTTGTATCTGGTGTATTTTTCATGTCCGCCCTGCTCTCTTATTTATAGCCTTAAAAAGACAACCTCCTAACCTGATTAGGTGTTTCCTGATCCAAATCTTTATTTGGATCGGGACTCTTTCGGTGATAAGGATAATCCCTTATCTTATCTGCAGTTCAAGATCAGCTTAATCCAAATCAAATTAGGAGTTTCCAGATCCAAATCTTTATTTGGATCTGGACTCTTTAAGTGGATAAGACTTATCTTCTTATCCTTATCTGCTGATCCAAACCCAGATCCGCCCCTATTTAATTAATCTAATTAACCCAGTTCAAAATTGGGCTTTAGGCCCATCAAGTTTATGTGCTCATTAACCTCTTAACCTGCTGCCCACTTGGCTCTCTTTGTATGGCATGGGACCCAAACATTAATCTACACATCAGCCACATGGGTTCAACCCAGCCTTTGTTACAAGGCCTTGGCTGAATTCACTGTAGGAGACAGTAAACCCCTGAGTCCACCACTATGGACTCTTAATGGGCCCAACATTTACACTAAATGGTCCTTAGGTCCAGCCACCTTTTGAAAACCCAAGGACTGTGAGCAAATGCAAGATTAGCCAATCAGTTATTACCATCAATGGTCTAACACTTAACCTCTCAGCCCATAATGATCAAACACTGCCCAAAAAGAGAGGACCTCTCCCTTGGCTGCTAGGAACAGTGTTGCACTCTCTACTCACATCGATCCCGGGAATTAAGACATTTTGCAAACATTTGAAACCATAATATATATATATATATATATATATATATTATATATATGTCTGTATGTCATATAAATATATTTTGCAAAAACAAATTTCAACGATTGAAATCAACTACCGGCAGTTTAGGTTTCCATCAAAGAGAGTGCATCCCCGATCATTCACTTTATCCAACAAAGGGGCTGATCCTGTCACTATGATCACCCACTCAGATGAATTCTCGGATTGTCCCAACATACCCAAGTTTTGACCCCCTCTAAGGATCAACCTGATTGGCATATCAAAGATAGCCCGATTCGACACCTAGTGCAGTACCATAATCAAGTCTAGGGGTCAAGTGTAACATTCCAGATTTGCCCATCTATCTCGTGGCTCCTTAGCTTGAGCAATGGCTCCAGTGTTGTCACACAACAATGGAATGGGTGATGTGCTGGATTGAAATGTATACCCCTGGATCTGTAATGAACTACCATCGAATACCAGACAAAACTCTTTTATCCTTCAAAGTTATTTTAGTATCTTTTTCACAATGGTCCAATGCTCTTGCCCTAGGTTAGATTGGTATCTACTTACAACACTCACTGCCTAAGAAATGTCAGGACGAGTGCACATCATGGCATACATGATGCTCCCTATGGCTGAGGCATAGGGGATCTCTTTCATGTCCTCAATCTCTTCAAGAGTCTTGGGAGGCAGACCCTTGGGGAGAGTGACTCCATGCCTGAAAGGAACATTTCCTTTATTGGAGTTCTCCATACTATATCTCTTGACTATATTGTCGATGTAAGTAGACTGGGATAATCCTATTATCCTCTTCGATCCATCTCTATAGAGTCAAAAACCCAATATGTAGGAGGCTTCTCCAAGATCTTTCATGGAGAATTGCTGTGAAAGCCACACTTTCACCATAGTTAACATTCCTACATCATTCTCAATGAGTATAATGCCATCTACATACAGAACCAAGAATATAACCTTATCCCCACTGGTCTTCCTGTAAATACAGGGCTCATCCGGATTTTGCTCAAAGTCAAACTGTTTGACGGTAAAGTCAAACCAAATGTTCCAACTCCTAGAAGCTTGCTTAAGTCCATATATGGATCGGTTAAGTTTACATACCATGTTTTCCAGACCCGTAGCTATGAAACCTTGCGGTCGCTGCATATAGATATCCTTAGTAAGATTTTCATTCAGAAACACAGTTTTGACATCCATTTACCAAATCTCGTAATCATGGTATGCTGCTATAGCTAGCAGGATCCTAATGGATTTAAGCATGGCCATGGGCGAAAAGGTTTCTTCATAATCGATTCCTTCTTTCTGAGTGTAACCTTTCACCACAAGACGAGCCTTGTAAGTCTCAACCTTACCATCGGGGCCCTTCTTCCTCTTATAGATCCATTTGCAACCAATTACTTTTACCCCAGGGGGCAGATCTACTAGAGTCCAGACTCCATTGGTCTCCATTGAGTCCATCTTAGCTCTCATGGCATCTACCCATTTCAAGGAATCTATGTCCAACACAACTTCCAAATAAGTTATGGGATCCTTCTCACTGATCGTGGCTTCCACCAAGTAACTTTCTTGGTCATAACCATAATGAACTAGAGGCCTAGAAACCCGTGTAGATCACCTAGGTTTGTTACTTTATGGAGCTGGTGGGACATCTCCCACTACCCCTGGGCTCTCCTCATCAAGAACAACTTCCTAATGATGATTATCCAGGATGTAATCTTCTTCTAGGAAGTGGGCATTTCGATTGCAAAACACCTTTTGCTCTTTTGGATCATAGAATAAGTAACCTACAGAACCTTTGGGTAACTACAAATAGGCAACGGCTGGTCTTGGATTCCAATTTGTCAGCACTAGTTCTTTTAACATGTGTTGTACAACCCCAAATCTTCAAGTGTCTTACACTTGGTTTCTTACCGGTCCATAGCTCATATGGAGTCTTAGGAAATGATTTGGTTAGAACCCGGTTCAGCACATAAATCGTAGTCTCTAATGTGAAACCCTAAAAGGATATAGGTGATGTATGCACAATTTACATATAAATTTTGTTGTTTATGCATGGTTTTGATGCTGATTTGTGTGAATTCTTACTCCAATTTAGCTTGATTTCAGGAAATTGTCAAAGGGAACAAGTCTAGGGAAAAAGAGCATAAAATCATGCTAAAGGAGGCCAAATAGAAGGTGATACAGCCCAGCTGGGAGCAAGGCCCAGCCGAGAGTTCAAAGGAGGGCCATTCGGCCCATGCTGCACTCTTTGGGAAAGCCTAAAGAGAGAGCACAACCGAAGCTCTCCAATGGAGCCTATTCGGCCCAGCAATGAGGAGGCCCATTTGCAGATCAAGAGCATCCCAAAGTGCAGCCCAAGGAGCCTAGAGGCGGGAAACTTTCTAGAAGAGAGAAATGAGGCGTTAAGTGAAAAATAAGGCTAATTGGGTAATTCTGGACAATTTCGGCACCGAATAGTAATTTGGGCATAACTCTCTCATCTGGACTCCAATTGAGATGATTCAAGATGAGTTAGAAAGATAAAGAAAATTTCTAGAACTTTCATGTTTTGAGTTTTGATAGAAACGGACTGAATCGGGGTCAAAATCGAGCCCGAATTATCTGGAACTGCATTGTAGAACTTTCTAGATGAGAGAACTTTCTAGAGGAGGAAAGGGGCTGAGGAGAAGGATATAAAAGGAGAAGAGAGCCAAGGGAAAAGGGGTCTAATGCCTGATTTCAAACTCTCCTTGAGTTCTTCTTCTAAGAAAGAAGAAGAGAGAGATAGGCGTAAGAGAGGAGAAGAGAGGAGGAACAAGCAGCTTCAAGAGAAGAAGAAGCTGAATTCGAAGGGGGAGAAAGCAATTGGGGATCAAGGTTTCATCCTCACTTGATTTCTGCACAAATTGGTAATCAAATTCAACTAAGATTTATGGATTGCAAACTATCTTGATAAGCTGAGATTGATTTTTAAAATCAGACATGTATTCTTTTTTACAGTGGATTTCTACCCCTGAACTTGATTTGCACATTTATTTCTAATGTTACCATCCACCGTTTAACGCAATTCTTAACACTTGACTTAGGTGAAGAGACCCGGTTACTAAGTCTAGAGTGTCCATTAACCTTTTATTCACTTTTTTTTTTTTTGCAACATTGTTCAAGGCAGTCCACTGTTTCTAACAATTTGAAGAATTTTTGTCTAATTTCTCAGTCTTTCTCTTCTTGTCTTGGTAAGGGCAAACTTGGGAGTACATTATAATTTCTAAACGGTTTTGACAATATTCAAATAAGACCAATTTTTACTCCTATCACTTGCTACCAATTTCTACAAAATTCAATATTCTTTTATTAGTTTCCTCACCTTTTTCTGTTTGAGAATCTCTTTTAATGAAAAAAAAAATTAATTTTTCAATGAAATTTTAATTCTACATATTTAAAGGCTTAGCTTCTCAATTTTTTTTTTCAATTTTTTTTCTCTGTTTCCTCACCCCCCAACTTAAATGACATTGTCCCTAATGGCATGACTAGACTGATGCAAAAAGAATTTGGGCCAAAGGGAACATTCAATAGGATTTTCTTGAGGGGTTCAAGGTCTGCCACCTAGTCTCAAATCAAGAGAAGAAAATCCTAAAAACAAAAACTACGTTGGTTTAATCCTTTGTATGGTTTAATCCTTTGACCATTGACTTTGAACATGGTTCCATTCTTGGGATCAACTATTCTAACCGCACCATGCTCTTACACTTTATCAATAACAAACGGCCCATCCCATCTGAATTTTAATTTACTCAGAAACAACCGTAGCCTAGAATTAAAGAGCCAAACTTTTTTTCCCTGGTTCAAATGTTTTTCTTGAAATGTTTTTATCAAGAAACGCTTTCATTTTGGCTTTATAAATGTGAGAGCTTTCATAATCTTCATTGTGAAGTTCTTCCAGCTCACTTAATTGTAGAGCCCGGTGGGATCCAGCTTGGGTTAGATCAATGTTGAACTTTTTTGATGGCCTAATAGGCCCGATGCTCTAATTCTATAAGAAGATGACAAGCTTTGCCAAAGACTAGTCTACGAAGACATTCCAATGGGAGTTTTATATGTCGTCCGATAAGTCCAAAGTGTATCATCCAATTTGTCGAGCCAATCTTTTTGGTCCGGCCTAACAGATTTTTTCAGAATACTCTTAATTTCCCGATTGGAAACTTCCACTTGACCATTCGTTTGGGGATGGTAGGGGGTTGCTATCTTATGAGTGAATCCGTATTTACGAAGCAAAGTACGGAATTGCGCATTAGTGAAATGTGACCCCCCATCACTAATGATTGCCCGTGAACACCCAAACCTAGAGAAAATATTCTTTTGAACAAATTGCACTACAACTTTGTGGTCATTGGTCCGGGTTGCTACTGCCTCAATTCATTTTTGCACATAATCAACGGCCACCAAGATGTACTCATAACCGGATGTTGGCGGAAATGGTTCCATGAAATCAATACCCCAAACATTGAAAATTTCTAAAGTTAAAATGGGGTTAAGTGGCATCATGTCTCTATGGGACATATTCTCGATAGTTTGGCATCTTAGGCAATTTCTGCTGAAAGCATGGGCATCCTTAAATAAACTTGGTCAATAAAAGCCACTTTGTAGTACTTTTGTCGTTGTTTTCTTCCCCGAAAAGTGCCCCCCACAAGCAAGAGTGTGACAAAAATTAAGGATACTTTGGTGTTCAGACTCGGGGATGCATCTTTGGATTACTTGATCTAAACAGATCCAAAATAGTTCAAGGTCTTCCCAGAAATAATATTTGACTTGTGAGAAGAATATGTCCTCATTTTTGGACCATCCCTCAGGAATTTTACCCACCGCTAAGTAGTTGACGATATGAGCAAACCACGGGGGTGTACTATGGGAAACCGCCAAGAGGTGTTCATCTGGAAAAGAGTAGTCATGCACAGGTTCACTCTTTTCAATTTGAATTCTGGACAGATGATCAGCTACTAAATTTTTAGAACCCTTTTTATCCCGAATCGTGAAGTCAAATTCTTGCAAAAGAAGGATCCATATGATGAGCCTAGGTTTGGCCAATTTCTTAGACAACAAATGTCTTAAGAACGAGTGATCAGAGTAGACAACCACTTTGATGCCCAATAGGTATGGGCAAAATTTTTCCAGAGCAAACACTACAACTAACAGTCCTTTCTCTGTGGTGGTATAATTCAGTTGGGCTTCCGAGAGGGTACGACTTGCATAATAGATAACCATAGGACGTTTATCCACCCTTTGTCCCAAAACAGCTCCAATGGCATAGTCGGAGGCATCACACATGATTTCAAAGGGTAAAGACCAGTCGGGAGGTTGCAAAATTGGAGCCTTGGTCAATGCCCCTTTCAGGTAATCGAAGGCTTTAAGACATGCTTCATAAAAACTGAATGGGACATCTTTTGCTAGAAGGTTACATAATGGTCTGGAAATCTAGGAGAAGTCCTTAATAAATCGTCGGTAGAAGCCGGCATGTCCAAGAAAACAGCGGATTTTCTTGACAGAAGAGGGGGGTGGAAGTTTAGAGATTATGTCAATTTTTGCTTTATCCACCTCAATACCTCGTTCAAAAACTATGTGACCTAAAGCAATGCCTTCTTTGACCATAAAATGGCTCTTCTCCCAACTGAGAACCAAGTTTGTCTCGATACATCGTTGAAGAACTTTTCCCAAGTGTTCGACACATGTTTCAAATGAATCCCCAAAGACAAAGAAATCATCTATAAATATTTCCAGGAAATCACCCACGTTTTCAAAAAAATGCCGTCATACATCTCTGAAAGGTTGCTGGTGCATTACATAATCCAAACGGCATTCGTCGGAAGGCGAATGTTCCATAAGGGCATGTAAAAGTTGTTTTCTCTTGGTCTTCGGGGTAAATGGCCACTTGGTTACACCCATAATACCCATCTAAGAATCAGAAATATTTTTGCTCAGCAAGTTTTTCTAGAATTTGGTCAATGAAGGGAAAAGGGAAGTGCTCTTTCTTTGTGACTGCATTGAGTTTCCTAAAGTTGATGCACACTCACCATCCCGTGGTAAGTCGGGTAGGGATTACTTCACCTTGATCATTAGTGACCACGGTGAGTCCAGCTTTCTTAGGCACCACTTGTGTAGAACTTACCCAACTACTATCTGAGATCATGTAGATAATACCCGCATCTAACCAATTAACTACTTCTTGCTTGACAACCTCACTCATATTTGGGTTCAACCTTCTTTGCATCTCCTTACTAGGTTTGGCACCCTCCTCTGTGTAAATATGGTGCATACAAATGGATAGACTAATCCCCTTCAGATCAGCTACTGACCAACCAATGGCACCCCTATACTCCTTTAATACCTCGATCAGTTTCTCTTCTTGTCTAGGGGTTAAGTCTGCGGCTATAATCACCAACAGTGTTTGGTCGAGTCCTGAAAACACATACTTAAGGGAGTCCAATAAGGGCTTTAGTTCCAGCTGCGGGGGAGATTCAAGAGAAGGCACAGGTGGTTCACTCTTTAGTTGTGGTAGAGGTTCAACAGTAGGCCAAGATTGAAATGGGTGAGGAGACTTCATTAAGGCATTATCTTCTTTCGTCGGGCTATCTACTATGATCAGGTTGGTTTCTCTCTACATCTATTGTACAACAATTCCTATTTTGTTCTGGGTAGGTGGAAGGACTTCTAGACTCATACAGGTCTTCACACTTTTCCTCCCTTTGAAGAGCTGAGATTTCTTCAGCATTCTTTAAGTATGGGACATGAGAGGTTGTAAGATCTCGGTATTGGGGAAGACCTAGGGATTCATTTCTGAAGTCTACAACCAGCTAACTAAGCATTGAATCATTTTCCCACTGCAGGTTAGCTTCCATAAGCTGAATTACTTGGCTCTTTAATCTTAGGATTGACTGTTGTTGAGCTAAGATCAGTTGTTGAAGCTGTAGAAACCTATCATCAAGTGAATTGATTTGATAAGGCTGAGCCAGTTAAGTCCTAGGTTAATCATTGTACTCATAGTGAGTCTGGGCTTCAGGCTATTGAGCGTGCACATCAGGGAAGGTGGTTTCTTGGGCCTGGGCCCAATAAGTGAAATTGGGCTGATTTTCCCACCCTAGGTTTTATGGACTAAAGGATGGGTTAGCATTGGGATGGAAGAATCTGTTAGCTGCATGTACTTGCTCTGGAATGACTAGTTGGCATGGGCCCGCCACAGGGCACTGACTAACATGATGGACTGGGCTTGCACAGATGGAACATGTTGGGCAGGATGACAAGGTTGGGAATGGGCTAAATTGTTGACGACATGCAAGGATGTGGTCAAGTCTTTGGGCCATCCCATTGATCTTGTCCAATTGTCGAGACACATGGTTCCAATCTATCTATGGCTTAGGTTGGAAGTAGTTTCTCATTCCACAAACTCCGGCCATTAAATTCATTTTATTATTATTTTTTTTTGAATTTTAAAATTTAAATTATGTAAATTAAACTCAATTTTGAATTTTTAAATTTTTTATTTTCTCTTTTTTCTAATTCAAAATTTAAATTTTTGAAATTTAAATTCAAATTCAGATTTTGAAATTTAAATTCAAATTCAGATTTTGAAATTTAAATTCAAATTTGAATTTTTAAAATTAGAAAAAATGCAAGCAAATCAACCACACAACGTAGGGCTGACCTAGGGTTTCCTAAACTAGTGGTTCAACCAATGTGAATCCTTTTAGGTTCACTTGGAATTACACTACTTCCTTTGGTTAGCCAGGTAAGAGGTGGGGATGTGGGAGGCTCCCCTTTCTCTTGCAAGGACCTAATTAATTAACCACAAAACCCGCTTAGGCATAGCCGTTTAACCTCTTTCCTTAGACACCAACCGCTGGTTATGGGAAGTAATCACAAGTTTCCCTAAAATTCAGCACACCTTTGAACCAAATGTGAGGTTCCCTAAAGGATCTTGCTATCCAAATTTTAAATTAGGGTTAAGGTGAACCGCACGTGAAGGGTGGTGATTTTTGGGCCAAGGAAGGGTGATGAAATCCCCACCTTATCTTATTCAAGTTGGATGCCCTTAAATGGATTAACGAAACAAAAACAATCAAACAAAATGAATACAACTAATTACAATGCATAAACAATTATTTCTAAAATGCAAAACCTAACACATTCACAACTAGCAATGATAATTTTAGAAATTAAATAATCCTAAATGATGCATGCTCTAACATATCAAACCCTAAATGTTGAAATGCAAATGCAAAACTTTTAAAATATTAATTAAATATTTTGTATATTATTTATTTATTTATTTATTTTTAAATTCAAAATTTTAAATTTAAATTTCGAAATTTGAAATTCAAATTTAAATTCAGATTCGAATTAAAATTTAAATTTAAATTCAAATTTGAAATTTAAACTCAAATTCAAAAATTTAAACAATTTCCTATTTAACAATTAATTACTCAATTAAATAACTAAACAAAGAAATTAAATAAGGCAAAAATTAATTATAACCAACAGAAAATAAATTAAATAATTATGTTAAAAAGATTAACAACTACCAAAATAAATTCTAACAAGAAAATTTCTATTCTAAAAATTAAACCGAAAATAAAATGAACAAAAGAAAATTATGTGGCAATAAATAAAATAAAATAAAATAAAATAAACGAAATTTTTTATTTGTTTTTTTTTTGAAATAAAAGAAAAACACAAACCTAATAAGACAAAAATTTGAACAAGAAAATAAAATAAAGAAAGAAAAATAGATCTAGAAACAAAACGGAAGAGAAATAATACTAAAAAATTCAAAAATCACTATTCAACCAAAAAAAGAGTTCAAAAAGAAAAATAAAAATAAATTAAAATGGGACGACTACACCTAAGACGCAATCCAATTTCTCTTCTCTTCTCTTCTCTCCCGCAGTCCCGCAATGCTCCGGTACCCCACCTTTCGCTATTACGTCCTACAAAATAAAAGAAAAAGATTAAAATAAGATTACAGATCAAGTAATTAACGAAAATAAAAAAAAAAAAAAAAGAATAGTGAAACAAATCCAGACAAAGCAAATAAAATTTTTTATCCATTGCTTCCCCGACAATGACGCCAAAAACTTGGTGTATATGAAAGTGTGTCGTTAAAGACTTCAGAACACCAGTTTAATATTTATAAAATTTTTCCAATTCTCAAACCACTATTAATGCAGTAAAGGGATGAGAACGAGTCGTATCCATAGAGAAGCAAGGGAAAATTTTATATGTACTTAGATCCGGACAAGGGAATATAATCAAGAATTGTAGAAAATAAGAAAATAAAATCTATTGTTGCTGAAATTAAATTATTTGGAATTAAACAAAACAATAACTAAAATTTAGAATTTAACAAAGTGCGGAAATCAACAAAAGAAATAAAAGACAAAAACAAAGTTGATCCAGAATTCGGATCCAGTGGCGGTAGCTACAGATCGGCCGAACAGCTTGCAGGAACCCCTCCTGACAAGAACCGAGTGTCCTTCCTTTCTACAACCCTCGAGACACCTTAGCCTTGAACCGGACGAAATCAGGTCTACAAAACAGAGAAATGAACAAGAATTAAATCTAACAGAAATAAAAATAACAGAAAATAAAAGAGTGGTTGATTAGATCTAGTGGTGGTAGTTGCAGATTGGTTGAACAACTTGCAAGAACTCCTCCTGACAAGAATTGGGTGTCATCCCCTTATACAACCCTTAAACAACTCAAGAAACCTTAGCCTTGTAATTGTGTGAATTGACCAATCCCTTCTCTAGGGCCCCTGGGGTCCATTTTACAGAAAAGGGTGGATATAACTGGAATTAGAGAGAAAGAGGGGGCAACAATTGAGTTTTAGCAAAAATATGGGTGCCCTAGGGTTTAGAATGAAGGGTTAGGATGGTTCTAGGGTGATTCTAAGTTTAAGAAGAGAATGAGAGGTAGCTCAATATTATGTAGGGCTGAGATTTAATGGCTAAATGCTCAATGGTGAAGATTAGAAATTAGATGGCTCCTAGGGTTAGAATGCTAAAAATAGAGTGCCCTAGAATGGATGGTGGAGATTAGAAGGGATGGAAGGTGAGGATTTAGTAGTTAGGGGCAGCTAGGGTTTGTTAAGAGTGAAAAGAATGGGTTAAAAGGCGCCCTAGGGTTTGCTAAGGCGTAGGGAGCATGCTAATACAGTAGGAGGGGCGTCAAACTGGGTTTAGCAGCTAGGAGGCACCCTCCTACTTTCAGTTTTTCATAAAAACACCCCCTCTCTCAGCTGGACTTCACACCAGCTTCCCATAATCTGCTTTTCACCCATGAAAACTTCACAGTTTTCTCTAGAATTTGCACAGAGACCCTCAGAGGTCACAACAATGAATTTAACTAGGAAAAATGCATACTTTGACTATTCTAAGGCCGAAAATACCCCTGAAATGATGCCCTTTAGGCATCAAAATGCAGAGTTATCACCCCCTTGCTTCACCACCATAGGATCAGCCTAACCATCATTTAGCACCCCAAAACCCTAGCCGCCACCTCTTCATTCCCCCCTCAAATTCAAATTTTAAATTGAAATTTAAAACTCTCACTTTTTCGGTCATTAATAGGGAGACAAGGGGGATGTTTTTGAGGGAAATTGTCTCCTTGCCTTAAATTCGGCCAAAAGGCAAAAGAGTAATCTAGTAATCCCCCATCTAAAACCAAGCCCAAAACCCTAATCTCTCACACTTAAACCCTAACCAAAACTCTCCAAATTCAGTCAAAGTTTAACCAAACCCTAAACTAAATCCAATTCAGTTCTAATGAAACTAAACCAAACTAAACCGGTCGTATCCCTATTTGGTTTTGAAAATAACATAAACAAAAAAACCTAGATAAAACCTAATTGAACCAACCTAACAAAGGGGGACTCTCATTCACAACACAAGAGACCACCGAACTCATACCCTTACCTTCTTCCTCTCCATTCTCTCACACCCCCTCTCTCCCAAGCTTCCATCAAACTCTCCTTTTCACTCATCTCTTCTCGCTCTCAACCAGCCTAAAAACCATCTTCTTTCTCCCCCTCTCATTCACCTCTTCTCCCTCCCATCAAACTCACACCCTCACCTTCCTTCTATCCTCTCCACCTCCTTCCTCCATCACCGAACTCCCACTCACTCATCTCTTCTCCTTCACACCCAACAACCAAAAACCCTAGCCACCTCCTTTCTCTACACCACCGAACTCTCACACCCCCATCTTCCTCTTCCTCTTATCATCACATGAAACCTTAACCGAACCCTAGCCTCCCATCTCGATCTCCCTCAACTTCTCTCAATCTCCATCTTCTTCCTTCTCATCCTCAACCTCTAAAACCCCATGAAACTCTAAACTAACCAGTCCACCTCTCCTCTTCGTATTCTAAGGTTTCACTTGGTCATGTTGTAAAGAAGGAAGAAATAAAAGAGAAGACTAGAAGAAGGCCACAAAGAGGAAGTTCGATCCGGGTTTGTGTTCTCTCCACTCCAACAATTTCAGCACATTTGCATAAGGTGTTCCCTACTGAGTTCAATCACCGATACCTTTCTCCTAACATCCATAATAGCTTGGGAAAGAAAGCCATATACAGTGGTATGCTAACCCAATGCCTCCACTGATTTTCTTGAGGTTTTACTTTTTTTTTAATGGTGATAGAATAGAGTTAGGATGAAAACTAGTAGTGAATGTATCATCTTATTATTATTATTATAGTTATCATTATTATATTTATTTTTGTTTAAACAATGCATAGAGAGACCTAGGCCGAATGGTTATGGTTTTGTTTCTTTTGTTTAACAACATAAAGTTGGTTCTTCTAGTAATTAGGACAGAAGTTGTTTTTGTTTAATAGATGTCTTGGTTATTTTGGTTCCTTGCTTTGCATACAATTTTTTTTCTCTCACTATTAGCTTGCTATTCGCACCTTTCTTGTTTTTAGTTTGATGGATTCATGACCCTAATTCGAAGGGTAGCCCATTGAGAATATTTTCTCCATGCTTTAATCCCCTTTCTCCCTAAGTAGGAATGTGGGGAGCCTTGGATAAAAAGGGGATGGGTGTGTATGCACTCATATCTTTACTCCTCTAAGGGATTCCTACACCCGGAAGGTGGAAGAAGAGAGGGCTGAAATATGGGTGTAAACATATTACAATGGTGGAAGCTTGTCAAGCTCTTCATTTGTCAAATAGGTCAACTCGACCTTATCAAACACTATATTCATCAAATAGAGTGAACCGGCCTTGCCGAGTTCTTCATTTACTAAATAAGCCAACTTGAACTTGTCAAACACCACATTCATCAAACAGAGCAACTTGACCCTATCAAGCTATTTGTATTATCAAACAAAGTGGCTCAAACTTGTTGGGCTACGCATCCAAAAGTGGTTCGACTCTCATCGACCTCTTTCATGCTTTGCATCAATCATTCGAACATAATAATGCATCAAGTATAAATAAACTTTGGTCCCTTAAGCTTTCTCAAGTTTTCAAAATGTTTTCCCGGCATTCACGTATGTTTTGTCCCATTCCCTGAGGATGCACCATTCCATAAGGGCTAGACAGGTGTACAAAAATAAACTCGGCTTTTCGATCAATGCTACCTTTGAGAGAATGATTATCAAAGTCCCTCGCAAAAATCCTCTCGTGCTTCTCTTTGTCTTTGTTGTTCCCTAGTTTTCTACCTCACAACAAAGAGGGGTAGCTGTCAACACCCAATTTTTGCTCGGTCCCCTCTCTAACATACTTTTCACACTTCAAATGCCCAATCAAACCTTACCAACATCTTTAGAATATGCCAAAACCCTAGGAAACTAAATTTCAACTCAGATAGCCTTAAATCCACCACCAAATACACAAGATTCCCTTTTGATGGTCCTGATTATGCCACACCACCACCACCTGTTACCCGATCAAACTCCATCACATGAAGCAAATCTGTTTATCATCAAATCACACCAAATTTCAACCTTAAATCCCTTGATTTCACCATTTATCCATTAAAGATTTTATTTCGATGAACCTAACATTACGACAATTCTAGAGCCTAAAACCTAGAATCCAAACGTCCATAATACAATCAAACCCTCACAACATCCTCATAATTCAAAACCATGTCACTCTACCAAAGTCAAACTTAAAATTCCTTTATTTACCCATCCATCAACCCAAGATTCCATTTCAAGCCCCCTCATTGGCCAAAATACTCATAACTTCGATCCTCACGATTCCACACCTCTAAAGCCATCACACATTTCCATTAGACTCCAAGGAGCATTTGATTAACCCACCCACCAAATTTTAGACCCAGAAATACCCATTTTACCCCTGATGTAAAAAGATTCCAAATCAATCATTCTCACCACCTACTACTCTCAAAATCTTAGATATCCATTACGATAACTCCCTTAAGATGCTCAAATCTTCTAAAACCTTCATCAGACCCCTGATCAACCATCCACCAGATTTCAGATCCAGAAATGACCGTTTTGCCCTTCATCCAAAAAGACTCCAAAACGACAATCCTTATCAGCTGCCACTCCCCAAATTCAAGATCTTTATCGAGACACATCATCTAGGACCTTCAAAACTTACCAAAACCTCCATCAACTTCCCGATTAACCACCCACCAAATTTCAGACCCAGTAATACCCATTTTATCCCTGATATAAAAAGATTCCAAATTGATTATTCCCGTCGCTCGCTGTTCTTATAGCTCCATCATGGCAACTCCCTTGAGGCACATAAATCTTCCTAAAAACCTCCATCAAACCTTTGATAGACCATCCACCAAATTTCATACCTTAAAATGACCATTTTGCCCTTTATTCAAAAAAATTCCAAATTAATAATTCTTATTGGTCGTCACTCCTCGAATCTAAGATTTCCATTACAACCCACTAGTCAAAACCTTTGAACTATACCAAAACCCTCATCAACCTTCTAATCGACCATCTGTCAAATTTTAGATTTCAAAATGACTATTTTACCCTTCACTTAAAAAGATTCCACATGGATAATCCTCGTCACCCGATATGCTCCGTATTCAAATTGTCTGTCACCACGCATCAACCGACACTTCCAAACCCCATCAAAACCTCTTAATCGATGATCTATCATATTTCACACCTTAAAATGACCATTTTACCTTTTGTTTAAACAGATTCCAAATGAACTATCCTCGTCACCCGATATACTTTGTATTCAAGTTATTTGTCACCATGCATCATCCAACACCTCCAAACCCCATCAAAACCTCTTGGTGGATGATCCGTTACATTTTAGACCTTAAAATGACCATTTTACCCTTCACTTAAAAAGATTACACATGGACCATCCTTGTTACCCGATACTCTCCAATTTCAAAATATCCATTATCATGCATCACCCAACACCTTTAAACCCCATCAAAGCCCCTTGATTGACAATCCAACAAATTTCAGACCCTAATATGACCGTTTTACCCCTCATCTATAAAGATTCCAAACCGATGGCTCTCATTAATCACTACTCTCTTATTTCAAAATCTACATTGCAGTACACCCTTTGATACACCTAGACCATGCCATCACCTTCCTAAACAACTAGATAAACCCTCATCCATTTTAGACTCAAAATGACCATTTTACCCTTCCACTAAGAAAAATCTTGATTTGACAACCATCATTGCTCGACACACTCCAAATCATAATTTCTCACTCTGACACACCCTTCAAGGCCATCAAACCCCACCATTACCCTTTTTGGACACCTTAGAACCCCCTTGGAAAATTTCATTACAAAATTCTCCATTTTACCCCTCTATCTATGAAGATTCCAATTCGTGCAATCTCGTTGTTCGAGATAAACCCTAATATCTTGAGTTTTAATCTCATCCCTTGAGTTTTGTACTTCATACCCCTTGGACTTGCCTCTCGTTGCATAAAACCCTCGTCTATTTTTTCATTTAAGTCCCTGTACATTTCTAGAAATCACCCAAAGCCCCCACTAAACCTAGAATCAATCCAAGCCTTAAATTTCAGCCGCCCTTGCTACTCCACCCTAGGATCAGCCTAACCATCATTTAGCACCCCAAAACCTTAGCCACCCTCCTTTCATTTCTCCCTTAAAAATTCAGTTAAGCCATTTTCAATTCAAAATTTGAATTTAAATTTGAAAACTCCCCCCATTCTAGGCATTTAAGGGAAGGAGGAGACAAGGGGGAGAAAATCAAGGGAAGTTGTCTCTTGCCTTATATTCGGCCAAAAGGCAACAGATTAATGTGAGAAAAAAGAAAGAAAAAATCTAGGAAGTTACCATCCCTTAGATTAGGACCGAACCATCCTAGCCGTCCATCTCTTTTGAAAACCAAGCCCAAAACCCTAATCTCTCACACTTAAACCCTAAGAAACTCTCCAAATTCAGTCCAAATTTAACCAAACCCTAAACTAAACCCAATTAAGTTCTAATGGAACTAAACTCCCCCAACTGAACCGAACCAAACCACATTTATTCAGTTCTGCAGGAAAACGAATAAAAAACATAAACATAAACAAAAGAAAAAAAAAAACTAGATAAAACCTTGAACCAACCTAACAAGGGGGGACTCTCATTCACAACACAAGAGACCAACGAACTTTCCCTCTCATGGATCTCTTCTCCTCCTTCCTCCTCTCTACTATTCTCCCTCAAGCTCTTTCCATCTCTCTCATTATCATCCTCCGCCATGAAACCCCCATGAAAAACCAAATGAACGTACCAACACTCATCTCCTCCCTCTCATCTTCTTCCTCCTCTAATCCCCTAACCTCCATGACCGAGAGCTTCCTCCTCTTCCCTCTCACATTTTTAACTTGAACCCAATAACCATCAAACTTCGGCCATCCTCCATCCCATTCAATCTCCAACCCAAAAATTAAAGAGAAAAGAAGACAAAAAAGAAGAACAAAGAAGAAGAACAAAGAAGAAGGAGGGAAGACACTCTAAGGTCTCCACCATATTCAGCCAAGAAGGAAGAGGGGACATCCAACCTCAGTCCGTCCATCAAAAGCATTCTCATAACAGTCCTAGTAGCAGGAGAGAAAAGCCACAAATAAAAGGTATTCGGCCCTAACCTCTCTAACTAGATTTATAATAGTATTTTCTACATTATATTTTTTCATATTTTCTACATTATGTTTTCTTTTTCTTTTTTAATTTTTTTGTTGTTCTCTATTTTGTTCGAGGATGGATGAAGTTGATAGGTAGAGTTCGGTTTTCCTATATTTGTTTAGTGTGGATTCTTTTTCTTTTTTTTCTTTATCAAATTAATGCATGTTGAGTGGAGTTAGTTCTAACTTGGATTTTGTTGGGTTTCTTGTGGGTAGTTATGGTTAGCTTTTGTTTAAGTAATGGTAGCATTGTCTTAAATCTGATTTAGAGGGAAGCTTGTGGAGTTTTGTGCTCCTCATAGTCCCTTCTCTCTCTACCTCAAGTAGGAATGTAGGAGGCCTTGGATAAAGAGGGGGAGGGTGTGTGGACACCCGCCCCTTTGCTCTTCTGAGGGCTTCTCACACCTAGAAAGAGGGAAAGAAGAGATTGAACCATGTCAGAGAACACTATCTCCATGTTAACATTCTTGTTGAATTAGAGGAAGCCTTTTTTATATTGATTTAGTTATGAATTTTATCATTGGTGTTTTGGAATTGGCTTTCACAAGACAAAAGGGAGAGGGTGCTTCATACCTTCCCTCTCCCTCCCTTGCATGCCTAGAATCATGTCTTAATCCTGGTTTAGGAGTCAAATAATTCATTATCTTTTGTTTCTACTTGGGAGGTCCATCACTCCCTTGTTCAAGTTGTTAATGGGTGGCAGCTCCTTTCATAGCCATGAAGTGACACCCAATTTCAATGGGATGTTCACAACAACTAATTAGCACACAAGGAGAAAAATATGAGAGATCTGGGTAGGTTCCAAGGAAGCCAATTCAGTAAAGGCTTAGCCAACAACTCTAGAAATCACCCAGATCTTCAACTATTCTATGGAAAAATATAGAGAACATGAAGGAAAAGAAAACAAACCAGAGTAAAGCATAGTGAAAATACGATTTACCTTAGTTGGATGTGGCCTAAACTTGATTGATGCAGCAAGGGAGAACCAGAATACCCGTCGTTCCTAGTTGCCCTCTTCGAATGACAACAATGACTCATGTTGGGGGTTTTGTCTAAGACTGAGAAGTATATAACCTTTGGCAATGGCTATTGCCATGATTTTTGCTCAACTGATGTAGAAGACACCCGGATTTTGCCTGAAATGAAGATGATAACCTCAAGTGATGACCACTACTGCTAGCTCCATTCAATCACTAAAGAGAACAAAAACTGGAGGTCGACTAATGGTTAGGGGAGCTGAAAATGACAAAGAGTAAAAAAGAATGATGGGGGAACTAAAGGATGTCAAGAAACCATGAAATGGTTTGCTGGAGATGGAAGTAAATGGAAAACGATGGTTGCTGCAGTGACTCCCATGTTTTCATCGAGAAGACGATGAACTGAGGTTAGAATCCGATCTTTTATTCGATAAGTGAGAGAGGTAGATAGTGAGTCTGGATCTCCTACCCACACAAACTCTGCCCACGTTTATCTCAGCCACACATGGAGAACATCTCATCCTCTGCATAATATTATGCAGGGGGAGATGTTCCCAATTCACGAGGGTAGTATGTTGTGGGTGGACGTGAGCAAGATTCTCGTAGGCAGGATATCCGGACTCGTAGATAGTAGGGATCAGTCGGAGGGAGGAGGAATAAGAATGATGAGGAAGAAGAGAGGGACGGTAAGTTACGGCGATGACCAAAAACGAACAAAGGATGATTCCAAAGAAAAAGAAGAAGAAGAAGAAGAAAGAGAGGAGAAAAGAGAGAGAGAGAGAGAGAGAGAGAGAGAGAGTTGTGTGTGTGTGTGTGTGTGTGTGTGTGTTTAAGAGATTTGCCCAGGAAGATGAGCGAAGATGAAGGGGGTCACCGCCTCTCTTCAAATGAAAGAGGAAATGAACAATGCTTTTTTTTCTTAGGCCCCGTTCGCTTTTCGGTAAGTTACTTACCTGGGTAAGTTTTTCTTGGGAAACACTTACCTAGGTAAGTGCATTTACCCATGTTCTTTTATTTCCTAGGTAAATAAGGCAATGACCATTTTAGGCATTGAAATTCATTATTAAAAGGGGTATTTTTGTCCCATTCAAGTGTTGGCAACTTTTTCCCTATGTGGGAAAGTTATTTACCTACCTAGAAGATGGGTATCACTTTCTTGGGTAAGTGATACCTAGGAAAATCAACTTTCCCTGTTTCCCACATAAAGCTGAAAAAAGAACATGGGATTCTTGGTCAATGGGAATCAAAATCCCATTGACCAACTTCCCTCCCCCCTCCAAATCCAATAAAAGAACACTCCCTTAATTTGAAACATTTTGTATTTATAATAGGGCTAATGGCATTTTTGTAATTTTGGGGGTTTTAGGGGTATATTGTAATTTTAGGAAAAAATGGTCAAACCGGGTCTGGGAGTTAAACCGGGATTCAGAATGAATGGTTAAGATTTTGGGTCAAAATGTGAAGGGTTGAAATGGGTTTAAGCGCAAAGAGTGATTTTGTGTGTGGGGGCCGTCGAGATTTGTCGAAATGGAATCTTTTTAATAATGATGGGTAAATAGGGGTATTTTTTTACTAAAATTTGATAGGGTGATGTTTTTGGACATTCTGAGTTGATTGGCAGTGTCAAATTGGGTCAAATGGCCATGGATCAGGCAGATCTGGAAAGGGCTTGATTTGGTCAATCTTGAGTCTCAAAACGGAATCTGTGTAATCGAGAGGTAAACAAGGGTATTTTGGGCTGAAATTTAACAAGTGGGTATTTTAGAGTATATGGGATCTTATGGTAATGTCTGATTAGTTTAGGGGGATCAAGATCATAAGAACTTGGGTCAACGGGAGGATTTAGAATGGAATTTTGGTTTGATGGAAGGATAAATTGAAGAGTCTTAAATTGAAACTTCATGGTCATGTATTTTAGTATGTCTAGGGCTCAATAGTATGGTTTGATTGGTTTAGATGTGTTTTGATCAAGGCGATCTATTTGTAGGTGTTTGGGCTAGTGATATGGCTTATAATGGAATCTTTGCTTGATAAGAGAGTAAATGGAGGAATCTTGATCTGAAATTTTGTGGGTAGGTATTTTGGGTTGTTTGGGGTTTAATGGTGGTGTCTTATCTATGAATTAAGGTGTATATGGATGTTGATCAAGGCCATCAAATTGGTATCAAATTAATTTGAGGGTTTTTGAGCTAAGTGGTTTGGAGTGATTGAAATGGTCTGATCGAGCGTTTAGGGTAAATTAAGGGTTTAGGCGGCAAATTGGACAAAAATCGGGTGCTGACACACCTTTAACATCCAATAAAACTTTATGCCCTCCTATTAAACCCTAGGGTTACTTTTATTCCACCATTCCTTAACTTACTCTACAAAACCTAGATGAAGCTAGGGGTGTCAATTGGACTGAATTTGGTCCAATCCAATGTGAGTCCATTATAAATGGACCAAGTCCAATCCAATGTGAGTCCATTATAAATGGACCAATTTATAATGAATGTTTTGGACCAATTTGGACTGGTCTAATTCAATGTTTGGGTTATCCAATCTATTCAAATTCATTTTGATTTAGATTGGTTTCAACCCAAACCCGGTCCATTAGCACATATATTCTTATCTTATATCAATGGACCAGATATTGGCTTAATCCAACCTAATCCAATATAAATTTGTTACAAACGGACTAGGTCCAAACCAATCTAATAAATATTTTGGACTGGATTGGTCCAATCCAATATGTCTTGTTGGTTCATCCAATCCATCCAAATTGATTTTGGACTGGATGGGGTCCAATCCAAAACCGATCCATTGACACCCTTAGATGAAGACATATGCTTTCAAGTCTAAAAACTTGATTTTATATAGTTTAAAACTAATATTACCTTTATTGATTAAATTGGATAAATTAATATGTAGATTATCATTACATGGTTAAAAACTTATAAATTAAATTTAAATTTTGTAAGCATATTTTTTACACTACTTTTCATACACATTCAAATATTAAAATGAAAACAAATGATCAAATCACTTAAGTAACTCAATGGTCGAGTGAGACCATGGCCTTTCTAACTATGGATGCTTGGGTTCAAATCTTAGCATCCCCAAAAGTATTATGGGGTTTATTTCAAGGAAAGTTCAGTTCCAAAGCAATTTCTAACAAGGTCAGTTCCACCAAGGCCAATCAAGGCCGGTTCATTGGGTCGGTTCGAGTAGGATAAACCCCTAGATCCTAGAATTGGTTGGGTGGGGGTTGGTTCTAAGAATTTGGAACCAGACCCTATCCTATAATAGATTGGGTAGGGTCATTTCAAGGCTGGTTTGAGGTCGGTTCTAAGTAGAACCTACCCATTTGCTCACCCCTACCCCTAATACTTGTCAACACCCATTCAAATCCATCAACTATTTGTTTGAATTTGATAAAACTTGTAAATCTATCGACTAATTCTTAAATTCCTTCCATCATCTCATATTTTCATATGGCCACAATGCCTCCTAATGATCCCCAAGGGGAACTAGTTTCTTAGCTAACTCCCTAGTCCTCTAGACACTTCTAGCTTATCTTTTGTAAAAAATTACTAGTTTTGATTCCTACAGGATAACTATGCATGGGTTTTCTTTCCTAAGCATCTCCTTAATCCTCTCATGCTCTAGCTTATAATCTTCATTCCCACTTCCTTTTATTACCCTTTTCTTCTCTCATCTACTTGCTCCCTCTTCTCCTCCCCTTCCTCTTAACTCCTTGTCTCCTTTTACATGTAACTTTAATCTCTCCACTTTACTTAATTTTCTTTTTCTCATCTTCCTTATTGTTTCCTTCTCCCTCATATATACATTCAAATCATTTGGATCTTTTAATTTACATCCAATCCTTTCAACAAATACAGCCACTAAATCTTCCTTTTCCTCTTTTCCTTCAATGCCCCTCCACTCTCTCCTCTTTTCCCTCACCAATTCCTTGGACTATCACTCCCCTCCATATTTTAGAATCACCACTTGCTTTACCTTCTTCATTCATCCCTTTCATTCAAAGAAACTACCTCCACCTTCCAAATCATAAACAAGCGGCATAGAATTTAACTAGGGCCATGAAGGATAGGACAATAGACATAGAAAGTCGATTAGTAATCAAAACCATATTCACTATCATATCCGAGTAAGGTTCAATCCCTAACACTATAACTAGCCGAGAGGTATCTAAACACTTGTCTATTACATGACTTTGGAGTTTATTGATATTCTTAGGGAGGCTTGCTGTAAGGAGTTAACTAGACTCAAACTCAATTTATATTCATTTCCCCCCCACAAATTTGTGGTTTATTCACTCTTGGGTCCTCTTTGTAAGTCCGAGTGTGATAAACTACTATTGGCTTATGGACACCCTACCCACAACCTTGCAATCGGTCTTGTTCTCCCCCATTTAGTCTTTGAGTGTCTTCCCTCCCTACCAAATTAGACTCAATATTGTTTGGCCTCCCTTGTTCTGTAGAAAGTTGCAGAACAAAGGTATCATCCTCTTTCTTTTCCTCTTATTGTTCTCTAATAAAAAGTATAATTGTATTTATCTTCTATATCTTCCTTGCTTCCTCATCCTCCCCCAAGCTGTCAGTCTTGAACTCAATATAAGACCCATCCTAGAGATGGCAATTTGACCTATCCTTATGGGGCCTTGCCCTGCCCCACCCTGGTTGGGGCAGATTTTTTACCACTAATCAGGGTTCAAGGAAACCCGGAACTCTGGGGATCAGAGATGGGGTAGGGATGGTATTTGTCCACCACACCCCGACCTTGGCCCTGAACCTGCCTTGACTATATTATATATAACTATTATTTATTCTATTACATAATATAAAATAGTTTTAGGTAGGTTTAAAAAAAATTGTAAGTATACAAGTAGGAATGATTGAGGCAGGGTGGGACAAATTCCGGGATCCTCATTCCCTCAAGGACAAGGATGGGGTTAGAATTTCTAGCCCTGCCAAGGTTTGGAGCAGGGACAAAGGTGGGGCATGCAAAACCCAGCCCTGCCCTGCCCTATTGCCATTCCTAACCCATCCTTGTCATCTTTTGATGTATCACAGTCCATCAAACCTCCATCTTCCTCCTCAAACTCCTCTGATCTCTTAGAATATCTTGGATTTGGCTGATCTTCTACTTGATTACCAGACTCCTGCTCTTTGCTCTTACTCCTAATTACCCATTGGAGTGTTTATTTGTGACCTTTATATTAGTCTCCTACCATATCTTTTGGGAAGAGGATAGACTAATATTTTGGTCACCCACTGGTGACAAAGATACTCAACTTATATGACTACATAATGTATCACATGAGTCAATTTGCTTAAGCCCATCTTCAAGTTATTATGTGGACCCCACCCCAATTAAGAGCTTTTCCCTTTCTTAACCAATTTGGTATAGTACAATTTTGCCTGCATTTTCTCTTTTAATTTAATTTTTTTTGAATAAATTTCTTTTTGAAGGCTGATAGTGAACATCTTCTTCGAAGATGATTGTTGAGCTTCCAATGCAAGGTTAACACTTACTCTTCCACCTTCAACCACTCCCTTTCCTCCGTGTTTACTTGAGATTGAAAGCTCATCAATCATCATCGTTTCCTTCCTTGGAACTAGCTTCCCACATTGCCAATTCAACATCCATTAGCAGCCACACCCTCCTCCATAGACTGTTAGAGAAGATTTGCACTAACCTAGGGATGTTTTCTAGTTGTACCCCCACTATCTTCACCTTCACCGCTCGTAGGTCCTACAAGTCTAAACTTTCCATGATTCCTCCTAGATTTTGAACAATCCTTTTAATGACTATAGCTTTCTAGAGGTTGAAAGAAAGTCCTAACATATTTATTGCGGAGCTTTCTCCATTCACTTCAAGTTCATTGTAGGACATGCGCCACTGTTCGATCACGATTAGACCATCCTCTGTTTCCACAGATGTCATCCCCACACTCTCATCTACCACTTCCATAACTGATCTTGTCTCACTAACTTAATCCTTAGTTTTTCCATCACAACTTTTGCCACAACTTTACAATTTCGAATCATATTCCTTGTTATACAATCCTCTTCTCTTGAGAACCTTTCTCCATCTCCATCTCCATTTTTAGTATATTTTGGGCACTAAAGATTTCAACATCCTTCTATTTTCCTTAATTCCATATTCTACTTTTGAAACCTTAGTTTTTCATCCTCTATCTCAAGTCGATAAGCCTAAATTTAATTCACAACTCCCTTCCAACCTATACTTTCTTCCCTTCTAGGATACAAACCATATGTTTCTTGCCTTCCCCAAAAACCTTTGTAGTTGCTCTTCAAGAATAAACACTTATTTGGGCTTATTTCCCAAATGCAAATAAGCATTTATTCGTGTGGTCTCAACCCAAAATAAGGGGAAACTTTGGTTGTTTGGGGCAGGGCAAACAGCCTGAACTATTTGAAATGTTTACAATCCCACACAATTAACAGCGGAATAGTTAAAAATTCAAATGTATTATTTAAAAAATTAATTTTCTTTTCAGATTTGCTTATTGTTTGCCTCCAAAAGTGACAAAACCTCCTACCTGCCCCCTTCGTTTTCCACTCTCTTTGTCGTTTCCCTGATCTCGTTCCATGCTCATCATTTCTCACTCCCGTTACTCCTACTTATCACCACTGCCACTATAATCAACAGGTTAGCCGTAGCCGCAGGTATCTCTTGCCTTTCTCATGCTTCTCTCTCTCTCATGCTTCTCATCACTCACCACTGCCGCTCATCACCATTACCACTTCATCGCTCTATTCTTACTCACAGGTGAATCTTGCCTCTCTCACCACTTACGTCCCTCTTGTGTCTCACCTCCGACACCTCTAATCTTTCACCACTATTGCTCACCACCACTGTTGTTCTCACTTGCCATTGTTCAAGCTAGTATTGGTAGGAATTGGTAGTTCATCCTCCTGAGAACACCTTGTTGATCTAATTAAAGCCATTATGCCAATACAATCTATGATTCAACCTGGTTTGGTGATTGAATCTCGATTCCACTAGGTGGCAGAATTGTGATAGCAGCCTCAAAAGCCAAAAGTTTGATGGTTCAATACTTTTTGCTTTTTCAACGGTTTACTAGGATAACTCATATAAGCCCTTCATGGCTTACATAATTGACAAATAAACAATTTATCATTGGGAAATTTTACTCAATCTACTGAGTACTGAGGTCGAGTGTGCGTTAATGAAGTTAAACCCCTGACTCATTTGCAACACCATGGAATGCCTTAACGTTGATCTAACTAGTCCTTCCATTGTGCTTTAGGTTACATTTACATATCGATGGAATGGGAATACACAAATGCAACAACAGGTTGCTTGGGACCAGAGTGTTACATTTACATATCGATGGAATGGGAATATACAAATGCAACAACAGGTTGCTTGGGACCAGAGTGTTTCACGACCGTTCTGTTTCTGCTGATGTGTCATGCATGCCACATCAGCAAATAAATGGAATCAATAAAAAAACGGCAATTAGTAGTCCTGTTTTTTAAGAAAACGTTTTTGTAATAATTAGTTTTGAGATTTGAGAAAAGAGGGGTTTCTTGAAACGTTAAATTTTCATTTCTTGAATCACCTTAGCGATCCTGAATCATCTTGGTGACATGGCACATTGGAATTTGAAAAAGCTGACCACTTTTTGAGATTGCAAACAATTGTCATTATAAATATATTATAATATTAAGCCAAATCACTTTAAACGTCCAATCAACCTATATCCTGTTGTAGGTACATAATGCTTACTCAGTCCTTCAGAGTACAGAAGACACTAAATTGATACCATACGGATGCTTGCGGTTAGTTTGTAGTTCATCGGTCACCTGCGTTGAACTTATAATGCATCACACGCTTGTAATGAATACACGGTAAGTTGCATGTTCACGATGGATTTGTGCCTAGTACGAGCCCAAAACAGGTTTCAATTAAATCCATGATGAATTTTATACGCACGTGTTTCTGCGATGAACCTTGGACGTGCACAACTTTGCAATAAACCTCAAACACACACGGTTCTACAATGAACTTTGGAGGAGCGCGGTCTTGCAATAAACTCTAAAGTATTACAGAGCTGCGAGTCATTGAGAACCAAACTTAAGTATCGATTGCATGTGCAATTTTAAATTGCACACATGATAAAGCGCCACGTAGGCTCAATAAAAAGGCCGCTCGCTACACAATGATGTCACTGACACCACGTCGGTTAAGTAGGATGTGAAAGGAAGTAGTACACATGGATTATGAAAATTCTCGGGTGAAAGGAAAATCAACCTTTGAGAGATCTCATAAGACATGTGGCGAAACCCTAGTATTAATGACCGACAGCAAATCCAACATTCTCTTTCCCGTTAGGAATCGAGCACTTTCGGCTCCTTCCTTTTGGGACCTCGGGATCCCTTCTTATAAATGGGGATCCTCCCCATAACGAAGACTATTAATTCGAGCATTGATTCACTCAATCATTGGATTCCCTATTCAGTTGTCTCATCATTCTCATTTCTTGCTTTAGCCTTCCCGGTTGATTCTCTACTCCTAGTCTTCTTTTGTCCTTCAAGGAAACCATCCCCACCTAGCCTAACCACCTCTTATTTACACTTGTTTTGTTTTTTTTTTTGTTTCTCAAAAAAAAAAAAAAAACAGATAAAACTAATCATTTGTAAATCATGGCCCACTTGTGAAATGGAACGATCGTGAAATGCATTGGTCCCAAACGTCCTCCACATAAAAGGGGAAAAGTGTTACTCCTACTTGTTATGGGTCTCTCTTGTGACATAGAAAGGAGGGGTGGGGGGAGGGAAGAAGCGAGTTGGGATCTCCTACCAACATTACATGTTCCAACACCCTGCCAACAGGATCTAACACCACACATCTCATTATGAGACTTAAGACCCACCATAAAAATGGGACACATCATGTGTGTGATGTCAGGTTGGTAGAGTGTTGGAAGGTGATCCAAACTCTGAAAGAAACTGGCCACGCGGGAGGGTGGAGGAAGCTCCCAAACAGCCCAAAGATGTTTTTCCCAAACAGCCATAGTTTTCCCCAAATCAGATTTTAGAACAGGTGACGCATTCTTTATTTCTTTTGGATAGTTACGGATCCACGAAATTGGTATCTAGCAGACCCGAACCGGATCAGCTGGGGTAGCGTTTGGTTCGTTATAAGGCAACCGACTTCTGGTCGTCTTGAAGTTCGAGTTCCAAAAAACTGACTGCTACCATCACCCAAAGATCCAGAGCAGAACGGTTGATTGAGAAAACCCAGTGGCTTCGTTGCCATTTTTTTTTCCAATGGACAAACTTCACAAAAAGAAAATAAATCGAACCAT
The DNA here is from genome assembly GCF_000365185.1 of Nelumbo nucifera. Next base: position 212,236 of record NW_010729335.1, read on the forward strand.
TTTGAATGGAGAAAGACTTAAGAGCTTGATTAATCTTCTCCTGAAATGAGAACCAAATATTTCTGATTCTGATCCAGATTTCCACATGTTTGATCTCTGCTTCTCGTCTTCATCGCCATGGATTTCTCCAACCTCCAATCTAGAGCTTCTTCTGCCTATATTCCTCCTCACAGAACACAGCTCCACCCTCGAATGCATTCCTTCTCTTCTTTCGCTTCGCCGAATCCAAAACCATCTCAACCGCGGGATAGATGGTGGGTTCTCCTTGCAGCTGTCTTAATAGTTCCGTTTTTGTTTTACCTGTTTGCAATTGCTAGGGGAATCCATAAGTCGTCGAAATTTGACGAATGGAGACCCAAGGGCTTTGGAGTGATCATCAATGCCGGTAGCACTGGATCGACAATCCACGTATTTGAGTTTCTTAATGAGGGGAGGATTCCGTTTGTTGGATACGATGGGAAGGGTTCCAATTCGATGAAGGTTCGCCCGGGGTTGTCGGAATTCAGAGATGATCCTGGTAGAGCTGGGAGTTCAATTTTGAGTCTTGTGGAGTTTGCGAAGGCGAGGGTTCCGAAGTCGGAGTGGAAGAAAACGAAGGTGAGGTTGATGGGTACCGGAGATTTGGGAAGGCTCGACATGGATGTAAGGAAAGCGATCTTGGAGTCTTGCAGGCTGGTTCTGCGATCTTCCGGGTTTTTGTTCAAAGACGAATGGGCGTCTGTAATTACAGGTGTTCCTCTCTTTTTTTTTTTTTTTTTAATTTCCCTTCTCATGTAGAGAAGAAACTGCATGCTCGTTATTGCTATAGTTACCATCAGGATTAAGTGAATTAGGCACCGGCTTATAGTTGCTAATATCTTTAATGGTGGATAATCCGACTATACGTAGAATTAAATTGCTAGAAAAATTTCAATTATCTTTACCATATAAAGAACTTAATAAGTTACAGTTATCACTTTGAATCAATTTGATTTGGACTAATAAGCCTGAACCATGTTTGTTTTAGTGTTGAAGCTAGTCATGGAGTTCAACCTACATCTGTGGAGTTAATTGTAAGGGTTAGAGCCATGAACTGATTAACAAACTGATATCATCTTCATGCAGACTTTCATTGGGAACCACTATAATTCAAATTGACTATTGACTGGGTTACTAGAATTCAGTCAATGATGGGCTAAACTAGTTCTGTATATATAAATCCAAAATTTGATACATAATAGATATACAAAAAGAATAGATTAGGAACAGTAGAACCTTATGTTCTTGATACATAATAGATATACAAAAAGGAATGCCTGAAAAGAAACTAAACTTGATTGATATATCATAATGGTACTACTTCATGAAAATGAGTTTGTGCTTCCACACTCCTATTCTGCGTCAGTGCTTGCACTCTTGATTCTGGGACTTGGGTTCAGAGTGGAGTCAGCTAGGCTCCCTTTTCTGGCAGCACAGTTTGGCATCTTTGATAATTATAGTTTATCAGGCTTGAATCCTTGAAATTGTTTCTTTTCAAGGAATTACTGAAGTCTTGGCGGAAGTAGACAAGAGTTTCAAAAGTTAGCAAATCATGAATTAGTGAGATGATCAGATGAGTGGTTTAAATTCCTGCAAGGTACAAACCACAAAGTGGGGCTGTTGTAACTTTGTATTTGAGATTTAACATGAGATCAAAGTAGCCAAGGCACAGTTTAACAGTGCTTTAGGCAACTTGACATGTCTTTAATGCTGAAAACTATTTTAAGTGAAGGGATGAGAGATCCATCATATGTATGTCCGAAGCCTGCAGGTAGGTTGGGCGAAATTTAAAAAATTTCTCTCTCCCAACAAAAGTGTTCACGTCCATGGAAAACGCCAAAGACTGCTCCCACTGAAGATGACACAGCGTAGGGTGGAGCAGAATCAGCAGGTGGTTTTTCAGCAAGAACCGAACTCTTCAGCAAGAATTCGATGGAGGGTGAGTGAGCATGACTTCAGATAAGTTTTTTTACAAAAAACTGATATCAAGAACATTTCTTGATCGCTCCTACAGGTGGAGATCGAACTGGATATGGCGGCAGCAATAGAAAGAGGCAAGAGCAGAAGATGGCGTCAGTCTAACTGGAGCTGTCTTCTCTCTTGAATCAGTAATCTGATTGGGGTGTTGTAGGGTTCGCCCTCCTCCTCTATTTATAGCCTTAAAGAGAGATTCTCCTAATCCCATTAGGAGTTTCCTAATCCAAATCTTGCATTTGGATCTGGACTCTTTTTAAGAGATAAGGATAATCCCTTATCTTATCTACAGATAAAGATCAGCCCTCCTAATCTGATTAGGAGTTTCCTGATCCAAATCTCTATTTGGATCTGGACTCTCTGAGTGGATAGGGA
>NW_010729335.1:231457-241927 GCF_000365185.1 Nelumbo nucifera
TTCGAAGATCCAGGATTTGAATTGATGTCGTTTCATTGATTCCTCCTAAAGATTTCATTTCAATTGGAATTTGGTTATTCCATCTATCACTTTATTGTGAAAGACCAAATAGGCCCGTTTTGCCATAAGTACCTCCATATTCCGTTGAGTAGGATTCAACAATGGGTTTGAGTAAGTGATTCGAAGACTTCCTTCCCTCGATCTTGATTTGCGTAGAAATTCAGGGTGCATATATACAAAGTATTTTTGTAACTTTTTGACTTCTAACTCTAGCTTTAAAGTTTAAGATTTATTTACATGTTGGTGTTGATTTTTTTCTTTTTTCTTTTTTTAAATGGGAAAAGTGACATCTTAGATTCTATAAAACAATTTCCTAAATGGATTTTAGGTCTTCAAAACGTGTTAAAAAAATACAACTGAAATGCTATAGGTCAGGTCAGGTCGGGTTTGGGTTGAGGCACTGTAGGGTCGGGTTAAGGTTGAGGCAACCCGTGCCAAACCCAACCCGTTGACATCCCTAGCCCCCTTCATGAAACAAGATGATGTCATTTGCAAATTGTAAGTGTGTGATCACCACCTCCTCCCTACTAATGCTCCAACCTCTTATCAAATTGTTAGCATCAACCCTCGAAACCATGGCACTCAGAACATCAGCTACTAGAGTAAAGAGGAATGGTGACAATGGATCTCCTTGCCTTGCAAGGAATAAATCCCTAGCTACACCATTCACCAGTATTGAGAAATGACATTAAGATATGCAACCCTTTACCCATCTGCACCATCTCTCTCCAAACCCTCTATGCTTGAGAACCTCTAGTAAAAAGTCCCAGTCCACCATGGCATATGCCTTCTCAAGATCCAATTTGCAAACCAGCCCCTTTTCCTTTCTCCTCCTCTTCACCTCAACACATTCATTGGCAATAAGTATTTGATCTACAACTTGTCTTCCTTCTACAAAGGCCCCTTGATACAGTGAGATTATAGATGGGAGAATCTTTTTTAATCTTATGGCTAGGACCTTAGAGATGACCTTATACATGCTTCCCACCAGGCTTATAGGTCTGAAATCCTTTGGTTGGAGAGCGTCTTTCTTTCTAGGAATCAAGGCAACAAAAGTTTCATTTGCTCCCGAATTAAATTTGCCTCTCTCATAGAACTCTTCAAAAACTTCCAACAATCCTCTCCAATGTACATCAATGTACATTAGTGTATAAGAGAGATCTCAAATTGGTACAACCTCCATTGGTGTCAAGAAGGCACCAATCTCCAAAAACAACTTACCTACACACAAGACAAAACAGACACAAATTGAGCAACAATAGGAACCCGAACCCCACATGAAATCGTCCAACTTACCAGAAAAATTGCCCAAAAAAATCCCTGACTTGGACAATTATTCCTCATCAACCTAAAAATCTTCGTCTCCTTCCTCGTTCCAAATTTCTCCCCCTTTCCCTTTTAAGGATTTTGAAAAAATCTCTTCCTTCCTCTTCCTCTCAAACTCCTCAAAAGCCCTTCTAGCGAAAGCCTCACCTCCCAAAAAGAATAATCCCAAAGATTTGCCAAATGCCAACCTCTACTTTCTATCAACAAGCTTCTTTAGATCCAAGCTTCCTTGCTTCACCTCTTCCCCCTTTGATGCCACCTCTTTCTCCTCCTTATCTTCTGTCCTAGAATCCTCCAACCCTCCACTTTTATATGCTTCCTCTTCTAGAAGGATCACCGAAGGGTTCGACTTCCTTTCCAGAACCTTCAAACCCTGGCCATCCTCTCCTTGAAAATCAGATCTTTGCCCTTTGGATTTGATTCTCCTTCTTTTGTAATTTTTTTTTTTTAAGTTTATTAGTTGGCCTAGCCCCAACGATACCATCTTTAAGATGCAGGAAAACCTTATCGACGTGAACAATAAGAGTTTCGTTCAAAGATTTTGCCTTCGAATCCAAAGCAATTGACTTGCAAATCTTTAGCTCCTTCCTCCTACATCCCAGATCAACACCTAGCTTTCCAATTAACACTTAATCAACTAAGAGTTTGCCCCTACTTTCAGAAGCTCCTTGTCCAGAACCAATTTGGTACAACCAAAATCTGAGCCACCACGACTAACAACTATATGTCCCCCACCACTCCTTTCCACCTTATCTCCTTTTACCTTACCCATATTATTTCTCTCCACCCCATCCTTGGATCCACCCACCTTCCCCATCTCCACTCTATGTAAAACATCCACACCAGAATCGACACCTCCATCCCTACCCTTCTTAATTGGCTTAACTGAATCACCAATGAGGTAGGATTCCCTCGACTTCACAGCTATCTCCTTAGATGAAGCCCCACATTCAACCACCTCATGATCACCAATGGGAGGACTAGCGTAGGTCACCACCGACTGACGAGTAACAAAGGAATGAGCAGAGAAAAACTTACCAGAAACCGCAGACTTCAGCCCCTCAGTTGACTGGCAAGAGCTCTCAAATCTGGTGATCACCCAAATCCACTCCAAATCTCTTCTTCTTCGAGAAGCAGGTGCATCTCTTCTTATCCTCGTCCCTGAAGCCTCTACCTTAAACTCAAAAGAATGCATAGGCCCCAGGCTTTTGCTAAAAGATCTTTTCACCTCAGCTGTTCGATTAATAAGACTGCAATCACATAACTTCTCCATATGGGGGTGACCCCCTCATGACCATCTCATCCCATCAAGATCAGACAAGTGAGTGATGCTACCAACACACAAACAGCTCCCAAACTCTTCTGCTTCTCCCCTCATCAGCTTTGTGACCATATGGCCATCATTAAATAAGACAATTTCTCCCTACTTTCATAATTACTTTATTGCCCCCCAACCTTTCAAGTCCATCGTCTTCAACCTCTGGATGACTCTTCAACTTCCCAACATTGACTGCACCAAGAGAGAATGCCTCATCCCTGTGCACCTACGTCTTCTTTCTAATCTCCAATCAGCATTCCAAGAATGCAGAGCATTTTGTTGCCCTCCAGAACATCTGGTCCTCCCCTTCAAGAAACAAACGCAAGTCGTAACCCTGCGTATAACATTTCTTCAGAGAGAGGAATTTCCTGCAGATCTTCGATTTCCACTAAGATTCTTGCAAAGTCGATCTTTTCCCAATTTCCATTTCTACCATCAAAGCTTAGGAATTTTCCACATCTGTTTCTGATCATTTTGAAGGTCGTCAGACCCACACATATGAGGGAATACCCACCACACCATTCCACATTGCCCTTATTCTCCTTCCATTAAGAATCGCCCCTGCACTGGGAACCATCAGCATAATCTTAAATCAAAGTCCCTTGTTTTCTCCATTTCTGAATCCATCACCCACTCTTTAAACTCCCTGTTCTGAAACATAAACAAAAAAGGACCCCCAACCAACCTTCTGATCGCGCAACTCTTTCTTCTCCCGTTTGAGCTTTACCCAAGCTTCAACCTAATCCTTCTTCACTTCACATCCAATGAATCTGCCAACAAGACCAGCATTTAAGATTTTCAGCCTCTCGTTCAGGTCTTCACCTTGACTCGCTTCAATCTGAATCCCTAGACTCACAGTCATTCTCGTCCAGGTCATCGCAGTGATTCTCTCAAGATCACTATACTCATGGCATGCCGAGCAACGGATTGGATGCTAGATGTTTACGTAGGGCTAACTTGGCTGCTCCCTAGAAGGCCATCCTGATGTTCTCCCTACATTCCTAAATTTTATCAGGTATGACTTGTCTTCTGGTAGAAAAATCAGATTTTGGGAGGATGTGTGGATCGGGGATATTCCTTTGGGTGAGAAATTTCCTTCTCTTTATGACATGTCCAGGTTCAAGGGTAAGCCTATTTCAGAGTTCCTAAGTCAACCATCTCACCTTCCAGGGTTGAATTGGAACTTTGGATTTAACAGGAACCTTAGAGAGTCTGAACTTTTTGCAGTGTCCGAGCTGTTAGGATTGTTAAGTTCAGTATTTTTGGGGAAGGTGGGTCAGATTTTAGAATTTGGGGTCCTAATGCCAAAGGGTCCTTTTCTTGTAAATCCTTTCTACACTCGATGGTTTTCACACAATCTTCTTTTCATTTTCCAGTCAAAGAAATTTGGTGCCATCCTATGATCCTATCCCCCCTAAAATCATTTTTTTTTTGTTGGGAAGTTTCTCATGCTTGTATTAACACCTTTGATGTACTTTAAAGGAAAAGACCAAATTGGTGCTTGTCCCCTAATTGGTGTGTCCTGTGTAAATTGAATGGTGAGACTGTTTTCACCTTCTTATATCTTGCCCTTTTGTCAGTTTTATTTGGAATTGGTTTACTTCCCTTTTTGGGTGCAGGTGGTCCTCTCCTGAGGCTTATTCAACCCTAATGGTATCAGTGGTAAGTCAAGGAGGGGAAGGATTCTTTGGAGGTGTATAGAGCAGCAATACTTTGGACCATTTGGGAGGAAAGAAACGATAGGATATTTGAAAGTAAAGAAAAATGCAAGGAAGCTTTAGTTGAAACAATAACATTGAGGGTGGCTCATTGGGTAAAAAGTTTGAAGCTGTTTTCAGCCTTTAAGGTCGAAGATTTCTTCAGGGTTTGGGGACTTATTGCTGCTTCATCATCTATGAGACGATAGTTTGTTGGGACTTGGTTCCCTCCAACAGATGGTTGGAAGAAGCTAAATTTTGATGGGAGTAGTGTGGGTGTTGAAGATTGATCAGTTTTATGGTGTTTTTCTGAGTAGATGTTTTATGTTAGTTGTTAGATAGGAGGTGGGGACAATAGTAGTTATGTGAGTCCAAATTTTATTATGTTTTTGAGTCTTATATATGCCGTTTTATGTTTTGCCCCCCTATAAGGGCATAGTTGTCTTTGTACTGCTCTATTATTTTTAGTATAAATAATAAGTGAAGGGGGCGGCCAGATTATTGCTCTCTTTTCTTTTCAAGATCTCTTCTTCTCTTCTTCTCTTTCTCTCTTCTTCTATTCAAGAAACTACTTTTTCTATTTGTATTTTTGAATTCAGCAGATTTCTACTTGGTATCAGAGCCAAGTTAGGGTTTCTTGAAGCATTCTCATGCAGCTCTAGATCGGCCAACTGCATGAAGTAATAAAGGGCTGATCGATCTGCTATAGATTGCCCAGTTCTTGGATTTGTTGGTGGGATATAGTCATCAGGAAGGTGATCTACTGTTCGGCATCAAAATCAAGAAGAATTGGAGTACGGGGAAGAGTCCCAAAAAAGTTGGCCTCTTTGTTTTTGATCTGATCTTGGGCGCCCAGGTATTGTTAGTTTTCTTTTGATTTTTTGAAGAGGGCGGTTAAGTTTCTGGATTTTTTTGAGCCTCCTGGAGTGATCAATTCACTCTTCTCTCTGTTGGGAGGCGTGGGGAGGAGAGAGGTTTCTCTCTGGATAAGGTTTTCTTCTTCCAGAAGGGTTGGTTTCTGTGTGTGATATTAAATTGTTTTTGGAAGGTCTCCAATCTATTTTTTCTTACTGTTGAACTGTTTGAAGTAAGATGGAGASTTGGAATACCGAGATGAAATCCACCGGTACTGTGGGACTGGGTGTTGGAGGTAGTAGTGATATTTTTGGGTCTGGGATCATTACTACAATAAAACTTGATGGTACAAATTATTTAGAGTGGGCACAATCAACCAAGATGGCTATTGGTGGCCTTGGAAAATTAGGGTACATCACTTGGTAGGAGAAGAAACCTGATATAGACTCTTCCTGATGGGTGCAGAAGAATTACACGGTAATGTCTTGGCTGTGTAATTCTATGTTACCTCATATTGCAAAAAATTTCCTATGGGYTAATACTGCTAAGGAGATTTCGGATGGAGTGACTGAAACCTACTCTCAGAAGCAAAATGAAGCCAGAGCCTATCAGTTAAGGAATCAGGTGATAAGTATGAAACAGAGAGAAAAACCCCTTGCTATGTATTTCTCCATGCTAAAAGCCCTTTGGCAGATTGGTAGAGAGGAATAGGGTTTTTAAGTTCTTGGTTGGGCTGAACCTTGAATTTGACATTTTTAGGCAGCATAGTCTTTCTAAGTAGGGTGTGACACTCTCTCAAGCTTATGCCTTTGTCTTTGGAGAGGAGAGTGGGAGGAATGTAATGCTGAGACAGCTTAGGATTAACCAGTCGGCTATGGTTAGTACAACCAAACCTAAGCCGAATGGAGACAAGGGGAGTAGTGAGACTAGAAGGGAAGATAAGAAGGACTTGGTGTGTGATTATTGTAAGAAGCCCAAGCATACCAGGGACACTTGTTGGAAGCTTCATCCAAATCTTATGCTTGCCTAGATAAGGAACAAGAAGGGAAATGCAAATGTTGCCACTACAGGACTCTTTGGCCCCTCTTTCCTAAACTGATTAGGAATCCATTGCAATAGCAGCAGTGAGGACATAATTGGAGAGGTTTGGGCATCTTATGAGTAAGGAAGATTCAGCTAGCTCTGTCCTTTCAGATGGACAACAGAATGTAGGAGCCAACTACACCACTTCTTTTGCATATATAGGTAGTTCATATGCAACTTCAAATCATGCATCCACTTCAAGTAAGGAGGGATCTTCCTGGGTTATAGACTCAGGAGCATCTGAGCGCATGATTAATGCCCCTACCCTTTTCTGTTCCTATCAGTTGTATTCTGGTAGAGATAGAGTTTCTACAGCAGATGGTTCACATGTTCTCTTTGCTAGAAAGGGGATAGTTAAAGTGACCAATGATATAACTTTATCTTCTGTTTTACATGTCCCTAAACTTCATACCAACCTACTTTCTTTTAGTTATTTGACAAAAGATTTGAATTGTTCCGTGACCTTTCTTCCTGGTAATTGTGTTTTACAGGATCTGGAGTCAAAGAAGATGATTGGGAGTGGTCGTGAGGTGAATGGAGTCTACCTTCTAGATGAGATTTCGAGACATCAAGGCCATCATGTTAGCAACAACAGTAGTAGTGGGTTAGAGTCAGTGAACTAGATTATGCTTTGGCACAATCTCTTGGGAAATATTTCTTTTAGTTCTTTGAAATATCTTTAACCAAAGTTGTTTGAGTCTGTTTAGTTATCTACCTTGGAGTGTGAGAGTTGTCAGTTAGGAAAGCATTGCAGACAGTCTTTTAAACCAAGTAATAAAAGTACTTTTGCTTTTAATATTGTTCACACTGATGTATGGGGGCCATATCATATCCCTTCCATGGGATGATACCATTACTTTCTCTTGTTTGTGGATGATTATACATGATATTCTTGGATATATTTGATGAGATCATGAGATGAGGTTCCTAACTTGGTACGACAGTTCCACTAAATGGTTCTCACACAATTTGGAGTGAAAACTAAGGCTTTTAGATCAGATAATGCTAGAGAGTACTTTGAGAAGGACCTGACTACTAATTTCTTAGAACATGGTGTAATTCATTAGAGCAGTTGTGCATATACACCGCAACAGAATGGAGTAGTTGAGAGGAAAAACAGACACATTGTAGAGGTAGCAAGGAGTCTTATGGTGAGTGCTTCAGTTCCTATGCATTTCTAGGGAGATGCAGTCCTTACAGCCGTGCATTTGATTAACCATGTTCCTTCATGGACTTTGGGGTTTAAGGTGCCATTTAGTATTTTTTTTCCAGATGGGGAGATATTTCACATACCTCTGAGGGTTTTTGGCTGTGTTTCCTTTGTTCACATTCTTGGCCCCCACTACAAGAAATTGGATCCTAAGGCCAAGAGTTGTCTTTTTCTTGGGTATTCTCAGAACCAAAATGGGTATTGCTGTTATGACTCAGTGTCGAGAAGCAGATTTGTCACTATGGGTGTTACCTTTTTTGAATCCACCTTATTCTTCTCGAGTGGTTCTCCTTGCGGGAGAGTCTTGGGGAGGAGAACTTACAATCTGTTCCTCTTCCTGTTTCTTTGGTGCCTCCATCAGTTCCATCATCAGTTCAGCCAGCACCTCCATCAGTTTAGCCAGTTTCATTACCTGAGCCACTACGGGCAGCCTCACAGAAATATCAGCACCGACAGGCGGTGGTTGACTTCACACATCCTCAACCCACACTACTCCCTATCAGTCCTTCTGAAACTCCAAATTCAATAGATATAGTTACAAGTATTCCTCTTGAGCCCGTACCTGTTATGTTTTCTAATGATAATATTCCTGTACCTAACACCATTGTTGCAGCTATTCCCACTGATCTTAATCTTCCCATTGCACTTTGTAAAGGGAAGAGAAAGTGTACAACCCATTGCATTTCACACCATCTTTCCTACAATGCCTTATCACCCTCCTACCGTGTTTTCCTTTCTTTTCTGGATTCTGTGTCTATACCCAGGAATGTTACTGAGGCYCTCTCCAAACCTGAGTGGAAAATAGCCATGCAAGAAGAGATGGAAGCCTTGGTTAAAAACCAAACTTGGGAAATAGTAGATCTTCCCCCAGACAAGGAGATAGTCGGATGTAGATGGGTATTCATACTGAAGTATAGGGCCGATGGCAAGATAGAGAGGTACAAGGCAAGGTTGGTAGCAAAAGGGTATACTCAGACCTATGGTGTTGATTATCTAGAAACCTTTGCACCGGTAGCTTAGACGAGTTCGGTTCGTATTCTTTTATCTCTGGCAGCCACCTATTCATGGCCTTTGTTTCTGCTTGATGTCAAAAATGCTTTCCTTAATGGTGATTTACAGGAGGAGGTATATATGGACATTCCAACAGGCTTTTATGAAAATGTTGGTAAAGGAAAGGTGTGCAAACTCAGAAAATCTCTGTATGGGCTGAAACAGTCACCTAGGGCTTGGTTTGACAGGTTCAGAGGGGCACTTATCCGTTTTGGATACACACAAACCTAGTCTGATCACACCCTCTTTGTAAAGAGGAGAGATGCTCTGGCGTCAATTTTGATTGTGTATGTGGATGATATAGTGGTTACAGGAAATGATCTGGAGGAGATTGATGATCTCAAAAAATCATTGCAACAAGAATTTGAGATCAAAGATCTTGGTGAGTTCAAATACTTGTTGGGGATTGAAGTTGCAAAATCCAAGCATGGGATCTTCATCTCACAGAGAAAGTATGTACTTGTGCTTTTGCGGGAGACTGGGAAGCTAGGACCAAACCAACAAACACTTCTATTGATCTAAATCACAGAATTAATGGTGTTGATGGTGAGTTGGTAAAAGATGTGGGGAGATATCAAAGAATCGTGGCCAACTACTATATTTGTGCATGACACGAGTAGACATTTCTTATGCTATTAGTGCTGTGAGTCAGTACATGCATGCACCTCGGGTTCAACACTAGGAAGCTATTGAGAGAATACTTGCATATCTGAAAAAGTACCCTGGTAGAGGCATTCTTTTCTCAAATCATGACAATCTGAAACTAAAATCTTATATAGATGCAGACTGGGCAGATGCTTAGATGACAGGAGGTCTACATCAAGAGTGTGTACCTTTGTAGGTGGAAACTTGATCTCCTAGAAGAGTAAGAAGCAAGCGGTTGTGGCAAGGTCAAGTCTTGAGGCTGAGTATAGATCCATGGCTCATGGTGTCTCAGAACTTATTTGGGTTAGATCTCTTTTGAGTGAGATCGGGGTGAAAGCAGAGAAACCTATGATGCTGTATTGTGACAATCAGTCTGCAATCAATATTGCCCATAGTCCAATTCAGCATGACAGGACAAAACACATTGAAGTTGATAGACACTTTATGAGAGAAAGGGTAACAACCGGAGAAGTCTGTTTGCTTTATGTCTCTTTAGAGTTGCAGCTGGCTGATGTTCTCACTAAAGGGGTGGCAAAGAACAAGCTTGAACATGATCTACGCAAGTTGGGAATGTGTGATATTTACTCCCAACTTGAGGGGGAGTGTTGAAGATTAATCAGTTTTATGGTGTTTTTCTGAGTAGATGTTTTATGTTAGTTGTTAAATAGGAGGTGGGGACCACAGTAGTTATGTGAGTCCAAATTTTATAATGTTTTTGAGTCTTATATATGCAGTTTTATGTTTTGCCACCCTATAAGGGCATAGTTGTCTTTATACTTTTCTATTATTTTTAGTATAAATAATAAGTGAAGGGGGCGGCCAGATTATTGCTCTCTTTTCTTTTCAAGATCTCTTCTTCTCTTCTTCTCTTCTTCTCTTCTTCTCTTCTTCTCCTTCTCTCTTCCTTCTCTCTTCAAGAAACTTCCTTTTCTATTCATATTTTTGAATTCAGCAGATTTCTACTATGGGTAACCCTTCAGGTATTGGGGGGGCCATTAGAGACGAAAATGGTTCCATCATTTCCTTGTACTCTGGTCCGGTGGAGGTAGGTGATGTGACAAGGGCAGAGTTTGTAGCTGCAGTATATGGGGTTGAGAAGGCTAAAGAGTTGGGGATCAATAGATTGATCATCGAGGGAGATTCAAAAACTGTGATAAAATGGTTGTAGAAAGGGGAAGGGGTGACTTGGCAGTTGAAGAATGATTTCAGAAGATTTAAATGGATGT
>NW_010729335.1:241933-267033 GCF_000365185.1 Nelumbo nucifera
AYRTSWATTCAGGTGGGATGGGTAAGGAGATCTGCCAACAGTTTGGCAGATAGCTTAGCAAAGCAAGGGGTTCAAAGAACATATATGTTTTGGGCACATTTGTAATTCTGTACTGGGTCAGCTTACTATGCTGATTTCTTTTGTAACTTATTGTTGTATCCTAAAGTATTTAATCAATAAAAGTTTCAAAGTTATTGATCAAAAAAAAAAAAAAAAGGTTTGACCTCAACCTAACCTAACCTGGCCCAAGTTAACTCGCTGTTGAGTCACGTCCCCATTGCATTATCAATGGAATTCTTGCCAAATTAATCTCAACTTGCTAAAAATTTTAATTAGTTTGTTTATAACTTCTTTTGTCAAGAAACCTACTAATTTATTACTAGTAGACTGATATTGTAAGTAGATTTCCTATGCTTCAACCTTTTCCTTGCTGTAATGTTTATATACTTCAATGTGCTTGGTACAGTTTTTGATAGCATTGTGGGCAATGTTAATGGCAGCCTTGTTAAAACGATACAACCTCAGGGGCTGATACACACATGCTCCGAAATCAGCCAAGACTCGTTTCAACCTTTATTGTGCAGTAGTTGGATGGCAATCTCTTACATCTGTTGAGCCTTTCCAATTTGTGTTTGTGTAGGCTTCAACACGTAGGTGACCCCTGTTGGTGAATAAAAGACCTTTTATTGGAGTAGACTTCAGGTATCCCAAAATCCTTTCTACTGCTTCAAGATGTGAGCTATGAGGAGCATGTGTATATTGATTATTGACCCAGAACCTCAACAGCATACAAGGCATCAGGCCTTGTCAATGATAAGTAGATCAACTGTCCTACCAATCTCTGAAACTTTTCAGCATTAACTAATAACTCACCGTCATTCACATTTATTTTGTGGTTTAAATCGATGGGAGTTTTATCTGGTCTATCCCTAAGCTCTCTTGTTTCTTTCAACAAGTCCAAAGTATACTTATATTCTGAAATGAATATTCCCTTGTTCAGTCTAGCCACTTTAATACCTAAGAAGTATTTTAAATTTCTTTGGGCTATAATTTCAATTTCAGTGGAAAAATATTGTTTGAGATTCTTAATCTCCACATGAAAATTCCTATTGAGCACAATATATACATAAACAATTAATGCTGTTGTAGCCTGTGCATTAGTCTTCACAAATAATCTGTGATCAACTTAGCTTTGCTTGTACGCTGGTCAAACCTAGCCAGAGGCAATTTCTTAAGCCCATATGTTGCCTTCTTCAACAAGCATGCTAGTAGCATACAAATTTCTTCTCAAAGATCACCATGTAAGAATGCATTTTTAATACCCAATTGGTAGAAAGGCCAAGAATATATTACAGCTCTCAAAAGAAGAACTTGAATTTAATTCATTTTCACTACTGGTGCAAAAGTTTCTAATTAGTTGATTCCATACATTAGGGTGTATCCTTTTGCAACAATCTCTCCTTGCATCTTTCTATTGAGTCATTAGCTTTATACTTGAATGGTAAAAACCCATTTTCACTGTACAGCCTTCAGGTACATCTTTTTTCTAGAGCACGTATCTCATCTTCCATAGCCTTCCTCCACTCAAGTTTTGACATTTCTTCTGCAAGATTGCGAGTAATAGAATCAGAATAAATGACATAGAAAACTACAAAAAGAAGTGCTGAAAGAATATGATATAAAATTAGAAATACAGTGTTGAGTGCAACTATGAGACCTTTCCTAATAGCAATTTGAACATTAAAATCATTAGGTATGGGGATAGAAGCAAGATGTGTGGTGTCACTAATCTTCTGTCTTCTTGCTCCACCTTCTATTTTAAACTTGAAGTTGCTTGCTGGTAGAGATGTCAGTAGTAGGAGAGGAAGAGGATGGAAGAGGAATAGGAGGTGGAACTATAGTGGTAAAACTGATGACCAACGTGAAGAGCTTTGTATCTTGATTTCAACAAATACAACCAAAGTAAATTTGGAGAAATCATCTATGGTGGTAATAAAGTATCAGATATCCCCAAATGCATCATGGGTAAAGTACATGCACATCAGTGAACAATGGGAAAAAGTTCTTTTATTACTTGCAAGATGTCACAATTGATACTGAAAAATTTTTCATTTATGAAAAGTTAAAAATCTTCCCTCTACTTGCAAATATTTAATAAATTTTGGGATTTTCCATTTCTTTTCCTATGTTTAGGATCAAAGCGAAGGTTTTGATGTCAATGTACTGTTGTATCTTCATATCATTTAATAGAATTTATCTTTTTGTTGCTAAAAATGCCAAGTAATCCAAATGGGACTTTCAATGAAATCTTGATGTAGGTCAGGAAGAAGGTGTTTATGCCTGGGTTGCTGCAAACTATGCTCTTGGAACCTTGGGAGGTGATCCTAAGGAAACCACAGGAATAATTCAACTTGCTGAAGGTTCTATTCAGGTTCTGTTTGCTATCTGTCATCATAAATTGTCATTTTGTTCTGTAATTTACATTCTAGGAATCATTGTATGTTTTCATGACTGGAGAGATTGCCAAGTTTTGAAGTCTTGTGGCTCATAGTTTGCGGCTTTCTATAATCACAACTTACTATTCTAAGTCAATGAATCTGTTACATGAGACTGATCTTCTAGATAAACCCATGGAAACACTTTTTAGGAATGAATCAGGCCAAGTGATGCTTCAGGTCCGATTGGCATTGGTGACTCATTGAAAGCAGAAATACTGACATTAATGGAGAGTTCTCTGAAGGAGGTCCACTTGAGATGCTTTTTTGAAGATTGAAGATAAAAACTTTATGTCCGAGGAGTTCAGAGTCAATGGGAAACTCACAGTGAGGATTAGGGAGAAGGGAATGGCATAGGTTTTTCTGGAGAGATGTACTTGAGTGGTTTAAAAATTTCTTAGAAGTAGCTTTTCAAACTAGTAGAGATTCAAACTAGAAGAGCATGAAAGAAGTGGAAGGGAGATGATTTGCTGCAGAGAGAAAGAACAACACAAAATGAAGTTTCATCTCTGTTGTCGAGTCTTTTGAGAATGGAAGGAAACAGCTGGTGTGTTTCTCTGCAGGAAAAAGAAACGGGGAGGGATTGACACCTAGACTCAATGCCTCCAACAAGGTTGCCAACCTTCAAGCCTTCACCTATCGGATGACAGGCTTCTTTGGCTGGTGGATGGTTTGGGGGCTTTTGATACGACATAGGAGGAACAAAGTCCAAACAATCTTCCACCTACTAACCCCTCTCCTAATAGGACATGGGATCCTAAATCTAATGCAAGATGATGTGTACAGATAGTGTGTGAGTGGACATTCAAAGGAAGAAACAAAATATCATTTAACTATCAAGCCAATAACAAGAATAACATCCAACAACATGAAACAAAATAATAACTAGAAGCAGAGGGATTATTCACAATAAAAGCAACTAAGAGAAATGGTTCCCCATGTGGACCCCACCTATGGTCCAAGATCCTCCCCAGTGGAGTCGCCAATCTGGATCGTCAGAAAATGGCTTACTTGGACTGATTTGGAGTCACTATCCATCAAGGAGAATGAATAGGGAGTGATGGGCCTCCTTTTTTTTTTTTTTGAAATCCCATTTTGGTCTTTATAGTGATTTTGTATAGGAAGGTACTGGCTTAGCAGGTTTGGGTAAGAATTGGATGAGAGAGGGAAGGGGTCAGGCACCCCTCTCCCATTTCCCATAGGTGGGGTCTGCATGGGGGATTCTCAAAATAAGCATAAACACAAAGCCTGTAATTCTCAATCAATGTAAAATGAGAAAGCTCAAAGACCTAAGCAAGGGAGAAAATGGTTATTCTTTCATAGCCCCTTGTTTGCCCAAAACATTTGCTGTCTCACAGCCCCTTATTTAGCCAAAGAGTCTACCATTCCATTTGCTGTGTTCTTCTCACCCACTTAAAGGCAACATTTAGCTCCCTTGTTAGGCTTACAATCTCTCTGAATTTATACCGGAAGACCCAAGGGATCTGGGAACTGTTTCTGGTGCATGAGACAACTACTTGAGAATCCCCATCCACCTTTATATTGTGGAAGCCCAATTGTTTTGCAAGCCTTATCCCCTGCAGTAAACTGACCAGTTTTGCTGTCAAAGCATCATCATGGTCCAAGGGTCCTGGATACAAGGCCACCACTCTACCTTCTGTATCACTGAAAAAACACCCCCTATTATAGCCAATCCCCCTGTTGCCAATAAAGCTTCTATCAAAGAGTTTTATGAAGTTGGGGGCCAGGGGCTTCCACTCCATCACTACCCTCGCCTTGTCTTGAGCCAATAGTACCACCTCTTTCCACATGAATTTTTAAGTCATCCAATGTTTTCACCCGGTGTGTAGCTTTTAGTTTAACTAAATCAAAGATTCAAAGATTTCTGCCTGAGTCCTATTCTTATCATTGAAAATTAACTCATTTCTTTCTTCCCCAATAGTTGAAACCATAGCTGCTCTCGTTGCTTTCCAAAGTAATCTTCCTCTTTTTGTTTGCTGTCTCAAGAAGTTAGGATCAAAAAGGCCCACCGCATCTTGAGGAGTCCATTTGCACCCAAAAAGAAAACAAAATTGCTCCCAAATACAAAACATAAAGGAATAGGAAATAAAAATATGGGAAATTCTTTCACCACTACTCAAGTAGAGAGAACACATGTGAGAGGATAGGCATTTATTTGGCCTTCTTTCTTGCCGCACATCACAGGTGTTGATCTTCCCAAGAAAGATATCCCAACAGAGGGCCTGAATTTTAGGAGGGAAAGGCTTGCTCTAAATTTCTTTTTACCTCGAAGTTCACCCCCAAGGCAGTAAGTTGTGTTAAGAAATTGAAAAAGGAAGCACAAGTGGAAGATCCAACTGGAGATATTAACCACACCTTGTTGTCCTCCAAATTTTGATCCAAATAAATTGACTCAAGTCTAGCCAACTAAAACATAAGAGATTCACATTCAGAATTCCTAAGCCCAACTTTTCTACTTCTTTTATCATTCATTTCCTATTTTATTTTACTTAGTATTATTTTAATATGTTTATTAAGGCCACCTTGGTTAATCTAGAAGAAGCCTACGGTCACACCTACAAAGGAACATTTCATGGTTCAAAACTAAATGAGGACTTTAGCAAATGAAAGTAGGAAAACAAAGAAGAACACTTATTACCCTATAAGATGTGTGATCAGTCTATGGTTTCAGATTTTTTTTTTCATCCCATCACTTCCTAAAGCCATACAACAAAACACAAGAAGATTTCAACAGTCTGTCCAAACTAAAATGGCAAGGCCACATACCAGATTTAATTCAATCGCTAGACATTAAAATAATAAAAAAGAAAATGACTAACAATCAGATAAATTGGAGATCAATTTGCATTCGAGGTCTAAAGATATATATATGAAACACAAATGGAGCTAGGGTAAAAGGAAACAACAAATTTATGGAATTTTGGATTTTATAATTTAGGATGCTTGGACAATCTATCATGGGCGATGCACTCACCTGTTAATCCATTAGCAAACAATCTGAATTAGCTGAGTTAGATATAAACTGAAACAATCATTTCTACGTACGGGAAATTAGAGCAAGGAGAACATGGTGCAAATCCCCGAGAGAATTTATTCAAGGAGAATGAGACCCAAAAAGTGAAACTAATGATCAGCCAAACTAAGGAAGTTAAACCATAAACCTGTCATGACTAAATCACAATCTGAAAAGATATTTAAAGGGTAAAGTTAAAATATGAATGACAGGGCACTTCCTAGTTAATTACACTAATCTATAGTTAAATACCCAAAAACACCATCAATTCAGTATAGATATAACAGTATGGGATCATTGTTTGACTTGATATTAAGCAAAACAAAGATTGGGAAGAAAAGGATAGCAAACAGAATAACAAAATTAAAACACGCCTTATTGAGTTTCAGAATGGCATTAATTAAATAAATGAAGTGCTGGAACTTACTGGGGAATGGAGGCAACCTCTGTAATGGGAGATATCAACCGAATATAAATCCTCGATCAAATAAGTTCAAAGGAACTGAAATTATTCAGCGGATTTGAAAGTAATCCCACCATATCAAGCTAGTACTATGGTTGCTAAGTTAGGAAGCAAGAGAGATTTGTCTTCTCAAATGTAGCCTTCTTGGATATAAGGCGATGCTGCTATTCAAACGATAAGATGCTTATGAGGATCTAAGACAAAACCCGGTTAATCAAATTCTATGGGATAAGATGCCAGTTATGTTGAAGAGGTCGACAATGGTAGATTGAGAAGATTCCATGAAATTCTGATGTAGTTCCAATGGGAGGAAAGGGAAAATAAGATTTGAATTAGTTGATGGTCAGCGATGGTAACAATACCCTGTTTTTTCTTTTGAAAAATGAGCAAAGGAAGAGAAAAAAGGGAATGAAAAACTAAGAAGAAAGGATAGAGAGGAACCGAAAGAAAGATAAGCATAGAAAGGAAGAGGAGGGTGGCGATACTTTGGTTCGGTTGTAGCAGTGGGGATGTAGGGAAGGAAGGAGAAGAAGGAGAAAGAGAAAAAGATAGAGGGAGAGAAGCAATGGGGTAGGTTGCCTTTGTGGTCGAGTTTGTTGGTGGGAGAGAAAGCGATGAAGAGTAGCCTTTTGAAAATTTAATTTGAATGAAAACTTTAGGTGAATTTTATATTAGGGAAGAAGGGTAGTTTCATGATTTTGTAAGGTTTTAGGGGCATTTTAGCTATTCTTGGGGTAGGTGAGGACAAAAATGGTTACAATTGGGTGGGCTAGATTTTGGGATCAGTTATGGACGATGAAGATGGGTCCTGAGGGTGTAGGAAGGTCTTTAGGTTCTGCGCCAATAGAATAGGAATCTTTTTAGTTAAGGTGGCAAATGAAGGTATTTTTGGGTGAAAATTGTCAAGGTGGGGTTTTTGAGTGTTTTAGACCCAATGGAAGGGCTTGGTTGGTTCAACTATGTTTGGATCAATGGGATTTGAAGGATGAATGAATGGGCCAATGAGAAGGCTCAAAATGGAATCTTTGTCTAATGGAGGCACCGATGAGGGAATTTTGGGATGAAACTTGACTGGGTAGGGTTTCCAAGGGTCTTGGACGAATTGACATGGTCTGATTAGTTTAAATGTGTTTGGATTAGGGTAATGTGAGGCAAAAGTGTTCTAACCAATGGAATAGGCTGAAATGGAATCTAGTTTTGGAGGGGTACATAGAGGAATTTTGGGCTGGAATTTGACTGGGTAGGGTTTTCGAGGGTCTTGGACAATTGGCAGGGTTTGATTGGTCTATAAGAGTTGGTTTCAAGGTGATTTGGAGTATGGGTATTATGATTAATAAGGATGCTTGAAATGGAATCTAGGTTTGATGGAAAGCCAGATGGTGAAGATCAAAGGTGAAAATGCATGATAGGTGTTTGATGGGATCTAACGGAAAAGATAGATTTTCAAATGGATGGGTAGAAATTTTGCATGATGGCTGCATAGCGGAAAAGATAGATTTTCAAAATCTGAAAGCATCAAAGGTTGCATCTTGGATTGTTAATGGGTCAAATGGAGAAGTTTTGCCGCGAAAATTTGCATGATGGCTGAGTATGGGCTTTTGGTTAGTGGTAGAGTTTGATGTGATTGGTGAGATGTGGTTGAGCAGTTTTAAACCTTGAAGGTTTCGTTTAATCAGAAACGCTAAAATGGAATCTATAGTGGATAGAGGGTGAGGTTATGGAGTTTGGGGCTGAAATTTGATTTGAATTGGTATTTTCAGGTTTTGAATCAAAAAGTGATTTGATGGTTACAATGTGGGTGGGGTTTGAGCAAGGCCATTGGATCAAGTTGGACAGGTTTAACGGTGGATCTTGGGTATTTCTTGCTAATATTTGGTTCCCTAGGTTTTTTAGGTATTTTGAAAAGATCAGAATGGTCTGATCAGGCATTTGGGGTATGTATTGTGGGTTTAGGAAGGGACCGAACAAAAATCGGGTGCTGACACCAAATAATTAGCTACTCTTTTAGATGCTTTAAGATGCTTCTGCATCAGTTTTTGAGATAGAGCTTTATTTGATTTCCCTTTCATTAAAATAAAGAGCAGGTTTTCTCACTTCCATGAGGATTATACATCTCTATCAAATAACAACTGATGACAAAGAAATAGGTGCTTTTGGTCTATCTTTTCTGTTTCTAAGTTTTTTTTTTTTTTTTTGATTGATCTGTTTCCAAGTTTATTTGGTTCATAGTCTTCAATTCTTAATTTGAGGATAAGTGTACTTGCTATTTTAAGTTTGTTGGGTCATGCTATGCATTTAGGATGATGCCTTGCCATCCTTTCTACTCTGGAAGCTCCTGTACTCTTGCTACTTATTTGCTAGATCATGGGATTATTCACTAGAGTTTTTGTATTTACACCCCTCAACAAAATGGGGTGGCTGAAATAAAGATTCACCATATTCTTGGTGTGATAAGGAGTATCATATTTATTTCACATATTTCTATTCGGTTTTATGGGGATGCTATTCTTACTGCAATATGTCCTAATGATGACCTGTTTCCTATTCCTTTAAAGAGTCTTTGCATGTACATGTTATATTCATATTTTAGGTCCTCATAGATTAAAATTTAACCCAAAAGACATTTGTTTATTTCTTTTCATGCTTCTACACAAAAGGGGTAGTTTGTATATGCCCATGGTCTTCAGAAAATATGCAGTTCTCTGCTTGGGCTTAGAACCTTTCCAATCCTTATTTATCATTTAGTCCTAAAATCATCACTTTCTATCCCATTACTGCCCTCTTAATCTATTCTTTGAGTGATAACCATCCGTTAATTTGGTATTAGAGTAGTTGTTCCTATATCAAGGTTGTATTAGAGCACAAGAGGAGTGGTTGCAAGAAGGTGGGCAGAGGAATCTTTGAAAGCACTAGAGGCAGTGGTCATGGCGGGAGAAAGTATTAAAGCATTGTTCAATTGTGTTTGAGGTGGTAGAGAGTTGATTGTATGGCTTTGATCTTTTCTTTGCATTTGTTTCAGGGGTTGGTTTGTTTTGTATCTGAGATGGTGTTTTGGTGGTCCTAATGTCTAGATTTAAAATGGCCTTCTCTAGGCATTGCAGGCTTCATTTGTTGAAGTGTCTAGGTACAGAGATGGCTGTCAGGTTGGGTGTTGTTCGATTTATATTCCGTAAAGAGTTCTAAGTATACAATTTACACGATGGTTCCTCTATGCATCTTGTAAGTTGTATACTTTCTCCTTGTTTTAATAAAATTATTATTTACTATGAACAGTAAATAAATAATTTGGTTTCTGAGAAATCTAGAATGCTGTTAACCATTGGGAGATGATATATGTTGAATAGATTTATGCTTGCAAGGTGCCAACCAGCTGGTTGGTATGGTCTCCTGCTGGTCATAGCAGAGACTTGGGATTGAATCCTGCCTGCACCTGGGTTGGGGGATGGGCCACCCCCCATTGTGTAGCCCTTCAAAAGATATCAAAAAAAAAAGAAAAAAACAGATTTATGCTTGATTTTTCACCTTATGTACTTCTGTATGCAGGTAACATTTTCTCCAAGAGGATCTCTGCCAATTCAATTTTCACGGGTGATTGAACTTGTTGGGGTTACTTACAATCTTTATTCTGAAAGCACTTTTCACTTTGGTCAGGTAGTTCCCTTAATTCATACTGTTTCATCTCACATGTTTGACTCTTAGTTTGTCAAGTAACTCAGAGTTGCCTCCAAATTGATGTGATGAGAGAAAAGCAAAGTTTGAGGAAAGAGGTGTAATAAATTACCATGTGAAAAGACAGAATTATTAATCTTCCAAATCATTGTTTTGTTTTGTTTAATTTCTGGCCATCATGGGTATTTTTTGTAATTTTCCTGTCCAAATATTTTGTAGCTTTTTTGGTTCTTAGTAGGGTTCAGTTTAGTTTAGGTTTAGCATTTCTTTGTTATATGGCATAGCTAGTTGAACAAAAGGTCAAAGGGATTACTTACCTATGACGTAATCCTGCAGGATATGACAAGTAGGTGTTGTGTCACATTCATGATATAAAAGATGTGAAGAGAGTTATTGCTTATTATCTATAAGTCTAGGTACTATGTAAGTACAGTGTTTTTGGTGATCTTTTAGTTGTTTCAAAAATATATAAACCCTAAGAGATTTTGGTGAAGTTCCAGCCAAGCACATCCAACTGGTATATCCCATTTGCCTTATAACCACTCTCAACTGTCCTTTTAGGGTCTAGATCCTAAAATGCACAACAATCAGGGAAGGTTGTCACTAAGAAATTCAAATTCTTAGTTAGGCTAGTAATGAAAAATAAATTTGTACCAAGTTTGGGAACATGAAGAACTGATAGAAGAGTCTAACTATTGGATACTAATATTTCCCTTCCTTGAGATTGGAGCAAGAGAATCATTAGCTGCACACACCTAAAGCTATAGACACCTTTTTATTACTACAACACACGTGATTAGAGTGGAATTAGGGATGCAAGTCAGGTCATGTTAGGTTAAGTTGAGGTCAACCCAAAGCCAATCTGAGTTGTTGAAGCCCAATCCTATCCCTAACCCAACCTGACATTTTTTGGGTTTGGTTAGGGATTGGGTTGGGCTTGGTTTGGCTTCAGGTTGATCTGATTTCTTTATTTCATTTTACTGAAATGTTCTTATTTCATAGACTCAAGATTATCAGATTAAAGTTCACTGATTTCATCATTATAATATGTATAAGTACACAGTTATGGTGATTCAGGTGTAATGTACTTATATACACTAGAAAATTTTTGCCTTCAAACTTATARTTGTTGATATACATGTCTTCATGAACACATAATTCATTGCATGCATGCAGGCATGTATATTTATGTAACATTTATAAATTAAAACACGAAGGCGTGTTAGGTTCGGGTTGGCCAAGGCCTCAAGCCTAACCCAACACGAAGTTTATATTCTTCAACCCTAATTGTAATCCAAGCTTCAACTACCTGGCCTGACCCAAGTTGCACCCTTAGGTGAAACTTGAGTATGTTAACTCATTCTGAATTCAATGATATGAATAGGGGAACTTCAGGTTATTTTTGGTTCTGGATATTAGGGCATATTCCATTGTGAAAAGAGAGTTTTTATTCATTGTAATGCTGTGTTATTTTCACACTTCGTTATGTTAAGATATTGTACCCAATTGCTTGTAACCTTTTCTATTTTAATGATTTGTTTTTTCACTATAAAAATCGGTTTGCCTGTGTTGTTTATGTTCTTAATCTTATATTTCTCTGTATGGATCCAACTATTGATCCTTGTGAATCTTCTAAGGATGTGATTCTAACCTTAATTTGCATGTAGGATGAAGCTTGGGCATCAGTACTTGGATTGCACAGTTCTCAAGATTTGGGATCATGTAAGTGTTGAAATTGATGTTTGGGGTTAGTCATTTTACCTATCGTTATTTTTTGGAAGGTATTATAGTTGCTCAAGTTTACAATTAGTAAGTAGTAACCACTTCTAGAAAAAAATATTTTTCTTTCTTCATTTCACACAAGTTTCACTTGATTCTTTGTTCTTCACCTACTTATCTGACTTTCTTTACAAGAACTTTGCAAAGCTTTTTTTTAGGTAGCTTGTGAAATTTTGTGACTGTTGTAGATGAAGAACACATTGGCTATCTTTTCTTGTTCTTCACATACACTTATATTCAACAACTCCAACTACAAATTAAAAAGAATCATTTTCAAAATTAGTATTTTATGAACCAATGGAATAAATAATTTATCAAATCCACATATATATCAAAAAATGATTTAATTTCAAGAAATTTATACAAATAAAGATATTAATAATAGAATAATTATTCTAATACTTAAAATTTATAAATTTGCACATGATATGTATCTTAAAATTTTAATAAATTATTAATTAATATTTTAATTTGCATTAAATAACAATGTATTTATTATTTATAAAAATAAAAATATTGTTTACAAAATATTTGAGAATATAATATAAATTGAATTAATCAAATCCACTAATCTACATTTATATAAAAATAATTTTGTATTTTAGAAAATTTATAAAAATAAAAATATTAATAATGGAATAATTATTTTGGTAATTAAAATTTATGAATTTTCATATGATATGTATCTTCAAATTTTAATATATTTGATATATTTTAAGCTAAGATTATATATTTTTTATAAATTGTTAATTAATATTTTACTTTACATTTTATATAACATATTTATTTTTTTAAAAATGAAAATATTGTTTACTGAACATTTGAGAATTAATTTTTTAGTTGATTTTTTTGGTAATGTTAAACTTTAAAAATGGTAAAATAGAAAAGATTGATGTAATAATTCAAATAATAGTTGCATATGTTTTATGCCTTCGACTTTAATAGAAAATAAAATAATAATGGATTTTCGCATGTATTAATTTCTAATAATCTATATAATGTGTCTTGGATTCTTGATTGATGCATTATCAATAAAATATATTTCTTCATATATACCATTAAAATATACAATTCCTATGTATTTATACATTATTTATTGTTACTTTGGCATTAACTTAATATTATTAATATATTTATGGAATTTCTATGCATTTCCCTAGCGTATCCAAGCGTTTCCATATTTTTTGTCCGTATCCATGTGTTTCCCAAGTGTATCCGTATCCTTATCCATATTTGTATCCAAGTTCCTGATACGATACTCGATACCAATACTTTGATCCTTGGGCCCATCTCATCTCTTTATCCCTTCTTCAAATGTCCCTTCCTCTTCCTTGGCATCCAAATCCGCATTTTGGTTTATAATCTCTTGTTTCCTCTCTTCAATCCTTCCAAATTGTTGGATGTTCCATTCCTTTATCTTGGCCTTTAATTCCTTTAATTTCCAATGGAACTTTGTTCCTTCCCAATTTACCCTGTCTTTCTCATATCCATTTGTGCCATATATATTTGTCAACATCCATCACTCTGTCTACACTTCATGGAAACTGTAAAGTTTCCAATAAGTTCTTCTGCTCTTTCCATCAACTCCTCATTCCACAAGGCCACCATTCCTCCTGAAGCTCCCCAAGATGGACACATTGCCCAATTATAGCCCACCTTGCCTTCTATACACTTTAAGCCCACCTTTAGTCAAATCTTGCTAATTTAGATTCCTGGACAAGCACTGCATCTTGATCTTCTTTCCTAAATACTTTATTATAGCCCTATTTCTTACATTCCCCAGCCCTCTCACATTCCATCTTAAGATCATCATTTAACTCACAATCAGTCCCCTTTTACTCTGCCCGGTACTTGTTCTTTCTTCTCCCCTTTCTCTCACTAAATTCTTTATCCCCTTTTACATCAAGTTTTAGTCTTCCGGACTAACTTCCTTTTTCCTCACCTTTCCTTCATCCTTTCTTCTTCTTAGAAAGACTTTTAATTCATTTCGGTCTTTCTGGCTACATCCCAGTTTTCCTACAAAATCATCCATAAAATCTTCTCAGTTTCATTAATATTCTTACCTTCTCCCTACCTCCCTCATCTCCATTCCCTCTACCCCTCATACTGGAAGTTGAATCTCCTCCGTCCATCTTGCTGTTATTATAATCCTCCTCCAATTCCTTCCTTTTTAATTCCTCCAAAAGATTTTCTATTAATTCCCAAATTTTCCTTTCCCTTTCCTCATCACTCTCTTTTCCCAACTCCCTACCCACTTTTGTTCCTCCAGGCTTCTAGGCTTTGTGGCTTAACATCTACCTCGGAATTTGGAAAACAGGCTACAGACACAGTACAAGGATTAGTAGTAGTACCAAAATCAGAATCAGAATTCACACCCATACCTAGGATGGGTAAGGAAGACAGCATGGGAACAACACTACAAATAATAATATATATTTATGTTCAACTAAAATTAAAATAGAATAATCTTTAAATTAGTATTTTATAAGCGTTAATGAAATGAATAATCTATCGAATCCACTAATTAACTTTTATATCTAAATATGTTTATTAATTTCAAGAAATTTATAGAAATAAAAGCACTAATAACAGTAGGCATTGTAGAGTTCATTGGACAATGTTCAACAACAAAGAGTGGGCTGGTTCTATGTTTGATGGGTTTAGTTCAGTCAAAGCAAAGACTACCCCTGTTTGTTCTATTGCAAAAAGCATACATTGTCTCCAACATTTAAAGTTGGTTCCGTTGAAAGGTTCAATCTTGGATAAATCTGGAACCATGGACAATATCCGGTTTTCCATTATAGCGGCAGTGGAGATAGGTTCCATATGTGAATGTGGTTTTAAGACCATTATAAATATAAATAAAGGGAGAGAATGGAACTTATTGTTTTGGCGCAAAACTGAACCGTTACAAGCTGTGAAATATCTAGTCTGAGTTGCAAAACACTATGAAACACTCCTAGTCACTATCCTTTAAAACCACATTCATTTATAGAAGTAGAGTTGTCTGTATTGTGTGTGTGTGTGCACACGCCATTTGGTTGTCCAACTCTCTATTTATAGAGAATTTATAGACACATGAGTGGACACAAAAGTGCCCCAATAGAGAGAGAGGTATCTCTCCTGAACACTGGCAAGCACCTATTTGAAGATACATAAAGAAGAAGACAACAATTTAAACCAAAGAACCGCTTAAATAGATTAAAAAACAGTTAGACAGGTTAAATAGTCGTAACTTAAACATTTAAATCAAAATTCATTTAAAAAGGATACGGTGTGGCTTGTGTACACCCACACCTATGCCCTGATCTGGCTCAGCCTGGTTCGATGCATGCACATTGTGAGAAGCACCTGCAATCCCCCACAAACATGTGAGAACAATGTATAGTGTATTCACCTTCAATGGTTCTCTACCCAAAGCAATAACAAGTTAACTTATAAGCTGATGAACACCACCACTTTTCCCAAGCAATGTTCAAAATTTCGATACGATACACCCCATATCGGGCTTATCGTATTGTATCGGTGGCTTAATGATACGCCCCTACAGGGGTCAGATTGGGGTCTGACCTGGTTCAGGGAGTAGACCAGCCTTAGACCTGGTTCAGGGCGAGCTTCGATACAGGCCGATACACATCAATATTTTAAACCTTGTTCGCAAGCAATGCGGGGCAAGGTGCTTAAACATGCTTCAAGAGGCTAGGATAAGAGGTAAAAATGAAAAACAAATAAGACAAGCATTCTTCATAAAGAGAGGGAAAGAATCATTTATTTTCAATCTTCCCTTGAAAACCAAATAAATACAACATTCTACTTGTGTTTTGCTTAAGACTAGGTGGCACAACAGCTAACCCTATTCCATTCTCCTTAGCATAGTTGTCAAGGCGCCCTTTGAGGCTTGCCTCGCCTAATCGCCAAGCAGTTTTGTACCATGTATTGTAAAATACTTTTTTATTCTTTATTTTTTGACATTATAATTATAAAATAGGCACTGTTAAACTAAAATATTCATTTTGTGTGTTTATATACTAATTTGTTTTTATTATTTTCTTATTTGTTAGGATTTAACCAATACAAACAATGCTAAATGCTGTATTGAACCTCAAAGACTTTAAAATCTGAACCAATAAGGAAGAACTTAAAATTTTGTCTAATCAACACATTTTCTACTACTATTTCTTTTTCTTCTTTTCCTATAACAAAAATAAGGGTTCAGCCCCCATATTTTTTGAATTTTCTTTTCCTTCTTTTTTTTCTTCTCATGAATATGTTGATTTTCCATACTTTAACATGAACTCTATACTTTTCTTATGAAAATTATGAATAATTATTAAGGAAATATGGCTATGGTACCTAGGGAACTTTCCTAGGATCTATGCTTTCTATATAAAAAATCCATCGCCTAGGTGATTAGCTGACAAGGCGCCTTGCCTTGCCTTGCCTTGCCTTGAAAACTATTCTCCTTAGTAATACATATGTAGTTATGGGCAATGCGGGCTGCTTAAAACAAATTAGTAAGGATAAGGATATTACAAGTAAATATTCTTACTCCCATTGTCCATATGTGGGATCATTTTCTTGTGGCTCCACTTTTCTTCTTGGAAGGGACCATGGTTTGCCATGTCCTCCATTAGACATCTTAGCTGATTGGAACCAATCCGAAAAGTTGGTCCCTTCAAATTTTTATAGTTGTTATTTGGGCGTTAGAACTCTCTCTGGTTCCTATATAGTCATTAGAATAAGTCTTAAAATCTTTAGAATTTTCTATCTTCCATCAAAATGTTTAACACCTCTTGCCAACCCCCAACAATCTTCTCATATTTTTGTGAACACTAGAACCCTAATAGGTCTGGTGGCAAAATAGAACCATCAAAAAATTTCAAAAAAAAAAAAAAAGATATCTCTGAACATATAAAGTTGTAAATTGAATTGCAAAAGATTCAGATATCTGCCATCGATCAAACTAAGCAACTTCTGTAGACAGATCAAGTCTTCATTGAGCCAACAAAGATGTTGAAGATTAATCAGTTTTATGATGTTTTTTATGA
Organism: Nelumbo nucifera; assembly: GCF_000365185.1. The sequence goes on from NW_010729335.1 coordinate 258,422, forward strand.
GTAGATGTTTTATGTTAGTTGTTAGATAGGAGGTGGGGACCACAGTAGTTATGTGAGTCCAAATTTTATTATGTTTTTGTGTCTTATATATGCTGTTTTATGTCTTGCCACCCTATAAGGGCATAGTTGTCTTTGTACTGCTCTATTATTTTTAATATAAATAATAAGTGAAGGGGGCGGCCAGATTATTGCTCTCCTTTCTTTTCAACTTCTCTTCTTCTCTTCTCCTTCTCTCTTCCTTCTTCAAGAAACTCCTTTTATTTCATATTTTTTAATTCAGCAAGCTTTCTACTTGGTATTAGAGCAGCGGCTAGGGTTTTTAGAAGCATTCTCATGCAGCCCTAGATCAGCCGACTGCAGGAAGTAATAAAGGGCTGACCGATCTACTGTAGATTGCCCAGTGCTTGGATTTTTTGGTCGGATCTAGTCATTCGGAAGGTGATCTATTCAACATCAAAATCAGGAAGAACTGGAGTACGGGGAAGAGTCGTAGAAAAGTTGGACTCTTTGTTTTTTATCTGATCTTGGGCGCCCAGGTATTGTTAGCTTTCTTTTGATTTCCTAAAGAGTGTAGTTTGGTTTTTGGATTTTTCTGAGCCTCTTGGAGTGATCGATTCACTCCTCTGTGTTGGGAGGCGTGGGGAGGAGAGAGATTTCTCTCCAATCAGGGTTTTCTTCTTCTGGAAGGGTTTGTTTCTGTGTGTGTGATATTAAATTATTTTTAGAAGGTTTCCAATCTATTTTTTCTTACTGTTGAACTGTTTGAAGTAAGGTGGAGAGTTGGAATACCGAGATGAAATCTATCGGTATTGTGGGACTGGGTGTTGGAGGTAGTAATTATATTTTTGGGTCTTGGATCATTACTAAAGTAAAACTTGATGCACAATCAACTAAGATGGCTATTGGTGCCCATGGAAAATTAGGGTATCTCACTAGGGAGGAGAAGAAACCTGATACAGACTCTTCCCGATGGGTGCAGGAGAATTACATGGTAATGTCTTGGCTGTGTAATTATATGTTACCTTATATTGCAAAAAATTTCCTATGGGCTAAACTGCTAAGGAGATTTGGGATGGAGTGACTGAAACCTACTCTCAGAAACAAAATGAAGCTAGAACCTATAAGTTAAGGAATTAGGTGATAAGTATGAAACAGGGAGAAAAACCTCTTGCTGTGTATTTCTCCATGCTAAAAACCCTATGGCAGGAAATAGATCACTTAGAAACTGTGATATGGGAAAGTGTAAATGATGCAACAACCTATCACAGACTAGTAGAAAGGAATAGGGTTTTTGAGTTCTTGGCAGGGCTGAACCCTAAATTCGATATTGCTAGGCAGCATATTCTTTCTAGGGAGGGTGTGACACTCTCTCAGGCCTTTGCCTTTGTCTTTGGAGAGGGGAGCAGGAGGAATGTAATGCTGAGACAGGTTGGGATTGACTAGTCGGCTATGGTTGGTACAACAAAACCTAAGCCGAATGGAGACAGGGGGAGTAGTGAGACTAGAAGGGAAGATAAGAAGGACTTGGTGTGTGATTATTGCAAGAAGCCTAAGCATACCAGGGACACTTGTTGGAATTTTCGTCCAAATCTTATGCCTACCCGGATAAGGAACAAGAAGGGAAAAAATGCAAATGTAGCCATTACAGGAGACTCGTCAGTCCCTCTTTCCCAAACGGATTAGGAATCCATTGCAGTAGCAGTAGTGAGGATAGAACTGGAGAGGTTTGGATAACTTATGAGTAAGAAAAATTTACCTAGCACTAGCCTTCCAGATGGACAGTAGAATGCAGAAGCCAGATACACCTCTTCCTTTGCACATACAGGTAGTTCATATGCAACTGTAAATCTTGCATCCACTTCAGGTAAGGAGGGACCTCCCTGGATTATAGACTCTGGAGCATCTGAGTACATGACTAATGCTCCTATCCTTTTCAGTTCTTATCAGTTGTGTTCTGGTAGAGACAGAGTCTCTACAGCAGATGGTTCACATATTCCCATTGCTGGGAAAGGGACAATTAGAGTGACCAATGATATAACTCTGTCTTCTGTTTTACATGTCCCTAGACTTCATACCAACCTACTGTCCTTTGGTTCTTTGACAAAGAATTTGAATTGTTCTATGACCTTTCTTCCTGGTAATTGTGTTTTGCAAGATCTGGAGTCAAAGAAGATGATTGGGAGTGGTCGTGAGGTGAATTGACTCTACCTTTTGGATGAGATTCCGAGACATCAGGGCCATCATGTTAGCAATAGTAGTGGTAGTGGGTCAGAGTCGGTGAACCAGATTGTGCTCTGGCACAATCGCTTGGGACACCTTTCTTTTGGTTCTTTGAAATGTCTTTTTCCCAAAGTTGTTTGAGTCTGTTTAGTTATCTACTTTGGAGTGTGAGAGTTGCTAGTTAGGAAAGCATTGTAGATAATCTTTTAAACCAAGTAATAAAAGAAGTACTTTTGCTTTTAATATTGTTCACACTGATGTACGGGGGCCATATCATATCCCTTCTATAGGAGGATTCCGGTACTTCTCTTGTTTGTGGATGATTGTACACGATATTCATGGATATATTTGATGAGATCCCGTGATGAGGTTCCTAACTTGGTACGACAGTTCCACCAGATGGTTCTCACACAATTTGGAGTGAGAACTAAGGTTTTTAGATCAGATAATGCCAGAGAGTACTTTGAAAAGGACCTGACCACATATTTCCTAGAACATGGGGTAATTTATCAGAGCAGTTGTACATATACACCACCACAGAATGGAGTTGCTGAGAGAAAAAACACACACATTGTGGATGGAGGTGGCAAGGAGTCTTATGTTGTATGCTTCAGTTCCTGTGCAGTTCTGGGGAAATGTAGTTCTTACAGTCATGCATTTGATTAACCGTCTTCCTTCGCAGACTTTGGGGTTGAAGGTGCCATTTAGTCTGCTTTTTCCAGATGGGGTGATATTTCATATACCTCTAAGGGTTTTTGGGTGTGTTTCCTTTGTTCACATTCTTGGATCTCATCGCAATAAATTGGATCGTAAGGACAAGAAATGTTTCTTTCTTGGGTATGCTCAGAACCAAAAGGGGTTTTGCTATTATGACCCAGTGTCGAGGAGCGRATTTGTCACAATGGATGTTACTTTCTTTGAATCCACCTTCTTCTTCTTGAGTGGTTCTCCTTAGGGGGAGAGTTTTGGGGAGGAGAACTCAAAATCTGTTCCTCTTCCTGTTTCTTTGGTGCCTTCATCAGTTCAATCAGTACCTTCATCAGTTCAGCCAGCACTTCCATTAGTTCAGCCAACACCTGCACCTCCAGTTTTATTACTTGAGCCACTACGAGCAGCCTCACAAAAATATCCGCGCCGACAGATGATGGTTGACTCCACACCACTCTCTATCAGTCCTTCTGAAACTCCAGATTCGGCAGATATAGTTCCAGGTATTCCTCTTGAACCTGAGCCTGTTATGTTTTCTGATGATATGTTCCTATCCCTAACACCAGTGTTGCAACTGATCCCATTGACCTTGATCTTCCCATTGCACTTCGTAAGGGGAATAGAAAGTGTACAGCCCATTGCATTTCACACTGTCTTTCCTACAGTGCCTTATCACCCTCCTACTGTGCTTTTCTTTCTTCCCTGGATTCTGTGTCTATACCCAGGAATGTTATTGAGGCTCTCTCCAAACCCGAGTGGAAAACAGCCTTGCAAGATGAGATGGATACTTTGGTTAAAAACCAAACTTGGCAAGATAGAGAGGAGATAGTCAGATGTAGATGGGTATTCACAGTGAATTATAGAGCTGATGGCAAGATAGAGAGGTACAAGGCAAGGTTGGTAGCAAAAGGGTATACTCAAACCTACGGTGTTGATTATCTAGAAACCTTTGCACTAGTAGCTAAGATGAGTTCAATTCGTATCCTTTTATGTCTAGCAGCCACCTATTCATGACCCTTGTTCCAACTTGATGTCAAAAATGCTTTCCTTAATAGTGACTTACAGGAGGAGGTATATATGGACATTCCAGCAGGCTTTTATGAAAATATTGGTAAAGGAAAGGTGTGCAGACTCAGAAAATCTCTATATGGACTGAAACAGTCACCTAGGGCTTGGTTTGACAGGTTCAGAGGGGCACTCATCCGTTTTGGATACACATAGACACAGTCTGATCACACCCTCTTTGTGAAGAGGAGAGATGCTTTGGTGTCAATTCTGATTGTGTATGTGGATGATATAGTGGTGACAGGAAATGATCTAGGGGAGATTATGATCTCAAAAAATCATTGTAGCAAGAATTTGAGATCAAAGATCTTGGTGAACTCAAATACTTCTTGGGGAAGTTGCAAGATCCAAGCATGGGATCTTTATTTCACAGAGGAAGTATGTATTTGACATATTGCGAGAGACTGGGAAGCTAGGGACCAAACTAGCAGACACTCCTATTGATCTAAATCACATAATTAATGGTGTGGATGGTGAGTGGGTAAAAGATGTGGGGAGATATCAAAGAATCGTGGGCCGACTACTATATTTGTCCATGACGCAACTAGACATTTCTTATGCTATCAGTGTTGTGAGTCAATACATACATGCACCTCGGGTTCAGCATTGGAAAGCTATTGAGAGGATACTTGCAAATCTGAAAAAGCACCTGGCAGAGGAATTTTTTTCTCAAATCATGAGAATTTGAAGATAGAGTCCTATACAGATGCAGATTGGTCAGGATGCTTAGATGACAAGATGTCTACATCAGGAGTGTTGTGGCAAGGTCAAGTGCAGAGGCTGAGTATAGATCCATGGCTCATGGTCTCTTAGAACTTCTTTGGGTTAGATCTCTTTTGATTGAGATTGGGGTGAAAACAGCAGAACCTATAATGTTATACTATGACAATCAGGCTGCAATCAATATTGCTCACAATCCAATTCAGCATGATAGGACAAAACACATTGAAGTTGATAGACACTTTATAAGAGAAAGGGTAACAACCGGAGAAGTCTGTTTGCCTTATGTCTCTTCAGAGTTGCAGTTGGCTGATGTTCTCACTTAAGGAGTGGCAAAGAACAAGCTTGAACATGATCTACGCAAGTTGGGAATGTGTGACATTTACTCCCAACTTGAGGGGTAGTGTTGAAGATTAATCAGTTTTATGATTTTTTTTATGAGTGGATGTTTTATGTTAGTTGTTAGATAGGAGGTGGGGATCACAGTAGTTATGTGAGTCCAAATTTTATAATGTTTTTTTGTGTCTTATATATGCTGTTTTATTGCTCTCATTTCTTTTCAACTTCTCTTCTCTTCTCTTCTTCTCTTTCTCTCTTCCTTCTTTCTTCAAGAAACTCCTTTTATTTCATATTTTTTAATTCAGCAAGCTTTCTACGAAAAAAGTCCAAACCGTATTTTGCTGTATTTTCCAACTGTGAAAGGAAGACAAGTATGAAACCATCAATGATCAACCAAACTACCAGATAATAATCTCAAAGTTAATCTAAAATGGAACTCACCAAAGTCATTCCTGTTCTTGTGCTGGTATGGACCTTACAGCCTGCTTATGTCATCCGATGGCATGCTGACATCAGCAGGTCTGCTTGCAAATGATGATCAGAAGAACTTGAAAATAGTTTGCTGATTTGAAGAGAAAGATTGGAGGCTGGGGCATGTAATAGGTTTGAGAATTTGTCTTAATTCTTACACCCTCTATTCATTAACTTCTATATTTAAAATTTGAACTACAATAATGCCCCTTAATTAGAGCCTAAATTGCGCCTCCTTGCATGTTAAACATGTTAATACTACCAATTCCTTGAGTTTTAACAAAATCCATGTTTCCAGGAAATTTCCTTGATTTCTTTAGGTTTTCCAAATATAGTGAGACTATTCAAATATCCCTGAATTTTCCTATCTCAACATGGTTATATGTTTGTTGATATTGAAATTACAATAGAAAAAGAACGACATATATGTATAGTTTACAAAACTCACCTTTTTGTTGTATTGCCATTTTCTTCTATGTACATTATATTCTTTACTGTCAAGAAAAAAAATCCCATCAAACCATAAATGCTGGCATGCGTTTTTTCTCTTATTTTGATTTTATCTAATACAATTTGATAACTGAGATAATTGTAAAATTCTGTGCTAACTATGCAGTTTTAAGTTCTAGTGAGGGCATTATGAAGAATCCCTGCATCCCAAAAGGGTATAGTCAGAAACTCAATCAAGCTGAGATTAATACAAGTGATGGAAAACAACTGGCATCACAGTTAGCAGGAAACTTTTCTGCATGTAGATCTGAAGCTTTGGCATTATTACAGAAAGGAAAAGGTAAGATCTGTTTTTTATAATCAAGTATGATGATTTTCTAAATTGTTATGGTGTTCTCCTTTAATCACTTGGTATTGACAATGGTTCCAATAGGAAAAAGCGTTTTCATTTTATAGATCTCTTTGCTAGTAATAGATCATGCAAAGGATTTGCTATTGCTTCCTAGGGATAATTGTTGAATGATGATGGCTCTATCAAAAGAAGTGTTATAATTCGGCCTGCCTTTGAGTCCTGTTTGCATGTTAACAGTCAAGAAGAAAGAGGAAGAAAGAAGGTAGAAAGAGAGAGAGAGAAAGGAGGAGAAAAGGTGAGAAGAAAAGTCTGGTGGTCCGAATTAGGGAAAAAATCACTCTCCCATTTGGCCAGACATGTTTTTGTATTATTAATATAATGGAAAAGACACAAGTGCCCTTATTTAAGTAAGGGACACTAGTTCTAACATAATATTACAGATCAACAAACTCAACATAAGTATAAAGACAGAAATACCCTTACGCTAACACTCCCCCTCAAGCTGGTGAGTGTATATCATATAATCCCAGCTTGTTACATATGTAGTCCACTCTTCCCTGACTCAACCCTTTTGTAAATAAGTCTGCCCACTGATTAACGTATGCAGTGTCTCTCACTCCATTCAGCACCTTCTCTCTCACAAAGTGATAGTCAACCTCAATGTGCTTGGTTCTTTCATGAAACACCGGATTAGAAGAAATATGAACTGTAGCCTGATTGTCACAATAGAGCTTCATTGGAATACTAATGTCGTACCCTATCTCCTGTAGAAGGTTCCTTAGCCACACTAATTCACAAGCAGTATGTGCCATAGCTCTATATTCTGCCTCTGCACTGCTTCTTGCCACGATTGTCTGCTTCTTACTTTTCCATGTCACTAGATTACCCCCAAGAAAAGTGCAATAACCTGTGGTAGACCGCCTATTAGACATAGAACCGGCCCAGTCAGCATCAGTATACCCTTCTATTTCAAGTTTTCCATCACTTTTGTATATCAAACCACGACTAGGGGCTCCTTTTAAATACCTCACAATTCTTAGAACCGCATTCCAATGAGGAACCAGAGGTTTCTGCATGAACTAACTTACCACATTAACCGCAAATGAAATGTCTGGCCAAGTAATGGTTAGGTAGTTCAGTTTACCTACAAGTCACCGGTATTTGCCAGGGTCTTCAAACACTTCACCCATATCACTGCTCAGCCTAGTATTTATTTCCATAGGTGTCTCAGTTGGTTTAGCACCTAACAAACCTGTTTCTTCTAGCAAAAGCACATATTTCCTCTGACACAAATTAATACCATGCTTAGATCTTGCTACCTCTATGCCCAAGAAATATTTCAATTTACCAAGGTCCTTTGTCTGAAAATGTTCCTGTAGAAAAGTTTTCAACCTGTCAATGCCCATTTTATCATTCCCGGTAATGACAATATCATCTACATACACCACTATTGTACAGGAAGAAGAGAGGAGAGAAGAGACAAGAGGACTGAGAGCCCCCAAAAGATACTGCAGGCCGGCGCAGTATATTATATTTATACTAGGGCAACAACAACTAAACATAAAGAGAAGTAAAAGTACAATAGTACCCCTACGGTACTATACATATGAAAAATAACATCTGTTAACACTCCCCCTCAAGTTGGAGCATAGATATCAATTATGCCCAACTTGTCACATAAATTATGATGTCTTGAGTGGTGTAGTCCTTTTGTAAAGATGTCTGCAAGTTGATCCTCAGAGCTGACATAGGTACACACCTCGCCTGTGATGACTTTCTCTTTGATAAAATGCTTGTCGACTTCGATGTGTTTTGTTCTATCATGTAGAACTGGGTTAGCAACAATGTTTAGGGCTGCTTTGTTATCACAGAATAGAGTCATAGGTTTGTCCACTGGAAAACCCAACTCATTCAACAGATTCTTTATCCACATAATTTCTACCACATCATGAGCCATTGCTCGATATTCAACTTCAGCACTGGATCTAGCCACCACACTTTGCTTTTTACTTTTCTAGGTAACTAGGTTTCCTCCTATAAAGGTGTAGTAGCCACTAGTAGACTTTCTGTTATTTAGAGACCCAACCCAATCTGCATCAGTATACACTTCAACTTTCAAACGCCCGTGCCTTTGAAATAATAAACCAGCACCAGAAAACCTTTTAAAATATCGAAGGATTCTTTCTGTTGCTTCAAGGTGAGTGGACATAGGGGCATGCATGAACTGGCTAAGGACACCAATTGCATAAGCAATGTCTGGGCGGGTCATAGAAAGATATAACAATCT
>NW_010729335.1:279021-289283 GCF_000365185.1 Nelumbo nucifera
ACTCACAATCTAAAACAGAAAGTTGACTCAACGAAGGAACCAAAGATTTCAAAACTTTCATCGAAGGATGACCAAATCGACAGTGCCACTGGAGAGGAGAGATAGATGGCTGGAGAGCTGTTGATGTTCTTCCACCACCGTCAAGATAATACAGTCCACCGGCTTCATGCCCTCCACCAATCTTCATCCCCGTCTTGAGATCCTAAAAAACACACATAGAAGGGTAAAAGGTAATGGAACAAATTAAGTGACTTGGTCAGCTTACTAATAGACATAAGATTAAACAAAAAGTTAGGGACATACAAAACTGAGGACAGGGATACAGGGTCTAGGTCAACATTACCAACACCACAAATGGAGGATGTGGAACCATTAGCAAGGGTAACAGATTGTGATGTTGAGCAATGAGAGAGGGAAGAAAACACACCTGGAATTCCAGTCATGTGATCGGAGGCTCCAAAGTCTATAATCCAGGGATTGGGTGTGGATGCCAAACAAGCCATACCTGAGTGTGCGATAGTAGCCGTGTTCTGCTGAGATGTAGATTGGAAAAACCTCTCATACTCATCATAGGGAACACTCACTATCTCCTTCCCGGGACCATCTGTGGATGTAGGAGGCATCTGATCAGCTGAACGATTCTCCTGTCTAAAACTGGAACTGGTGTCACTAGTGATGGCATGATTGGCCCAGGTTGAGGGTGGACCATGCAAGTCATAGCAATAATTAATGGTATGTCCATCCATACCACAATGACTACACCTCTTTGGACCCGAGGCACGTCCTCTACCACGGGCTCCCCCTGAATCTCTGCCTCCAGTATGACCACCACCACGGTTATATGTAGGTCCACCACTACCACTCCGACCATATACCGGACCACTGCTACCACCACGGTTGGACTGAGCTCCTCGAGCTCCACCTCTAACACCATGACCTCTCGACACTACAAAGGTTGATCTATCTGAGACATTAGAGTTCTCAGTAGATCCAATAGAAGTCCTCCGAAGTCGAGCAAACATCTCTTCTAAAGAAGGAAGAGCTGATCCTCCTAGTATCTGAGCCCGTACTAGTTCATACTCAGATTTTAGCCCCACCAAAAATCGTGTCACATCAAGTTGTTTTCTCTGTTGTTGCTGAATCTTGACATCAGACGTGAGGGGCTGATAAACATTCAACTCATTATGGATGTTTCTCATACTGGCATAGTACTCCTCAAGACTCTGATTGCCCTGTTGCAGATTAAACTATTCCTGATACAGCTGATATACCCTGGTTGTATTGTCTTGACCATAATACAATTTCTTAGCATGGTCCCACACATCTTTGGCAGTGTCAAGAAACATGAAATTTACACTAATCCTGGGTTCCATACTATTCCATAACCACATGATAATTTGTGCATCCTCTTGTTCCCAGACTTCATACTCATGAGAATCAGTGGAGGGTTTCTCATCTCTTATGTGTTTCACCTTCTTCTTTGCCTTCAGAAAAACTTCTACAGATTTAGCCCAAGGGACATAATTCTCCCCATTCAGTTTAATGGAGGTCATTTGAACATTCAGGTAGTCAGTAGGGATCATCACATTAGATTTGCTATCATTGTTATCTCCCATTGCTGAATTCTGTTATCACTGAATTCTGCACACTGCACATGACTTGATCTCACTGACCACACTGGTTTCAGCACTTGTTATTGCTGAAAGTTGCACTCGTTACACCACAAACCCTACCCTACGGCTACCTGAAATCTCACCACTATATGAGCACCACTTCTCCTTCGAATCACACAAAAAATAGCATAAACCCTAGCACACTACAGTCTGAAATCCCATCATACGATCTGAAACATACTTCCTATTTGATTCATAACAGAAAATATGCATAGAAATCTCTTACCTCATCACCTGAAAGACAACTACACGAGAAGAAAATCAGTCCACACAAGACACCCACTGCACCACACGAATCAGCCCTACATCGATTAGGGGAGGGCTTAGAAACTACAGCAACTGACCACACAAGACACAACTGGAGGCATAGAAACCTCCAAGGGAAGAGGGCGATCACTCCTTTTCAGCCCTTTCCCTGATCTCCAACCGATGGCAGGGAAATCAAGGGAAAACCCTAGATTGAGTGCGCAGAGAATAGAAATCTATTGCTTAGTTGTGCTCTGATACCATGTTATAATTCGGCCTGCCTTTGAGTCCTGTTTGTCTGTTAACAATCAAGAAGAAAGAGGAAGAAAGAAGGAAGAAAGAGAGAGAGAAAGGAGAAAAGGTGAGAAGAAAAGTCTGGTTCGAATTAGGGAAAAAATCACTCCCATTCGGCCAGACATGTTTTTATATTATTAATCTAATGGAAAAGACACAAGTGCCCACACTAGTTCTAACATAATATTACAGATCAGCAACCTCAACATAAGTATAAAGACAGAAATACCCTTATGCTAACAAGAAGAAAACAAAGTAAAAGGGGGCTCTATGCATTGCAATGCTAGTTCCTCTAAATGCATCAAAATATTCCAATATGATAATGCTAAATAAGAAGGCTTTGAGTAGAATCTTGTTTTGCATTTGTTGGACCATGATGTTATTCATCAAAGTGTACCTGTGTTTATACTCCTTAGTAGAATGGGGTGGCAAAAAGAAAGAATTGACATATACTAAAAGTTTCTTAGGCTATTATATTTAGTTGTCATGTTCCTATTTGTCATTGGGGGGATGCCATCTGTACAACACTATTTCTTATTCTTATAAATAGAGTTCCATCTCAGGTTCTAGGGTTCAAAACTCCTTTTGGTATTTTGTATCCTAATGATGATCTATCACCCTTCTAGGGTTTCAAGTACCCAACAAAGATGAAGAAATGTTTTGAGAGTGTGTATCAAATGGATGCCCCCACCCCCAAAGAGCATATTTTAGTGTACAAGGCAATGATATGTACAATTACATAAATGACCCTTATTATCGAGGTGGATTACAAGATACCCTATATACATTCCACTATAATATAGTGAGACCTACTAATATAAGAATAAAACAACAATGTTATTATAACTCCCCCTCAGACTAATATGGGGACAACATCAATTTGCCCACAAGGAAACACTATTTTGGGCTGAGCTGTAATTTTGTATTAGTACACGTGTACATTTTGCTTTAGATTCTGTATTTTAAGATTTTATGTGTTTCATGTTTGGAGAGGTAGCATCTCGCACCTTCCTAAGGGACTGATTATGTAATTTCTTTCTGATTTAATGGAAATGTGATATTTTATCTATCAAAAAAAGAAACGGAACTCAGTGGTGCAAACGAGGCATGGCTTTTATGAAGATATCAGCAAGTTGGGGCTCAGATGAAATGTGTGGAAGAGCGATTATCGTTGCAGCAAACTGATCATGAATGAAATGACAATCAACCTCAATGTGTTTGGTGCGCTCATGAAAAACTAGGTTGGAAGTGATGTGGATCGCACTTGTATTATTAACATATAATGATGTAGGAGTATTGAGGGGAAAATGAAGTTTCTGACAAACACCTTAAACCAAATGATTTCACCACTAACATCAGACGTTGCTTTATATCCAGCTTCAACAGAGGACTTGGACACCATTGTCTACTTACACTTTCATTAGATGAGAGAGTCACCAAGGAAGATACACCACACTATTGTTGACCTGCGTAGATCCTTGATTGTGTAGGAAAAATGGAGCCATAACTTCAGCTGTTGAGTTCCTTCGATATCAGTTCCTATGATAAGATTTTCATGAACATAGACAAGCAAAATGGTGAGACCATGATCACCATAGAAAGGAAGATTGATGGATCATAGGCACTTTGATGATGACTAGTGTTGAGAATGTTTAGGCAAGGGTGTTTTTCGTCTTTTCCTCATCTCTTTGTATTTGGGCTCCCAAGTAGAGGCTTCCTTGTAATTTTCTTGTTTCAAACTAAAAAGTGTTTTTGAGGGTGTGAGCACACACACACACACACACACACACACACACCCACCCACACCCACCCACACACCTCTTGACACATTCTCCTCCTCTCCTTCTTCTCTTTTCTTTTCTTTTCTTCTACAAGCCCTAGATTTATAACACTAGCTTTACAAACCCTAGAAAGGCACTTTGGAATACCTTTCTTGCTGATCCTCTCCCACGAGATGAACTACTGATGTCAGACTGCCGCTGGATGATGTCAGCAGTCTGTACAGGTGTTGGCAGCATTAAAATATCCTACATGGTTTGATTCACCCTGATTTTAGAGGATTTTTTGTATGACTCTTGTCTTTGTTCAAAGCTTCTATGATTTTTAGTGGTTTTTTCAAGGAGAAAATTGCAGAAATTTCAGATCTGATGTCAAGCCTTGTACAACATGTTTAATGAATTCTTCTGCTGCAAAACCAAGACCATTCAGGTCGTTTTACACTTTGGGAGTGGCGGGAAGTGGTCTCATAATTTTCTAAGCCCTGTACAATTTTTGCCAGATTTTCTTTTTTTTTTTTGATAAATGAGTAATATTTTATTAATCCAGCAAATAAGAGTTACAGGCAACCCATGGAAAGGCAGGAGGTGCGACCTTTCCTTTAAGACTAGTTATAGAATTATAAGTACAAAAGAAATTACATAGAAGCCCAAAATAAAGTAGCTCGAAGAACCCCCTGTTTTGCAAGTGAATCAGCCATTGAGTTTGCTAATCTGCCTCCACTGAACTTTGATTGTCATATTCCTTGTTAGCCATTTAACCTTGTTGAGAAGACCTCTAAAGCCCCTGATCACATAGTCCAGATCCTTCAACCAGCCCACTATCACCTGGGAGTCCCCTTCAATAATCAAATGCTCTATTCTTAGCTGATTTATGACCTGGATTCCTTCCACAAAAGCAAGTAATTCGGCCTTTAAAAGACTCTCCCACACCCGCAGGACCTGAATACAAAGATATAATGCTACTGTCTTTATTTCTCAGCACTCGTCCTATGCCTGAAGGTCCTGGGTTACCTCGGCTACTTCCACCAGAGTTCAGCTTAATAAACTCCTCCCCAGGTGGCATCCATTCAACCACATGTCTGTCCTTCCTAGTAGAAGTATTAACCACTACTAACCAACTTCTCCATAGGTCATCGAAAGAGTTTGCATCAAAGAGATTTAGAGTTTTCAGCCACTGAATTGCCATTGTCAAAATGCATTCTTTAACTTCTGACAAGCTCCTTTCTTTTTCACAAAAAATTCTGGTGTTCCTTTCTTCCCAAATAGTCCACAACAAAGCTGCTCTTATGCACTTCCACATAATTCTCCTTCACTTTGTGTGCCCATTCAAAGGTAGACGGACTAAACAATAAGCTAGTATCAGATGGTAGGTTCCACCTACACTCAAACAACATAGAACTCCAATTCCATAAAGCTGTAGCAAAGGAGCAAGAGATCAGTAAGTGGTGACAGTCATCATTCTGAGTTATACAAAGAACACACCAATTAGGGTATAAGTACCATTTTGGTCTCCTCTTTTGCAACTTTTCAAATGTATTGATCTTACCATAATAAACTTCCCAACAAAAAACAACAATCTTTGGGGGAATGGGTCTAGTCTAGAATTCTTTAACTGGTAAGTTCTGGGGTGCAGAAGGGGAGTAAAGGGACTTAAAGAAAGAGGAGCAAGTGAAAATGCCTTTCGGGTTAGGGGTTCAAATTCTTGTGTCAGGTTTGAGGGGATCTAAGCAAATAGACTCAAGTGAAGACAGCAGTTCTGAAACACAAGCACTTTCATCATCACGTAACCCTCTATGGAAACCAAAATCCCAGTTTAGGGCTAAAGAAGAAGCTAGGGAGGAAATAAAATTGGAAACCAACTCTCTTATAAAGGGAAAGAGAGTAAAGAAAGGGAAAAAGGTTTTTAAGAGGTTATTTGCCAATGCAAATGTCTTCTCAAAAAAAAACATTGTTTCCAGAATTAACATCATACCTGACTAGATTAAGAAAATGGGGAAGGATTCCATGTATAGCCTTCTAGGGTGTTACAAGAATCGCCCATCAAGATACCCCGACATCCCAACCGTTTTGCAAATAGCCATGAATACTAGTCACCACCTTGTGCCACAACCTCTCTCTCCAATGGCCATCTCCAAAGGCACTTCCCTAGTAGAGCTTCATTCTTAAGAACTAGGTTACCTAATCCTAATCCCTCTTCTTCCTTTTGTTGACTATCTCCTACCTAATCAGATGATCCTTCTCTTCTCCTAGCTCCCACAAGAAGTCCCTCATCACCTTTTCTAGCTTCTTAGCTTCCCTTGAGGGTATCTTGAACATCGAAAGAAAATAAACCAGAAGACTAGCAAGTGTCACCCTAATCAAGGTCACTCTATTCCCTAATGAAATGTAACTTTTCTTCCAAGAAGCCAACCTCTTTTCGAACTTTTCTACAATTGGATACTAGAACTGACTTTCTTTTGGGTTAGCTCCCAATGGAAGACCCAAGTAGGTTAAAGGCCAACTAGACATGGAACATTCTAAACAACCAGCTATAGCCTCTATCTCCCAAACTTCCAAATTGATTCCAACCACAACTTTCTTTTGGGTTAGCTTCCAAATTCAATATTCTGAACACATCTACTACAAGTGTGAACAAGAAGGTGAAAGAGGATCTCCTTGCCTAAACCCTCTACATGCTGGGAAAAAATCCTTGACCTCTCCATTAACTAGAATTAAAAAATGACAAGAGGTTATGCATCCACCCACCCACTAGCACCATCTATCCCCAAATCCACATTTTCTTAACACTTATAATAGAAAATACTAATCCACCGAGTCGTAGGCCTTCTGAATGTCCAACTTACAAATGAAACCTTGATTGCCTGATCTCCTCATTTCTTCCACACATTCATTTGCTATAAGGATTTGGTCTATAATCTGCCTATCTTGTACAAAGGCTCCTTGGGCTTGAGTAATGAGAGAGGGAAGGACCTTTTTAATCCTTAAAGAAAGCACTTTTGCCATAATCTTATAGATGGTAGTCTCCAAACTAATCGGCTTGAAATCTTTAGGGTGTTTGGCATCTAATCTCTTTGGGATGAGAGCTAAGAATGTGGTATTAACTCCACAACTAATCACATGGTTGTTTTCAAAGTCCCTAAACACCACAAACAAATCTTCTTTGATAGTGTCCCAACACTCCTCATAGAAAACCATAATAAAACCATATGGCCTAGGAGCCTTTGACCTGTCCATAGAGAAGACAACTTGTCTTATCTCCTCTTCAAAGCTTCTTTCTAGACAACCCACCTCAACAGCTAATAGACTTAGCCAATTTAGACCTTCTGCTCACCCTCTCTCCAGGGGCCTAGTCAAAATGGATTTGATGTGAGTTGCTAAGCAGTTGGCTATATTCTCTTGGGACTTAATTTCCACTCCTTCGACCTCAAGCTTGGTCACAAAGTTTTTTCTCCTTCTCCCATTGGCCATAGCATGAAAAAACATGGTATTCCCATCCCCTTCTTTAATCCATTTATGCTTAGATTTTTGCCTCCAAGATATCTCTTCCCTCAACTAGATCTCTTCCAAATTTTTCTTGAACTTCCATCTCAATTCTCTTTCTTGTGCACTCATGGTCCTTTGATGCTCCTTTGAATCTAAATCCTCAATTTGGGTTGACAATCTTGCTTTTAGCTCATCCAATCTACCAAATTCCTCCCTGTTTCAATCTTTTATTTTGGATCTCAGACTTTTTAATTTCTTGTGGAATCTAACCCCTTTCCACTTCACTCCCCTAATCTCTTCTCTCCACCACTCCTCAACTTTATGCACAAAGTCCGGGTGTGACAACCACATGTTCTCGAACCTAAAGGGTATCTAAAGGGTTTAGGTCCAAGCCCAAAGATCTCTTGACCTAGCTCTATGGGACAATGATCTAAGGTAACTCTTGGTAGAGCTTTAGCCACCAAACCCCTCCAGTGTGCTTCCCAACTTTCATTGAGAAGGAATTTGTCTAGTTTTGAACAAGATGAATTCTCCTATAAATTGGACCAAGTGAAGTTGGCCTGTAGCATAGGGAACTCCTTCAGATTACAACTATTAATAAATTCATTGAACCTCCTCATGCTAGTTGTGATAGATTGTTGGGGATTGTTTGACTCATTTAGAAACCTTTTTACATTGAAATCTCCACCCAAGCACCAAGGACCTTCCCATAACCCATGAATTCCATAGAGCTCTTCCCATAGTTCATTTCGCTCTATAAATTATTCGGCCCATACACATTGGTTAACACCCACATGAAACCATCCTCCACCATCCTGGACTTTAAGGATATAGAAAAATTACCTATCAGCTCCTCTAATGGTTCTACCACATCCTCTCTCCAGAGATTAATTATCCCCCTAGAAGCTCCCCAAGAGGGAGTTGAGCACCAACTCACTCCTCTTGCTTTCCACATGCTTCTAACCCATCTTCTATCTAGATCTGCTAGTTTGGTTTCCTGTATCAATACAATGTTGGGCCTTCCTTCTTCAACTGACCCTTTATCACCCTCCTTTTTCTCTTTCTTCCTAGACCCCTCGCATTCCAGCTAATGATCTTCATCAACTCGGTTGTAGAATGAGACCCTCCACACCATCCTTTTTCCTACACTTTGGAGCCTTCCTCCTCTCCCCTCTTCCACTAAATTTTAAGTCCCCTTCTATGTTTGAAATTAGTCTTTCCACTTCGGACCTTTTCTTTTTCTTTTTTCTTTTGTTAATTGTTTCTTTTCTTGACATTGCAAATTTACCTCTTCCTTTCTTCTCACAACAATTGCTCCCTAGGGGTTCTGGTTTTTTTGGTGTTACCTCCAACAATTCTTCTGTCTATTTATATTCTTCCAACAAAACACTGATTTGCTCCCAAATTCTCTCCACTTTCTCCACCTGTCTGTTTTCTAACAATGGAACTCCTTCCTTTGTTTCAAACCTCACCCTTTCAACTTATACTCCCTCACCTCCGGCTGTTCTCTCTAGCTGTTATGCCAAGGTACCTGTTTCAGGCACAAAACCCAGATTAGTAACAAAACCCGAATGGACAAACATACCTGGCCTGATAGGAGAGGAATGGTCAGCAAGTTGTGTTGGGATATCAGTAATAGAATTCTGACCAGAGCTCCTTCCTTGTCTGGTTTGGTTGTTGGGGTAAACTTGGTTCAATCAAAACCTTTTCAATCCCTACAGCCGAAGAAAATTTTGGTGCATTTTCCTTTCTGGGTGTTTTCTTGTAAACCTTCAGAGCAGAATCCTGCCCCTCCAAACCGAAACTCTTTACCTGCCCGTTTTTTTGGAAAAGACTTGTTTGCAAGGAGAGATGTACCCTGATCACTCTCTATAGCTGCTGCTAAGTTTCCCTCATCCTTGTGTGGTGCATTAGTTGTTGGAGTCTTTAACTTTTCAGCCTTGTCTTCCATCTTATTCTGCTCCTCCCCTTTTCCACATCCTTCCAAAACACATTTCCTACTCTGGGAACAGAATAACAGTGTTTAAACTTTCATCCTCCCACAAGTCCTTCAAATCTTGCAGATTTACGCTTCCTATACTGATCGTGTTGTCTGTGTCTGAATCGGAGTCTCTTTCAGCTTCAGTTGATAGATCTGCTTCACAGTTTTCACGGTCACTTCATCGAACTGATCTCGGATTGTGCCGGTCTTTGGATAGTCACAATAGTGTCTTTAGTGAACCCACTGTAATGACCCTGAAATCTGGTTCAACGTCTCCGCAGCAGAGGAAGAGCATGATGGGGACGATGCTAGACGATTAGTTTTGTCTAACATCGATCCCTCCTCAGTCATGTGCCTTCTCAAAGAAACATGCGAGGACTTAAAACATGGGCCAGCTTCCTTTGGCCCAATAAGAGACTCAGAGGGCTCAATTGAAATAATAGGCCCAACCCCGCTTAAATGCTCAGTCACATGATTTTTTAAATAGCCACCGCCTTCGACTTGACCCGACGGTTCAACTCTCTCAAGAGCCAGTCTAGTTTTTCCTTTTAAAACAAATTGATCTAACTCATTTGAACTTTTGGCGCCAGAAATTAACACCTGAGCAAGAGCTCTTTTTACTATCAAGCCTGTTGATAGTTGTTTATGTATTCAGGTTTAGTACCATAAGGGTACTGTTGTAATTTCTCCTCTGTTTATATTGTTCGACTGTACTAGTATAAATAATAAAATCATTCTTTCGCCCCCTATGTTTTGGAGGGCTTTCTGTCACTCGACTCACCTCTCTTCTCTCTTCTCTCCTCTCTT
>NW_010729335.1:315482-334457 GCF_000365185.1 Nelumbo nucifera
GACCCGGACTCCAAAGATGAAGCAGACGCCCCAAGTGCCGCCGAAGTTCCTTCTGATGTCTTGGGCGAGGGAGGTGTGCCTTTGAAGTGATATGTACCGAGCTTGCGAGCTCGTTTTTTCTTTTTTTCTTTTTGTCTTTGCATTAAATAGATTGTAAATGAAACATTGGTAATGAAATACCCTTTTTGGTTAAGTGTTGTGCACTGTCATTCTTTCTTTTTGCCGAAGTGACTATATTGCCAAACTGTTAGAATTAGGTCCCCAAGGCGAGGGGGTTTCTTGAGGCGAGTTAACATAGTAAGGCTATACGCCCGATCTGTTCTCTGCCTGGGTCAAAGTTGATATCGGTTGTCTTTAACAGGCCTGACTTGGAGCGGGCTATGCACCTCAGGCTTCATACCCGTGCTGCCTGCTCTTTTGGCACTAACACTTGGTCTGCGTTGATGAGGTGCCGAGGTCATCATTAGCTCAGCGCTTTAGCCCTTTGGCTAGAATACTTTCCTTGGGTTTGCCCATGCCGAAGAGGCGACTAGGTCTTACGGTGCTGAGGTCCTTGTTAGCTCGTCATTTTGGCCCTTAGGCTCTGGGAGCGACTCATAGTCCGCTCAGTTCGGTAATTTACAAGTAATATCGCCTTAAGTTGACGATATTCCATTCCCGGGGCATTTGTTTACCCTTCAGGGTTTCGAGCTCATACGCTCCTCCGAGCGCTCTCTTTACTCGGTAAGGTCCTTCCCAGTTCGGTTTGAGTTTGCCAATGCCAGGCTCAGGTACCATGACCTTGCGGAGAACCAGGTCACCGACGCGGAAGTTTCACTTCTTGACTCTGGCATTGTAGTACCAAGCTACCCTTTGTTGGTACGCTGCGGTCCTGATATAGGCGAGGTCCCTCACCTCATCGAGTAGGTCGAGGTTGGTACGTAGCTCGTCTTCATTGGTCTTGTCACCGTACGCTTCCAGTCGTAATGAGGGAATTTCGATTTCAGCTGGGATGAGTGTCTCCGTGCCGTAGGTGAGGTTGAAGGGAGTTTCTCTGGTGGCAGTCTTCTCTGTAGTTCGATAGGCCCATAGGACACTGGGTAGCTCGTCCGCCCATAGTCCTTTAGCTCAGTCTAGCCTGGCCTTCAGTCCGCGGAGGATAGCTCTGTTCGTGACTTCTGCTTGACCGTTTGCTTGCGGGTGCACGATCGACGTGAAGTTCTGTCGAATCCCCATGTCTTGGCACCATTCCTAGAATTTGATATCTTCGAACTGCTTGGCATTGTCGGAAATCAGTACCCGAGGTAACCCGAAGCGGCACACTATGTTCTTCCAAAAGAAGTTCTGGACATTTCGACCTGTGATTGTCACGAGAGGTTTAGCTTCTACCCACTTTGTGAAGTAATCTACCGCCACTACTAGGAACTTCCTCCCACCTGTTGCTGGCGGGAATTGCCCAAGTAGGTCGATGCCCCATTGCGCAAAGGGCCATGGACTGGTGAGATACTTGAGATCAGCGGCGGGCTGATGGTGGATATTGGCATGCTTCTGGCACTTATCGCATTTTCTAACTAACTCAACGGTGTCTGCTTTCATTGTTGGCCAATACTACCCTTGTCGTAGTGCTTTTTGAGCAAAGGCCCTGCCCCTCAGGTGTCTGCCGCACAGGCCCTCATGAATGTCGTGGAGGACAAGCTCGGTTTCAAGAGGCCGCAAGCAGTGCAGGTAGGGGAGCGTGTAGGATCTTTGGTACAACCGTCCGTCTATTATGACGTATTTGGCTGCCTGGCACTCTACCCTCCTGGCGGCATTGCGATCTGCGGGGAGGGTCCCATGTAGTAGGAAGCTCGCGAGTGGATCGATCCAACTCGGCTCTGCTTGGACGACAGGAGCTACCTCCTCTACCCCTCCGAGAATGCTAGGCTGAGGCAGATCTTCTATGTACACGGTCCTCATGGTGTTATCACTGGTGCTGGCTAACCAGGATAGGGCATCGGCCTCAGCATTCTCCGACCTCGGGATTTGTCTGATGAAGTGTGACTGGAAGTTAAGCAGAGCCTCCTTTACTTTGGCTAAGTAGGCAATCATAGTTGGTTCGCGGGCTTCGTATTTTCCTGTAACCTGATTGACCACGAGATGGGAGTCGTTGCAGATGACGATGTGTTTAGCTCTTACTTGTTGGGCCAGGGCTAGCCTGGCTATCAACGCTTCGTACTCCGCCTCGTTGTTGGATGCCGTGAACTCGAAGCGTAGTGCATACTCCAATTTTGTGCCACTCGGACCGTGCAGAACTATTCTGGCTCTGCTGCCCTGCTGATTCGAGGAGCCATCTATGTGAAGGATCCAAGGCTCTTCATCCCATTTCACGCTTGGCCTAACCAGAAGAGATACCGAACTGGGTGCGACCTCATGGTGCTCAGACTCAACCGACCTGGGAGCACCGAGCTCGCCCGAATTGGGGGCTTCGGGCTCAACCGAGCTAGGGACTTCGGAGTTGAATGTGCACTCTGCAACAAAATCCGCCAAGGCTTGGGCCTTGATAGCAGTCCGCGGCTTGTACTGGAGGTCGTACTCACTGAGCTCGATGGCCCACTTCGTAAGTCGACCAGAAATCTCGGGCCTAAGTAACACTTGCCTCAAAGGTTTGTCGGTGAGGAGGATAATGGTATGGGCTTGGAAGTACGGGTGGAGCTTGCGGGCTGCAATGACCAATGTGTAGGCTACTTTTTCTATCTCTGGATATCTCGTCTCCGCTCCCTGCAATACTTTAGTAACATAGTAGATGGGTCGTTGGACCCGATCTACTACCTTTATTAGTACCGAGCTGACCACTTTGTCACTTGCTGAGAGATACAGCTCTAGGACATCGCCCTCTTCGGGTCGGGTCAAAACTGGGATATTGGCAAGGTATCTTTTGAGTTCGTCAAACGCGAGCTGGCAACCTGGGGTCCATTCGAACCCTTTGCTTTTCATTGCCTTAAAGAAAGGCAGGCAGGTAGCGGTCTGCCGACTTGGACATAAAACAACTCAGAGCGGCTATTCTGTTGTTCAACCTCTGAATCTCTTTTACTTTTCGGGGTGGTCTCATATCTATGATGGCCTTTATTTTGTTCGGGTTGGCCTCAATACCACGACGGTTGACGATGTACCCTAGGAATTTACCCGAGGTGACAACGAAGACATACTTGGTTGGGTTTAGCTTCATGTTAAATTGGCGTAGAATTTGAAAGACAGAATGCAAATCTTGTATTAAATCATGTGAAAATTGGGTTTTGACGACCATGTCGTCTACATAACATTCTATCTTAGTGCCAATTAAGGGTTTAAACAGCTTATTCACAAGCCTTTGAAAGGTTGCCCCAGCATTTTTCAGTCCGAAGGGCATAACCTTGTAGCAGTATAGGCCAAACTCGGTTATGAAGGCGGTCTTTTCCTCGTCGACTGGGTCCATCCTGATCTGATTGTAGCTCGAGTAGGCATCCAGGAAGCTTAGCAACTCGTGCCCCGAGGTCGCATCCACTAGGCGGTCGATCCTGGGGAGGGGGAAGCAATCTTTCGGGCAAGCTCAGTTCAGGTCGATGTAGTCGACGCACATGCACCACTTGCCATTAGCCTTTTTCACCAGAACGAGGTTGCCCACCCAGCTTGGGTAATGAACTTCCCTTATGAAGTCTGTTGCGAGGAGCTTCCCGACCTCCTCGTCGACTGCCCTCCATCGCTTTGGGTCTAGGTTGCGTTTCTTCTGTCTAATGGGCCTAACTACAGGATTAGTATTGAGTTTGTGAGTTATGAGGTTAGGGTCTATGTCGGGCATTTCTACCGTGGACCAAGCAAAAACATCTAACTTACTGAGTAAGAAGCGTACCAGTTCAGATCGCAAGGGCTCCTCCAGGGGAAGCGCCGATCTGAAGTGTTCGGGTTGGGACCTCTGTCGAGACAGGGATGGGAACGGTCTCCTCCATGGGCGCAGCTCACTCCTCGTTCTGTTCCATGGGTCGCTCCAGCTTGAGGTCGCTGGCCACCTTGGCTTTTCCCTTGAGGGCAGCGACGTAGCATTTGTGGGACTCAAGCTGGTCGCCCCGCACTACCCCAATGCCGAAGTCCGTGGGGAACTTCATGGCTAAATAGTAGGTGGACACCACAGCCCTTAAAGCATGGGGAGGGGGTTGCAACCACCAAGAAGTCGTGTTTGAGCTTCACCGTGCTAGGCCACGTGCCGACTTCTACAGGTACTGTAACCTTTCCGAGGGGCCTTACTTCCTCTCAGCTGAAGCCGACCAATGGGGTGTTCGCGGGCTTCAAGTCACTTTCTTGGAACTGGAGTTGGTCGATAGCCACTTTGAAAAGGATATCTGTCGAACTGCCTGAATCGACAAGGACGCGCCGGACTTCAAAATCATTGATCTTTACCTTTATGATGAGCGCGTCATCGTAGGGGTAGTGAACTCCGCGCACGTCATCCTCAGTGAAGAGTATGGGGTCTTCTGTCCTTGGCCACTTTGGGGGATTCTGCTCTTCTCTAGCGGCCTCACGGGTTGATGCTCGAGCTGCTGCCGAGGTGCAACCTGCTACAATCGACCCTCCAACGATCACATGGATCGTTCCCCGAACTGGCCTTTCCTCCGAGGGTTTCTTCTGCGACTGCTCTGCTGGCCTGTTGCTGGACTCGGGGGCATCCCAACTGTGCTCCCCCTGCTGGCCTGCCTTATTGTTATTATTATTACCATTATTCTGTACAAAATTCCTTAGGTATCCGCAACGAATGAGTTCCTCTATCTCGTCGCGGAGATTCTTACAGTGATCGGTACTATGACCGTGGTCTCTATGAAAGCTGCAATATAAATTTTTATTCCTTTCATTCAGGTTCCCTCTCAGACGGGGTGGCCACTTTATGTACAGGGCGCCCTTGATCGCCATCAAGATCTCAGCTCGCTTCGCGTTCAAGGGTGTGTAGTCTGTCCGATCTGCCGCGGGAGCTCGGAACGGATGACTTGGCTTCGCCCCCTGAGCTGAGTCTTTCTTCCTCTTGTCCTCTTGGTTGGAAGGTTTGCTTTTCCTCTTTCTTTTTTCAAACCCGCCCTCAACTCTTTGATTGATCTCCTCCTCCGTTCTTATGAACCTGTCCGCGAGCTTGAGGAACTCAGCTATGGTTGCGGGCTGGTTGACCACCATGTGCCATTTGAATTTCTTGTGTGTCACACCCCTCTTGGCCGCTGCGAGCTGTACTGCAAGGTCTAGGCATGGTATCTGTAAGCACACATCATTGAATCGCTTGATATAGCTCCGGATGGACTCCCCTTCCTTCTAAACTATACCGAGGAGGCTCTCCTCAATTCGGGGGCACTGCTTGCTGGTGACGAAGTGCGCGGTGAAGACTTGCACGAATGGGTCCAACTCCTTATTGACCCGAGGGCCAGGTTCCTATAGCAGGTGCGGGCCACTCCTCTGAAGGTGGTAGTGAAGGCCACACACATGCAGGACTTGCTGGCCCTCGCCAGGTGCATCTGGGACTGAAAAGCATCAACATGATCACTCGGGTCAAAGGAACCATCATATTTGTCTAGCGGGGGGAGTTTGAAATCCTTGGGCATGGAGACAGCGAGGAGTTCTGATGACAGGGGGGAAGGGATTGAAAGAATAGGAGTAACCTTTACCTCGTCTGAGCTCGCTTCCTCTTTACCTCTGAGCTCGGGTAGGACACGGGTGGTAGTTCGGCGAGCTCGTCGGCGCCTCCGCGGCTGCTTGGAAGGCCCAGTGTTGGCGTTGCTCGCTTCGGTGTTGCTGAGCTCAATGAGCCTGAACTTCTGGTGGTAGTCCGCGGCTAAGGCACCAAACTGGTTTTCCGCGAGCGAGAGCCCGAACTAAGAGCGCCGAGGTGATGCTGACTTGATAGCCCGGGAGGTCCCCAATCCGCCGGCGTGCTGCGAAGCGGGGGTAGTTGGTGTCTCCCTCCTGCCAGGGGATGAGGCTTGGCTTTTGGAGGGGTTCTGAGCCTGAGAAGCTTCTCCCTGGTGAGGGCGCCCACCCTAAGGAGAGGGCTTGACTTGCTTGACCGCAGGGTGCTGAGGTGGGAGCTGTGGCTGGCTCTGAGGCAGTTGGGGGAACTGCTGTTGGTAGTGGTACTGAGAGACGTGATGTAGCACCTATTGCTGGTAGAGTTGGTGTTGCTGAAGCTGCTGCATTTGGGCTTGCATGGCCCGTATGCATTGCATCAAATCATCGAGTTGGTTCTGGCCGGTTGCGTGAGGGACAACGGTTGGTTCAGTGAAGGTTGTCTCAATAGAGGGGGGAAGGGGAACATTCACAGGCGCCACTGTTTGTGGCACATTCAGGCTAGTAACTCCGTCCACCAAGAGGGGGATGGTGAACTGCCCGATGCAGACAGTGGGGGGCTGAGGGTGTTCCCCAACGGCATTGAGGTCGGCATTACGTCTATCACTGTCGGAGGAAGCCATGAATGCTAAGTTTTCTTTCTTTAGGAAAGAGCTAGAGGTTAGGGGAGGCTTTTTGAAGTGTTTCCCACAAACGACGCCAAATGATGATGCACGATCCGGTCGGTCCTAGTTGTCGGTAACCTTGCCTCTGATGTAGCGGGAGATGCCTGAAACAGGGAGAAAACAAGAGATTCCCGGGGGAGGAACCCGATGGGAATGCTCTGACGCTCAAGTTAGCACTCTTGAGAAAGCAAGGAATATGAGAAATTCTCTTAGACCAGAAGGCGCAAAGTATCACTTACCTTTACTCTGGGGGGAAGAGGGCCTTTTATAACTGCCCTGGTGCACTCACTCCCAAGCCTCTGCCAGATCAGGTGTAATCGCCTCTGTAGGGGGCAGACATAACCGCCACTCTGTCTTCCCTATCGGAGCCGTCTCTGCAATGACTGAGATGGCGGTAGCAGGTGGCCGTTGGAGTGCGACTGTCACGTGTCAGATCCCTGATTAGTCAGGCACGCCGCCTCAGAGTATGGACTTCTTTGGTGTCAAGTACAGTCGTTCAGTCATGCGACCTGGAGGCGAGGTACCGGAGTGGTGCACGAGGTGAAGTCTTGAGCTCGGACAGGAGCGTGGCCCGGACTTACCCGAGGTGGATTAGTTCGGGCTTTGCCTTTCATGGTGTTCCTTGCAGGGCTCAGGATTTCTAAGGAAAGCTCGGGTCTCGGGTTCTACCTCCCGGGAAGCGTGGGCTCTCTTTTAGAGAGCTCGGGGCCTCTCCTTAGGGAGCTCAGGCATCTTCTTGAGCTATGGCTATGTCGCTGTGCCGAGCTGACGCTCTTGCCAGGTCATACCCGGTTGCCTCCACGTGTCGCATGGCCAAGGGGTCGGGCCAAATCTCCCTCCATCAGAGACCAAACTCTGTCTTTTCCACTATTGGAACTAGTTGTTTCAACATTAGAAGTTGCACCTCTACAAGTTGTAGATTTTTTATGCCCTATACATGTAAGTTATGCATTTCAAATAATAAATTATTTTTTTATTTCCAATTTCAATATTCAAATTTTCACAATATGATTCAAGTAAAATATCTAAACCATCTTTCCTAATCCTAGGATCTAATATTATAGTTAAACAGTAAAGAGGAGATATATTCTCCCAATATTTTTTAAAATTTATCTTCCATTACTTTAACAATTCTTGTGAATTATGGATTTTTTTCTATATTTTGCGAAACATTCACTAATTATGAATAATTAATTAACTAAAAGACAACTAGTTAGGTAATAAACACCCGAAAATTCATTAGTTGCGTCATAAAAATTGTGTAAAAAATCTCTTATACAAATAAGAATTTGTATTATAAAAATTTATTAGTTGCGTCATGTGTCATTTTTGCATTATAAAAATCAATAAGAATTTGTTTGTAAGAAATACAACTTTGTAACATAAAATAGGTAGAATTTCATCTATGTTGAACATCCAACATAAAATGTTTATATTTTAAACCATAATTTGACATAAATATTTAAATTCTTGTTTTCTTCCTCCAAAACTTTTAATATATATAATACAATTTCTTATTTTAGAAATACGATGAGAAATAATATTTAAAGCATCTTGAATACATAAATTTAAGATGTGATGTGCACATCTAATATGAAATAATTTACCATTTAAACATTGTTTTAATTGATATTTTAAAATATTTATTATTGAATCATTATTACTAGAATTTTCAAAACAAATAGAAAGTTTATTGTCAATTCCATTAGCATGTAAAGTATTTAAACTAATTGCAGCAATAGCTAGGCCAGTATGTGGCAATTTAAGACAAGTAAGACTTAAAATTCTTTTTTATAAAAGCCAGTTTTCATCAATAAAATGGTTGGTAACACAAATATAACTTAATATTAAATTTAGAGGCCCAAATATCAAAAGTAATTGCAACTTTAGAATTAAGACTTGATAAAATAGAAAATAAATTTTGTTTATATGAAAAAAATTCAAAGCATCTACTCTATTAGTATTTCTAGAAACTTTTTTAAATTGTAGATTTATAGAATTATATAAAAAATTTTCAAGTTTAGTATCCTTAGCTAATAAAAGTGGTTGTTCAGAATATATTTTGCTAACTCTTGCCTCATTTATTCTTGTAAATATTTAAAAGTACCAAAACCCCCAATACCCAATTTGTGTTTATGATTTTTCTTTAAAAGTACAGTACCACCCTTGCTAAAGTAGCTAAAGTCACTCCTACAATTTTGTCAAACAACCCTTTTTCCCTTCCCCTCAACCTCCTCTATTTTAATTAATTTCCAAACCGAGTTAGTGAACTTAGTGCTCTTCTTTTTCTTTCCCTCAGTAGCAATACTAGGGGTGGGAACTCCGACAATGTCAATAGCATCCATATTGATGCTAACACTATCATGTTACGGCTAAACATCGTCAGCATTGAACATGTTTGGGAACTGGTTTTGAGAGGAGTCAACCATTTTTTTATTTCTAAAAAAATAAAAAATAATTTAATTGAACTTACTCGGATTACCAATTCAGAATCTCAACTTGATTTCAATGGTTGAATCCTCCAAGCCTCCCAAATTGCTAACTTGAGATACTTGAGCAAGCCTTCTCTTGTTGAAATTTGAATAAAGTCGAGACTTGAGAATTGGAGAGTAAAAAGAGTATTGAAAGTGTATGAGAGCCTAAGAGAGTAAGAGAGAGAATTGGTGAATTGGTGAAATGAGAATGGTGGTTGATAGGGCTATTTATAGGATTTGAAAATAATTCAATTGCCAAAATACCCTAAAAATCAGTTGTTTTTTAGTTGTTGGGAGGGGTATTTTGTCATTATAAAGTCATTTATCACTAACCAAAATTCCCCCCAAACTAGTTGTTATATAGTTGCTAGGGGCATTTTTATCATTTTTTCTCCCCCCAAAGCCAAAATACATAAATATCCCCCTTATATATCTGTTTATAGTTGTTGGGGGTATTTCTATAGCGTCCCCCCCCCCAAAAAAAAAAAGCCATTGGGGGGTACCCTAATGGCTAATTTCTCAGGCGGGGCCATGCCATGCCGTGCCAGCATAGGGACCACGGGCGGCATAGGCATGGCATGCACAATTGTGTCGTGTCATGCTGGCATATGGACTTGAAACCCATGGCCCAGCACGACCCATACGATCGTGTCATGCCTGGTATGACCCGTGTGCTATCGTGTCAGACCGCAGACAAAACAACCCGATTTACACCTTTAGGAATGACAGTGGGTAGGTTTGGAGAGAGGATTACTCCCCGTTGGGGAAAAATTTAGATTGCACCCCCAATCCCCGATGAAGACAGATTCCTTATCGAGGACCTAAATCGCCAAATTTTTTAATTAAAAGTTTGTTTTTAGAAAGTTATTTAAAATAAAGGAAAATTAAAATGCAAATAATGTTAAATTTATTTAGATATTTAATATAAATAATATATTATTTATAAATAAAATTATATATTTAATATATATAATCGGGTTAGGGCGGGGGTGTGAACTTCACTCCCCATCCCTATCCTAGTCCCCAGTCGAGTGTTCCTATTAATCTTATCCCCACCGCATTCCCATTAAGGCATTCTCCATCCCCATCCCTACTTGGTCTAGGATGTCAGATGCACAATGGGGAAAATTACCATCCCTACCTTTAGATTGTATAACCCATAACCAATAAGTTTTAAGCCCAACAAACCTTAATTAACATCTTTTTCCCGTGCACCACGAGGGCCACTAATAGCATATTAAAAGAATAAGGCTGCATTTGTTTGAGGTGTAAATTCAAATACCGCTTTGGTGATGGATGGAAATTAGGACCGATTGATTTTGAAAATTACATTGATCACGTTTGGTATTCTATGGTGTAAATTTTCAAACTGGGTTTCGAGGAAAGTTGGGTCTCGACCGAAAGTTCTGATTCCGTTGAAACCGATCAGTTTGTCCGGAATCGGGCTGAAAAACAAATTGCAAGACAAGTTAAGCAATTTTAGAGACGAAAGTTTTCTTATCTGGTTAGGAATCCGTCCGAAGAAGTTATTTCCCTAAAGCTCGGGAAACTCTAGTAGAAACTCTACCAGATTTCTGCGCCTGAAGCAAGACAACCACTGTCAAGGATGTTACCTGAAGCAAAATCTGGATCCCTGAAGCAAGACAACCACTGTCAAGGATGTTACCAGATTTTGCTTCGAGAAACTCTAGCAGAAATATCATCGGAACTCTGGAACTTTGGAACTCTTCCTCAAGGTGGATTTTGCTTCGATCGGGAAAATCATCAGCAAGAACTGGAAGAGAGAGAAAAATAAAAGTTCTAGCCTATTGCGAACCTGGTCTTCATCTCCGGCTCCGGGTGTCCCACTGTCCTCTGGCTCCGACTCCGTGAGGTCCCACTGTCCCATTGTCCTCCGGCTCTGGCTCCATGAGGTCCCACCCTGGGTGCTCTGAGATGGTGGAAACGCCGGTCGAACCCAGTTTACCATTGCAGCGCTGAGTAGAGGTGCGAGCTCCGATTCGTTGTCGTTTACCTGGGTGAAGGAACAGATGGAAATTTCTTACGCCGGTGAAGAATCTTGCGGCATGGAGGCTAAGCAGAGAAGAGATACAGATCTCCAACACCGGTGGTAGGTACGAACAAACGAGAGTGAAACCAGGGAGGAAGAAGAACAAGGAGAAAGAGTCCATCGAATTTTGAAAAGACGGAGTTTTACATCGATTTTATTGCTGATAGCTTCCCTCCGATTTTTTATTTAAAGTTTACCTAAAGTAAAATTTTAACATCTCATCCAAACGTATATAAAATCAATTTTCCACCTCAAACAAATACGCCTATGGAAAATTATTGATACGAAGTCCTGGACATGTTATAAAATGCAATTGTCACCTAAGGCAAAGCTGGTTTGAAGAAGAATAATGGTGAAAAGTGGAAATGTTGCCTCATGGTGAGGGTGTATTGGGAAAAGGCTTTGAATCCGGTGGCTGGGCGAAACGTTTACTCCAAATCTTACTATGCCAATGGGGCTGGAGAAAACAACAGAAGGAATTTTTATGTTTTTTTTTTTTTCTTCTCTTTTTTCTTATTTCTTTTTGATACATGAGAAAAGCAAAAAGGTTGTATGAGAAGAGCCCTTCCCCAATAGTCCTGATTACAAATGTAGTAAGGTCCCACAAGAAATCTCTTGACATGATTGATACAATATATGCTGTTTGTTTGATCTAAGAATGGCAACAGGGCGGGGCGGGTCGGGCTTTGCCTGTCCCGTCCCCGACCCTGAACTCAAATGCTCCATTCTGTCCCTGTTTCGAATTCTAGTGAGTCTAAAAATCCGAACCCCATCTCTATTCCTGGGATCCCCGATTTTGCTCCATCCCGTTCCGATCATTCCTATTTGTATAGTTACATATTTATTTCTAATATAATATGATATAATATAATATATAATATAGTCGGGTCAGGGTGGGGTGGACAAGTACTATTCCCGCCTGTTTCCGATCCCTAGAGTTGAGTTTTTCCAAACCTACCCTAACCCCAACCGATTGGGACAGTTTGATCAAGGACCATGGGCAGTGTATTGGCAGTTACAGATTCTTAAGAGATGGCAGCCATGAGTTGTTTTAGAGAGACTTTCAACTACTGCAGTCACCATCCAAATTCATCAACTTCCCTGTGCGTTCTATCACAACCACTCAAGAAGGTTCTAGTGAATGATATCTCTGGAGAAATTTTGTTTGTTTTGTGCTAGTACAACCAATGTTTTCGAGATTCAGACGGTGGGACTGTTTGGCCTGGGAATAGTCCAGGCAATCAGTTCCGTTTTACCTCAAACCCAGTCCTTGGCCAAAAAATCGTTAAATTGGTCAATAACCTTTGAACTCATTTAACGTTTTTTTTATTTTAATTATCGTTTTTAATTATTTTTAATTTTTTTATCAGAACGGGCTCTCTATTCGAACCAAATGGTCGAACTGTCAATTCAGAAACTGATGCCTAGAACAATTTTGGTTTAAGATCATTTTTTTAAACATTGGGTACAAACCATTACTAGATCGAGCCATCGAGGATGTTGTTATGCAATTTTTCCCTATACGAAGAAATGGCTTGTGCCTTTTTACGTTGCCCTTGAGCTATGGTGAAGGTAGAGATTCACTACTCACTTAAGGAAAAAGATGAATCTCGAAGGGAGATTGTACATACAAGGGAAAGCGTTAATCCATGTGTTATTTCATTCATTGTATTTCTTTATAGGGAGAATGACTGTTCAGTCTACCTCATAATTCTTAACCCCACCATACAGGTGGAATGAAATCTGACCATGGATTGATGATAAATCCATGGACAGGATGTGGTTTATAGGGGGGCTACTAGTATACTATGGCGGACTGTAATTTCAGAATTCTAGTGTGGGCTGCAGTGTACTTTTTCGTTTCTTTATAGGAGAGTACATTTTGACAGTTTAATTTCATAGATGGCATAAATGATAGAAGAGGAAACAATTTTAATTGATTACGCTACTAGAGACGCATGCATAGCAGACATGCATGGTTATCTTCCTCCCCATGTGTATAGCCTTGCCCTCGAGGTGAACATCAGGAAACTGAAACTGAATATCTTCAAACCACTTCCACATAGCATCTGATGGTGAATACAGTATCGTTTCCCAAGTGCACTAGTCGCTCAAGTAATAGAGTGATGAATAGAGTATCGTTTTCCACGATGACTTATGTACCAACTACTAGTAATATATCAGCCTACCATATCTGATTAGCCGAATTGTATATCTAATGCAAATCTGAAATACTAATTACAAAACTATCTCTAAAACATTAGATCAAACACCTTGCATGCAAGTTGAGAAGACAAGCTAAGTATGCATAGAAATTGATTCAGCAATTAATTCTCTAGGCCATTCGATCAGATTAGGATTTAGCCTTGGTTTGGTGAAACCCCAAGGCAATGAACAACCTCTCTCAAGCGCTTGTTCATTCTATGAATGAGTGATGGTTCTTCTATCTCTAGCAAGATTCTAATCTCTATGCATGCATTAAGATCTAGGCATTCTAGGGCATCATTCAGCTTGAATGAACACCAACCAAATTTTGCAAGTTATCTCTAACATTGCACTCAATTCAGTTCTTGATTAGCGGATCCGAATTTCTAGTCTTTCTCAAGCACTCTAGAACTTTCAAGAATCAAGAACAGTTTGGCCAAACTGAATTAATGTTGCCTGAAATCTTTCTCAAGCAATTCAGACATGACAAAATCAAGATCTGAAATTACAGATCTAAATTTGCAAAACAACAATTCGGCTAGCAGTTCTAACAATCAAATTCCTAATCAACAAACATCAAGATAATCTAATCCATTCGAACGAACCTAGAAAGCTAAATACAGATATGAAATTAAAGAAACCATGCTTCAATTACAACAACAAAAGAAAAATTAATGGAGAATTGAACATGAAACCCTAGCTGAATTCGATTACCAAATGTGCAGAAATCAAGGAAGAGACAACCTAGATCTCCAATTTCTTCTCCTTTCGACTTTAGCTTCTTCTCCTCTTGAAGTTGCTTGAATCTCCTCTCTTCTCCTCTCTTAAGCCTATCTTTCTCTTCTCCCAAAAAGAATTCGAACTCAAGGAGTTTTCTCCCCAAAAGGCTGAAGTCTCCAAGTGTTTGAACCACAAGGTGCTGAACATCTTTTTCCTCCAAGAGACCTCCTTAAATAGTTTTTCCTTCAGCTCTCCAAGAATTCTAGAAGCTGCCGCCCCCTAGCCTCTCTTGAACCTTCTAGAATTTGCTTCCCCTAGCTTCTCTTGAACTTTCTAGAAGTTGCCACCCCTATCTTCTCTTGGGCTACAATTTGGGCTGCTCTTGAGCTGCAAATGGGCCTCCTCCTTGCTGGGCCGAATAGGCTCCCTTGGAAGGCTGCGGCTAGGCTCTCTCTTTGGGCATCTCCCAAAGAGTGCAGAATGGGCTGCATGGGCCGAATGACCCTCTCAGTTGGGCCTTTGTTCCAGCTGGGCTGATTTTCCTCTACTTTGGCCTCTTTTCCTTGGTTTTGTGTTCTCTTTTCTCTAAACTTGCCTCCTTAGATAATTTCCTGAAATCAAGCTGAATTAGGGTAAAACTTTATACAAATCAGCACAAAAACCATGTATAAACACCATAATTTTATATGTAAATTGTGCACACATCAAATACCCCCACACTTAAGCTTTTGCTTGTCCTCAAGCAAAGACATCAGCCATAAACTATTCATCCCCCCTTATTCTCACCATTTACCGGATGAATTTTTAGGAGGAGAATGCATTGAGTGGTCGGGAAACTTGTGTAAGTATTCTGCTCCATTCGTATGAACTACCATTCTTATCACATGCATAAGAGCCAAGGAATGGAAGAATATGAGTTTCTTCAAATTCCAGATTTCACTCCCATTCAATATATAGATCTTCTCCTTGACCATCAAAATTAACCATCACTTTGAACTAGGTCTCAAATCCGTAACTGCACCTCATTGAGTGTTCAACTGCATTTTATCCCTTTTTCTTTTCTTTCCCCAATTTTTTGGTGTGAATGCATTTTATGCTCCATCTCACATGGAGTATTTTCTTCTTTCTTCTTTTTCTTTTTTTTTTCTTTTTGGTGTGATTGCATTTTATGCTCCATCTCACATGGGGTATTTTCTTCTTTYTTCTTTTTCTTTTTTTTTTCTTTTTGGTGTGATTGCATTTTATGCTCCATCTCACACTTTTTTTTTATTCTTTTGGTGTGAGTGCATTTTATGCTCCATCTCACACTTTTTTCTTTTGCAGTTGTTGAACCTCATGCATTAACAATTCAGATGTGGACTAGCTTGAGTGATCATTAATAATTCAATCAAATGCATCATACACATGAAGGTAGTTAGGGCTGGTCATGATGAAAGTCATATTCAGCTCCCTTAACCTCATGCATTGTGCTAAGTTGGATCATTCACAAAAATAAATGCAAACACATACAGTGGTCTCCTTCAACTCATTGTATTCCCTCTTTGAATTCACCTAATAAACAACAATGATCTTAAGGGGATTTTCAGTTTTGCATGTATATAAGTGTTGGGCTGATTGAGGTGCACAGCCCCAGCCTAACTCCCCCACACTTAAGATGAACATTGTCCTCAATGTTCCTACTGTTAGAGAGTAACAAAAAATCTAACTATGAAGGTAATTGCATGAAGAGCATTATCAATCAATGAGAGGGGTTAGAGGACTTCCCTGAAGTTCCTTCTGAATTCTGCAATAGCTCTTGTGATGGGAATCCTCTAGTTGTTAAGAATCACATAAGACTAGAGAGAGAAATCAGCAACTTATTTAATTAACATCTTACATAAATACTAACTAAACTCCACTGATATGAATAAGAAAAGCCGAAAAAAAAACAAGAGAGTTTATGACTAAAAATATGAATTGGGTTGCCTCCCAACAAGCGCTTGTTTTTGTTCTAAAGCTCGACCTTCTAGTGAGGTGTTGACCGCTAGCCTAAAAACATCCACCAACCTCATCATCAATGACACCTTCTGAGCTAAAGCTGTCATGTGTTCCTAAGACACCCTCAACAGTTTTTTTCTTTGCAAAGGGCTCAAATCTGCTGATATGATTACTGGTAGTGTTGATGGAGCCTCTAAGAAAGCATACTCTAGATGTGGAGGGGGTTGCTTCAGCTCAAGGGAGGGTGGCTCTTGTGTTGAAGGCTTGCTTATTGGTATTGGTGGGGTATCCAAGCCATCCAACTTGAGACACTCTTTACCTTGAAAATGTGGATTGGCATTCAGGTATGATGTCATGCCTTGCATCTCTTCATTCTCTTCCCTTGCAACTCCTCCCTCTTGTATGCCAAGCTCAAGGGTGTCGGCCAACATGCTAACCTTGTTTTTAGCCCTTGCCTTCTCCACCTCTGGCAACTCCTCACCACCTCTTGGATTCAATTCAGTATTACCTGCTAGAGTGCCCAGTATTCTTGCTGAAATCATTTGTGCCAACTACCCGACTTGCTTCTCCAGTTCTTTATTACTGCTTCTTGGATCTGAAATCTTGTTTCAAAACTAGCTATGAACTTGATCATCAGCTCCTCTAGGTTAGATTTCTTTTTTGGCTGGTAGAAGTTTTGGGGGAAGGGCTTTGGCACATGCTGATTTGGCCATGACTGATTCGGCTATCCACCCCATCCGGGGTTAAAGGCACAAGGGTATTGACTGTATTGCTGCCTTAGAAAGTGGTCAACAAAGTTTACCTGTTCTGGAGGCTGCATAAACTGATTGCCAACTTGGCATGCAGTGCTGATATGGCCTACCCCACACCAATCACAAGTCACGGACTACACATGCATGGCTGCCATCTGCATCTCATCTATTTTCTTGCTAATTGCACCTATTTGTGCAGATAGAGCTGTATAGGTGTCCACGTTGTGAAGACCTTGCTGCCTTCTAACTTGTGCTCTTTCGGAATGCCATTAATAGTTGGTTGCTGCCATCTCCTCTGTCAAAGTATTAAAGAAACTAACGTACACTAATCAAAGAAAGCAATCTAACAAACAATCAGCAATCCTAAGAAGAGGTACTGTTAAAAACTAATATAGTATCAATTTACAAGGCAAAGACAACTGAATGCTATCTCAAAAGAAAAGCTTCAAGAAAAAGGACAATCAACAAGCTGAAAGCTAATATAGACAGATCTGAAATGTGCTATACAAGATTGAAAGCAGATAGGTAACTTATCAAATCAAGAAGGCTGCACACTACCGAAACAAGAACAGCAACCTAAAGATTTCTGATTTCTGATTTCTGATTTCAGCAATGAAGGTCAATGCACACATATCTGAACTATAAGAAATGAAGGTATAAGATTTTTTTTTCTTTCTGTGTTCTCAGATCTGATTTCTGAACTCAGCACTAAAAGCTAATGTGTACAGATCTGAACTCCACTGTTTTTATGAGATATACAGAATCAAAAATCAGGTAAACTAGCAATACTATAACAGTAATAAAAAACTAAGCAAATCAGCAATAGAAAGGGAAAAAAAACTACTCATATCAGTAATGCAGAATACTATATATAGATCTGAATCCTACTCTCAGAAATCTATCAAGTCAGAAATCTGTCAAATCTGAAATGAAATCTGCAACCTATGTTCTACAGAAGCTATATTCTATACTATTGAATCAAGTCAGAAATGAATTTAGTAATCTATCAAATCAGCAATAGAATCAAGAAGCTACATTACTAAACTAGATGCATTCGGCAAGAAGAAAGAAATCTGAAATACTGAAACTAGCTACACTATTCAAATTAGAACAACAGACTAAGATAAAGACAATTAACACTAGGCAAGAAAACTACTCATATCAGCAAGGGAAGTTACTCTATCTACAGATCTGAACCTAATAGGAAAAAAAAATTCAGATTACCTAGTATAGAATTAGAAGCATTCGGCAATAAGAAGAGATTACCTAAATCAGTAATGTGGGTTAGTGTGTGCAGATCTGAACTGTAATGTATAGAACTAAAAATCAGCTACACTACTAAACTAGAACAGCTATATTAGTTTTTTTTTTTTTTTTCTTTCTGTGTGCTCATATCTGAATTCTAATTTCAATAATGACAGTAATGTATACAGATCTGAACCATACTATTTTTATAAAATATGCAGAACTAAAATGCATCTACACTACTAAGACTAAAACAACAACAAAGATGAAGCAAATCAGCAATAGAAAAGAAAACTACTTATATCATCAATGAAGGCTACAAAACACAGATCTAAATCCTAATATGCAGAATTAGAAATCAGATTAACAGTGGCTAATAGTTCCTAATATTGCTGCAATAAGTCCCTGGTAACGGCGCCAAAAACTTGATGCGTATTTGCTACACTAGCAAGTGCACTAGTCGCTCAAGTAATAGAGTGATGAATAGAGTATCGTTTCCCATGAGGACTTATGTACCAACTACTAGTAATATATTAGCCTACCATTATCTGATTAGCTGAATTGTACATCTAATGCAAATCTGAAATCCTAACTACAAAACTATCTCTAAAACATTGGATCAAACACCTTGCATGCAAGTTGAGAAGACAAGCTAAGTATGCACAGAAATTGATTCAGCAATTAATTCTCTAGGCCATTCGATTAGATTAGGATTTAGCCTTGGTTTGGTGAAACCCCAAGGCAATGAACAGCCTCTCTCAAGCGCATGTTCATTCTATGAAKGAGTGATGGTTCTTCTATCTCTAGCAAGAATCTAATCTCCATGCATGCAATAAGATCTAGGCATTCTAGGGCATCATTCAGCTTGAATGAACATCAACCGAATTGTACAAGTTATCTCTAACCTTGCGCTCAATTCGGTTCTTGATTAGCATATCCGAATTTCTAGAGTCTTTCTCAAGCACTCTAGAACTTCCAAAAATTAAGAACAGTTCGGCCAAACCAAATTAATGTTGCCTGAAATCTTTCTCAAGCAATTCAGACATGACAAAATCAAGATCTGAAATTACAGATCT
>NW_010729335.1:344183-362777 GCF_000365185.1 Nelumbo nucifera
GCCTTGTAATAAGGGCTGGGCCGAACCCATGTGGCTAGTGTGTAGATCAATGCTTGGGTCCCACGCCATACAAAACAGCCCAACTGGGCAGCAGATTGGAAACTAGTTAAGCACTGAACACTTAATGGGCCAAAAGCCCATTTCGAGCTGGGTTGATGTGATCACCCATCTATGGGGCGAATCTGGGATTAAAGCTAGCAAAAGGATTGGGCCTTTAACCTTATCCACTCCAGGAGACCAAATTCAAATTAAATTTGAATCTGGTAACCTCCTGATAAGATCAGGAGTAAACTAACTTAATCTGCAAATAGAATGGGTGTATCACAGAAGTTGGGAACCTCCTAAAAACGATTTTGATGTGATGTTATCAGGTCTTAGGTATTGATTTCCCTAAGATCCTCGCCTCTCTACCTCTATTCTCAGCCAAGAAGAATTTGCAAGCAATGGTTCTCCAACATTTTAGAACTTCAAGCAACCCAGAAAAACTAAAAAAAAAAAAGACTTACCTTTTGTATGTACCTTGTCAAAAGATTTCTAGTAGTTAAAAGGACTTCAAACGAAACTTGAGTAAAGCACGAAACTATGTTGAGCTTTCTGGTGTTAAGTTTGGAAGAAGGAGATGAGGCTTGAGCTTGGCTTCAGGGACTTTGGGATTTCAAATAGAATGGGTGTATCACAGAAGTTGGGAAAACTGCCATCTCTCTCTCTCTCTCTCTCTCTCTCTCTCTCTCTTTCTGGGTACCTCTCTTGGGTTTCCTCCTTCTCCCCTTTTTGAACTCAAATTATATCAGTATTAATAGAGAAAGGGAGGGGGTCTGGTCTGAATTCGCTCAGTTATAGTGCTTCGGATTCAATAGAGATTTTTCACAAAAAAAGGTAAAGATTCTTCAAAAAAATAGATGCCCAGTCAAACTTACCTATTTGGTGGAATATTTTCATTCATTTTGGGGTGGCTTTCATGTGTTTTGTGTGTCCAATGGGAGCTTGGGGCGTGCCAAACATTTTTGAAGAACTTTTAAATGAGGTTTTGTCTTTTCTTAGTTTTAAGTGGGGTTATCTTTAGGTTTTGAGCTTTTTGGGTCTATTAGGCTCTGTTTCATTAGTCCAAGTGTTCTAATGGGTCAAGAATGGGTTTGCCATCAGCCATCACCCATTTGGGACTTCAGGTTAGGACAAATGACATGGCAATTTAATCTAGTATGTTGAAATGGTTTTTTTCTAGTTTTACGGTCAAACGGATGAATCTGGTGATGAAATTTGACACACTGGGTTTTTTAGGTTTCTAAACATATTGGTGATGTCTGAATGGTCAAGTAGGCTCGGGATGATTGAGATCTATGGCTGACAAGTTTGGGTCAACGAGATTTACTGAAATAGAATCTTTGTTTGATGAAAGGTCAAA
This sequence comes from Nelumbo nucifera, assembly GCF_000365185.1. The sequence goes on from NW_010729335.1 coordinate 345,586, forward strand.
TGAGGGAATTTTGGGATGAAATTTGGTGGGTTGGCATTTTTAAACATCCTGAATCTAATGGAAGTGATGGATATTTGATCAAAGTTGTAGATTGATAGATTTAGTTCAGATCATGGTCTTAACTTTATGATTTAATCAACGAGAGGGTCCAAATTGGAATCTTACTTTTTCAACGGTCATATGGAGGAGTTTGGTCATGAAATTTGACATGGTGGAGTTTTTTGGGTCTCTGAATACAATGGTAAGTTCCGATTGGTCATATGAAGTTGGGATGACAGATGGTAAGCTCTAATTAATGAGATTTGTTGGAATAGGATTTAGGCTTGATGAGGGGTCAAATGGGGGAATTTCGAGCTACAATTTGGTAGGTAGGTATGGAATAGGGTGAGGAGTCAAGTGGATGTTTTGATCTGAGAAAGACATGGTCAACCTTGGTAATCATTCATCAGAATGGGATCCTGATGTTTTTGCGGTTGGTTGCCATAAATTTGTAGTGGGATTCGCTAGTTGATTGTTTCCTAGTGATCTTGGGGTGATGGATATGTTAGATTTGATTTTGGAGTAGTTGGAATTTGAATATTGCACAGATTATAGCCATTAAAAAGGAAGTTGGCATGATGAATGGTGGATCTTTGTAGTTTAGTCATGAAAAGTGATGTGTAACTAGGTTGTAGTTTTCCAAGTCTGGGGACAGTGTCTGATCAATGTTCTTATTTTTCTTATGGATTGCGTCAAAAAGGCGGTATTTCAGGTTTTAGAGAGTGTCAAGTCAATCTGATTGTGTTTCTAAGCTTTCGGGGTTTAAGAGAGAATACAAAGAGATAGGGTGAAGGGACAAAGCAAAAATTGGGTGATAACACCTGGGTTATGACCCAAAGCCGGTAAAAAAACCAAATGTGGGTGATTTGCTCAGCTCTCTTACATGGGGGAACGTGATTCGTTTGGCCCGTGTTAATTTAGATTGGCCATTGCTCAAAGCGGCTTTCAAGTGTTGGAATCCTAAGAAGATGGTGTTTTGCTTTGGCAATAACAAAGTATGCCCAACCCTCGAAAAAGTGGCTTATTTTCTTTGCATGTGGTTAGAAGACGAAGCATTGGTTCCTCTGCATAAACAAGGGTACACGAATGATGTGGCACAGTACCTATGCCGCATAGCGAAAAAAGTGAAAAAGTTGGGCAAAGGCATGCACTTTTTCTAGCCTTGGTAGGACATTTATTGTTCCTTCTAAATCGTGACAAAATCCATGCATGCTTGGTCACTGTGTTGCAATAATTGGATCCATTTGGAACTTCACCTAACTATACAAAGGTGACCCTTGTCCCTATGGTGTTATTAGAATTTTTGAGAGGTTTATCCCTATTACAAACTAAGAAAATATGGCCTTACCAAGGAACTCTTCAGATACTATAACTGTGGCTGACACATCATCTTCCTTTCTTGACTACCCCTGTAAGGAATGGCGTGCAGCAGAAACATCCATTTTGGGTTGTTGAGAGGCAGAAGGCTCTACTAATTGGCAATTGAACATGCAAGAGGGATGCAGCTAGCCACGTCTAGATGTCGAGCACAAACAAAGCATTACTTTAGCAGGAGTGTATGGTTTAGTCTCATATGCTCCTATGAGAGTGCTTAGGCAATTTGTCATTAAGCAGATAGTACCTTTCATTGGTTGTGTGGAATTGGATTTCATTCAATTCTCAAAGCTGGATGCAGATCTGCAACGATGCTTAAAACTACATTGGGCCACAAGTAAGAGAGATCTGCCCTTCATAGAATATATTGAGCAACATCCTTCTTATTACCAATTGCTGCAACATTCAGAAGATCATCCCTATGAGCTCGCTATGGAGTTGCCCATAGTTGTATCTGGATTTTGTTTATCCCAAGTCCTGCACAAGCGTGCCTTACGTGATGTTGATTCACAGAATGCATCCAAATCACGAGGGAACAAGATTCATAAATGAAGCACAGATCTATTGAGTTGATTGGTAAAACAAACCAAATCTAACGCTGCTACTATACAACGATAGTTTGACATACCTTACAAAGCAATTTTGGGGTGTCTCAAATGTTGGTTTCCTTTTGAGAAAAGACATTGTCAACATATTTTGGTTTAACTCTTTCTTTAATGATGTTTTGTGGTGGGGCTTGTAACCCAAATACATTTTTAACTATCATCTTTGGTACAAAGTTTTGGATTCTTAGTTTTTGAGTTTTGTGCATTGGTGGAATTTGTTGATCATAGCTTTCTCTATTCAATTTTAAGGTTCTCATTCGAGTTGTTCTTATGGTGGCTTTGATTTGGATCTCCCTTACAGTATCGTTATTATATGAAGAGAAAAAAAAAAGAGAAGTAAAATTAAAAATGAATTTTGAACTACGTCCAACCTAATCCCTTTCAAAGGGGTACGTAGAGCAACTCATCTCATGAGTTCAGCCACTTCTATAAATAAAATAGTATTTTTCCCCATTTCTCTTTTCTTTACCTGAGATGTTTATTTATAAGAGAGTGATTAGTCTATTCAAGGTTGTATACCCACAGAAGAAGGTAGACTATAAAGATTTGGATAAACCTCCTAATTCGATTAGGAGAGGTGTTCCTTAAGGATTAAGAGAAGAGGAGATTGAACTACTTCTGGTAACTCTGCTTTTAGTTCTCTCACTACTCTTGCCGCCTAGAAACCCTAGTTCAATCTCCAAGTCTTGTGACTGATTTGATTAGTTGTACTCTAATTTTTGCAAGAAAAATTCAGAGAAATGTTATGCTCACCTCCCTTGTTCGATCCATACAGTTGGATTACAATTTTGCTAAAAACTATGTTGCTAAACCGACTTCACTCCAAGCTGTGCCATTTTCAGTGGAAGTTGGTTTTAGGATTCAACTTGGGCGTGAACTACCACTCTGAGAGCTACATCCGTGGAATCCATATAAGGTATACATCTCCCTCATTTTGGTTTTAAATCTGATCTGGTTTGGTGCAAGAACGATCCTACAAAAATGCAGTTTTTCTGAAACTAGGGAATGCGATTCCTCGAAGGCTGAAAAAAATTTTTAAAATTTCGTCCAACCATCTAGCATGGTTCAGCCATCTATATGATGGATCTTACCTTCCTTCAATTTAGCCCCCCTGCCCATTCATAGGGAGGAAATTATCAAAAGACAAAACACGACATTGTTCAAGTGTGGGCATTCAGCCCCCTATGTGTCAAAGCAGTGTCTGCACAATGTTAATCGATATTTGAGCGCTCGGTGGCCTTTCGTATGTTGTTACCATTGAGTGATGAGAAGATAAACAGGCGTTGATGACATAGCAGCCATCATTAGCACTTTTCTTAACCATCGCATCATCCTAAATGCGACACATTCGTGCGTGTGGCCTTGATATGATAACTGCCTTTTAAAATGGCGATTGCTGACATGACACTTCTTTTAAAATCGATGCACCATTTATCCCGCCCTTTTGAATGGTGTTTTAGTAAATCTATACTTTGCTTTTTTCATTAAGCATCGACGAAAGGCCTGTAATCATGCTTGTTTGTCTTCCCCGACGCCGTTTGTCATTCCCGACACATGAGAGGGTTTCTATAAAGGATAGTGCACCCATTCACACCATTTTATTTTGCTCACTTGTTAATTTTGGGCTATTTGATTTCTGTGTGTGGTATTGTTTACTGGACACCTCTTCCTTCTCTAGCTTGTGTCCATACCTTTTCCTATTCTCTTCTCTATCACCAATGGCTCCTCGCCAGAAGACGTCTGAATGCCCTTTTGTCGACTTCGTCAAGGTAGTCGATACGATAGAGTTGTTGTCTGAATGAGAGGCAGCCAGGATGGTTGACGGTGGTAAGGGGTTTTGGCCTCCAATGCCGGTGGCCAAGGGTGAGAGTGGCACATTTGACGTTGTCGAGGGTTCTGAGTTAATGTGTCTCTACGACCGACTAAGTCAGTCGGTGTCGTTTAAATGCCAAGAGCCCAGGGCAAATAGCTCCAAATCACTCAATAGTTATTCTGGTTGGGCGTGTTACATTTTAGAGAACCCTATCTACTGCTGTCTTTTGTGGGATTCCGGTCTCCTGTGCTTTGTGGACCGCTTCATGGACCTCCCTAGTAAAGAGGGGCTAAAATACGTGAAATCCCTCCTGGATCACTAGTGCTGTCGTACTCACACGTTTGTGGCCACAGTCGGTGAGTTCACGATCACCGTTGAAGATGTTGTCACCTTATTGGCATTACCCGTTGGTGGGGCGATGTCTAACCACCATCCGCAATTTCCCGAGCCTCTCCTTGCTAATCTATCGGGTCTCTATGAAGAGTTATTAGCAGATATTGCAGTGTTCAAGTCCCAAATTGACCAATCAACTACCCGAGGTAAAATGCCTCTCTAAGCATGGATCACCTACTAGTTTGAGTCCAATGGTAGGGGAGATGTAATGGTGTGCGAGGGTGAGGGCCAGTGTCACCTTGCCACCTTTATCCTGTACATAGCATCCCGTTTCCATTTTTTGGGATTACCTGACTACGGCCTCCCTACAGTTCCTATTACTATGATGGTTGTCGGAGGCCATTAGCTTCCACTCGGGTCGATGTTTTTTGGGATAATTTGTTCGAATAGATAGACGACACTATTCAGTAGATAATGGACCCGAGTCTCAAGAGACATATCAGCTACGTCTTTGTCCCTTTCCTGTTCATGTCCATATGCAAGCGTCTAGAGCTCAGTGTGACACCTCGTGCTCTTTCTCCAATGCGAGTTAGCATCACAACTTTGAACGGGGATGACACTGAAGACCAAACATTGGGGGTTTGTCGTGGAAAGCATTGGCTTCTTGCAACAAGGCACAACAATTTTCAGATTAACGAGGTTGAATTAAAGTTGTCATCTACTGAAGGTTTTGTGTGAAGACCATACATCCGCTGTGTTCGGCATGCCATGCCGTTTTGTGTTGGCATTAATGTTCCTGAGGACGATGACCAACAAGGCGTTGTGGAGATGACACATCCCGTCTCAGGCATGGTGCGCCTCATCCTGTGGCCTGGTGTGATCGCGTACATAGATCGTATTAGTAAAGCTCAAGTCACAGCCTATCGCCCTGATCTGCGCCAGTTTGGGTATGATAATCTCGGTGGCCAATTTCTACGTTCCACGGGTGAAGATATCTTCTAGACCCGTCAACATTGCCTAGCCTTCCCTAGGACTTCCCGATTTCCAATCGTGGGATACATGAGGGTCCCGAGCTGCAAGTCCCATCAATTTGCCTACCTTTGTGCCTTGTTTGGGGGATTATAGATGTTCATGGGATCAGATCCCTGTCCACATCACATCATGGCCTCCCCGAGGGTCATGCCGCAGATCAAGAGCAGAGGCCAACTAGTCCCCTGCCTAGCTTGCCGAAGGGTGAATTCATCGGTGTACTTTGAAAGGGGAAGCGCCTCACTGCTGAGGAAGAAACCTAGGTTGGCGAGGGTACATCGCATTGCTGATCCACCTGTGCCCATTGTGCCACGGTCCCCCACATCAGATGTAGCATCATCCAGAGTTGGGGACAATACAGGCATGCGTTCACAGCCTCTAGGTCGAGAGGAGGGCAGGCTAGAGCCTCCTACCCAAATACCTGAAGCGAGGAGCGTGCCTGATACAGAGTCGACGCAATCAGCAATGCCCATTCCTGCTGAGAAGGTTACTTCCGCCCATGTCTCAGGCGGACCTATGAAGAAGATGGCTCCTCGTCCTCGGAGGAGGGAGCTTGAAAAGGTTGATCTAGTAAGAAGTTATTCTCTGATATATTTACACCATTCTGATTGCGATTAGTTTTGTTTTGCTCTTGTTACTAATTTGCTTACAGTCTTTTGTTCTGAAGCATGTGGAATCAGAAAGCCCACAGCCTGGTGTGGAGGCCCCAAAGGTCCCTTGCGAGGACGTTGTGGGTGAAAAGGTATGTGTAGCGTTACCGTGTGTATTAGTTCTGCATTGCGAATAAGTTGGGTACTGATTGTTTGTGCTTTTCATCGCAGATGCCCTTTGAGGTGGATCCTTCTACCAAACCAATATCACCTAATATCAGGCGACTGGTGCGAGAATTGCAGTCATTGCAAGCCCCTCAGTCAGGGTTGGGAGGCTGTTGAAAGTGTTGGCATCGATGGCAGCACTCCAATTGCCGTTGCACGAGAAGGAGAAACCCCTGCGGAGGTGCTAGAGGAGGTGTGTACTGAACTGGTCCCTGAGGCAGAAGCTACCCTAGAAGGCCCGTCAACCAATGACGCAGCTAAACCGCCAGTTTCGGGGTTATAGCATGCTACCACTAAGATACAGGAGCCTATTACGGCCACGATGCTGACTGAAGCACCGCCTGAGACAATAGTGCCGAAAGTTCATCGTGATGCAAGGGTTATGACTGTTAATTCTGTCGAGTTCAATGTTCCCATTGGCCCAGGGGTCCAACTTGAAGGTGAAGCCGTGGACTTTGAATCGGTTTCACCGTCCAAGGCACTGTCTTACGAGGAGGAACTCGCATTGGTCCGGGGGGAGTTGAAGGAGTACCTTGTCAAAAATGACATCGCTCCTCTGGGTTATGAGACCGTAGATCCCATCTGCATCTAGGGTCTTCGTACATATGACAAGTACCCTGTATCATGTTCGGTGGCGAAATTTGCATCCATGTTGCCCTCTGCTGCCCTTCCTTCGGTGGTTGTGGGGCCGGCTCTGAACACTATTGCCGCAATGATGGATTGCATTATGAACCAGCCTAGCAACGAGCTCTCATGGTTAGAAATTTCTCCATGGTTGAAAACCTATGAGTCCTCTATCATAGGCTTTCAAATGGGACAGATTAAGGAATGGGTCATCATGTTGGCCCATGTATTCTATAAGGCCGGTCTCAAAGGATCGCCATCTGTTTTTGGTCGGTCACTGAAGGATGTGCGCCTTCGTCTTAAAGTGATCAAGCCCAGTCTCTCAAAGGCTATTGAGAAGCTAGAAGCCCTCATGGAGGAGTCTCGACGCCAGAGGAAGATAGTGCCCGAGTACGAAGCGGAGGCGAAGGATTTGATGGACTTCGAAGAGCGGGAACAGGGTGTAGAGAATATAGACAACATGAGGAAAAATTGGTCCGCCATGTGAACATCTGAAATTATTCATTCTCTAAATCATTGGAGATTTTGTAAGGGAAAGAAGAAATATATAATCCTTGTCTTATGCTGGTGTCGATTGTGTCCCCCAAGTACTTTTGACTAATTTGCGTGTTAGCGTCTTTATTGCAATGCCAACGGGCTACCGTCCTTGGCACGTTACACTCAAGCTCTGGTGCATACCGATCTCAATCATAGAGGAAGGTTTTCCCATTACCTTAGATCTTAAGTGTTATCTGTTATGAAAGAGGCTTCGCAACAACATCCAAGAGAACTTCATCGCATATCAAGGAATTTCGAGTTTGGAATAAGTCTTCATCGCATATTAGTCGTGACATAGAATTTGAATCGAAGTTATGACTGAGCATCATTGCTATGCATGTAGTTGGTAAAACATACTGTGTGCATTTTTCGGGTTGAGGACTCAACGCAAGTGCCGAGAAACATGGCGCGAGTATCCAATGTCACATGTTCTACAAATTTCTATTGCAACTTATATTAGTGCAAGTGTCAAATAAAATCCAAACAATCAAAGTCAGGTGATTTGTGAATTTTATCGCAAACAAATACCTCTGTAAGTGTTCTGGACTTTAATCGTAATCGAGTACCATTGTGAGTATCATTGGTCTTTAATCACAGACTACTTGAGAAAAAGGAATCAAGTGTTGCTTCAATTCCGAAATATCATCGAGTGCTAAAGGGTTATCTCATAATGCAAATAATTAGCACGTGCATAGGAAAGGAAATCGAGCCACTTCATAGGAAGATGTAGCTCTTTACCCATGCAAGGGACGAATGTCATCGCACCTTGAGACACTGATAATCTTTGTGGGCGATACTGTCAGGATCTAGTCATAGCGTAGATAACTAGCACAAGTTAGGATTTTGTCATAACCACGTCTAGGAATGCAACTAGCCCTAAGGACTAATCATGAGCAGCCTCAGACATTTGTTGCCTTTATAGTAAGGCTTTTATCACCATACTAGAAGACTTCTTGGGTTCTCTTGTGGAAGTAAGACTTCAATAGTCAGAACAAGTGTTGTTTTTAACAAAGTATTATTGTCCATATGGGATGGGTTAAGTTTACCCCCCTAGGCTATTATAATTATGAGTTAGACAAAGTACCTATAATTTGTCGTGTATCACTTATGGTCATCATGGTAATTCTTCACAAATTGCATCATTTCCATCTTATTTCGTGGGGTTGTTAGGGAATACAAGATCGCATCTGATTTCGTCAACGACCTTTTAGGCTGCCAAGGAACATGTGATCACGCTTGGGGTTGTCAAGGAATACGAGAGCGTGCCTAGGGTTGCCAGGGCCTTCCTAGGCTTTCCAAGGAATGTGAGAGCATGCCTGGGGTTGCCAGGGAATATGAGAGTGCGACTGGGATTACCAGGGCCTTCCTAGGGTTGCCAGGGGATATGAGAGTGTGCCTAGGGTTGACAGGGACTTCCTGGGGTTGCTAGGGAATATGAGAAAGCGCCAGGGGTTGCTAGGGCCTTCCTAGGGTTGCGAGGGAATATGTGAGCGCACCTGGGGTTGCCAGGGCCTTCTTGGGGTTGCTAGGGAATATATGAGGGCGACTAGGGTTACCAGGGAATATGAGAGCGCTCCTAGGGTTGCTAGGGAATATGAGCATATATGTATATGTGATAAACATATCTAGAATTTAGCACACAAATTGTATCAAACAAAATATGAAATAACGAAGGATCATAACTTTATTGCACTTTCAGAATACATGAGTACATCAAAGCTTGATCACAAGAATTCAAAGTTCAAAAAAAATCATTAACATATGCATCAAGAAATCATCGCACTCTATTAACAGGTTATGTACATTAGATACAATCACAGAAGAACTTGCAAGAATCCCAAAAAGTGGGTGATATATTCGATACATTCATCCTCAGAAGAAATACATGTGATAGTCATATCTTATAGAATTTTATTCAAAATAGGGCTTCAACTAGTTGCCACTCACCATTTCATCTTCTTTCCTAGTGTCCGCGGTTTTTAGCACGTAATAGCCAGACAGGTGAGCTTCTTTGATCATGTACGGCCCGTCCCAAGTAGGAGAAAATTTTCCAACAGATTTGCCTTGTCTAATATGGAGCATTGTTTTAAGGACTTCGTCCCCTTCTTTAAATTTCCTAGGTCTTACTAGCTTGTTAAAGTTTGTGGCTAAGGCTTGTTTGTACTTGATTTGTCGTTGTAACACTCTTTCCCTTTCTTCGTCGATACATTCTAGCTTTTCTTCTAACAATTGGTCCATGTCCTCTGTTTTGAATTTCTTCCCCGTTGCGAAGGCTACATGGGCGGAGACCGTTCGTATTTCTACTAGTAGCACTGCTTCTTGACTGTACAAAGGGTTGCCTGCATTCCCTTTCTAATCATTATTCGGTAGGCCCAAAGGGTTTCTGATAATTTCTCCGACCAGTACTTCTGATTGTCAGCCACCATCTTGCTCAACATTATCAGTAAGGCCTTGTTGGTGGCCTCTACTTATCCATTCCCTTCCAGGTAATAGGCCGTAGATGTGCCCAATCTCGCTCTGTGTTGCCCCAAAAGGTCTCAAACTTCTTGGATCTTTATGGATAAGCCATTGTCTATCAGAATCCTCATTGGAACTCCAAACCGATGAACTATATGTTGCTTGAGGAAGTTTGCTATATTTTCCGCACAGATTCTTCGTAAAGGCACAGCCTCCGCCCATTTAGTAAAATGGTCTGTGGCCACTATGATGAAGCAGTATCTCTGGGAAGGTTGATGGATTTTGCCTATGAAGTCTACTCCCCAGGTGTGAAAAGGCCAGGGTGTAATGACGGGGTAGAGGTTGTTGGAAGGTCGATGTATCCTCTCGACATGTATCTGGCATTTATGACACTTATGCACATGTTTCTGGGTGTCTTCTACCATTGTGGGCCAATAGAAACCTAGGTGCAGGATGTAATTGTATAGGGCCATTTGCCCCTGGTGTGGAGCAGGTTCAGAGCTATGGGCTGCTTCAAGGATTTCTTCTATTTCGTCACCAGCTAGGCACCGCAGGGGCTTACCAGTGTGGGATTTTTTGTACAGCACCCCTTCCTGAAGATAGAATCTCTTGGCCCTCGCTAAAAGCTTTCTCCTCATCGAGGATCCACTGGCAACACGTTTTCTATCAAGTAGTTAATGTACATGCTTCTCCAGTCTGCCTCTCCTACTATGAGGCATTCTCTCCCATCTACCTCTGGGATGCTCTTCTCACAATCGCTCTATACCCTAGCCCCATCTGCCTTCATTGCAAGCYAGTAGTACCCTAATCTTTGTAACCTCCGGTACAACGTGCTGGTTATATCTCCGTAGTAGGTTCTATGGATTTCACTCAGGACCATCTCTGCCTCTTTTGACCCCAAGCACCTCGTTCTAACATCGTCGGTCGGCCGATGATATAGTACTCCGTTCACTAGTTGGAATCTTAGAATCACCTTGCTGTCCTGCATCGCCACATTTGGGATGCTCAACTTCTGTATTATGTTGTGTCTCCAATCATCCGCAGCGATTTCATCTTTCTTCTCTACCCAGTGCCCCAATCTATCGGTTGATGGTTCACAAAGTGTCCGAATGGTAATGTTGATCAGGTTTTCGCTGGGTTGGGCTTTTGATCCGAGGGTGGCAAGTGCGTCCGCATACCTATTTTTGGCTTTGTTCTAGTGTACGTAGGTTACTTCCAGGTCACGAGTTGGTCTCTGGATTAAGGTCCTATACGGCAGGATCATTAACTCCTTGACTGTGGTGCTTCCATCTAGCTGACCAATCACTAACTTAGAATCCCCTGTCACCTTGATCTTCTTAGCCCCAGAATCTCTTTCTACGGTCAACCCCAAGACTAAGGCTTTGTATTCGGCTATGTTGTGGGAACAAGGAAATTGGAGTTTAAACGAGTGAGCGGAGGTGTTGTCGGCGGGTGAGGTCAGGGTAATTCCTACCCCGGCCGAGGTGCTAGTACTACTTCTATCGAAAGTTAGGGTACACTCTCCTTCTTCAACCATTGTGATCATGGGCAAATCTCCCGAGACTTCTTTAGATATACGGAAGTTCTCATTGGTGGGGAAGGCAGTTAGGAGGTCTACCACTGCTTGACACTTGATGGCCCGAAGAGAGGAGGTTTGTCCATGAAAAACTTGATAGGGTCACTACGTGCGATTGGCCTCACCCTTTGACCTAAGATGTAGTGCCTAAACTTTTGCGTAGCAAATACCAACGCCAGACATTGTTGTTCCATGTGGGAGTAGTTCCATTCGGCTAGTTTGAGGGTTCTACTAGCATAGTATATTGGATGTTCAACTCCTTCATCATCATCTTGTGCCAACAGACATCCTATCGCCTCTAAGTTCGATGCAATGTATACCTTACATTGTCGGCCATCCTTGGGTGGTGACATGGCTGGGGCTTTAGCTAGGGTATCCTTCAACTGCTTAAAAGCCTTCTGGTGCTCTTCTGTCCACTTGAACTCCATAGACCTTTTGGTCAATGGTGTCTCCGGAAGCGTGTCGTTAACCACTTCGAAACACTAGTTTAATAATTTATAAATTTTTCCAATCCTCAGGTAACCTTAAACAACATAGAATGTGGTGAGGAAGGGGTCGAACCCATAGAGAAGCAAGGGAAAAATTATTATTCCTCTTTGTTTCGGACAAATAAAAAGAAAATGGAATTGGGAATTGTAGAAAATAAGAAAATAAAATTTATTAATACTGTATTAAAGGTTCATAATTAAACAAGACAATAATTAAAATTCAGAAATTAAAAGAGCACTAAAAGCAACAAAAGAAATAAATAAAAGTGATCCAAAATTTCGATCCAATGGTGGTAGTTGTAGATTGGCTGGACGGATTACAAGAACCCCTCTTGACAAGACATGGGCGTCCTTCCCTTCTTCATCCCTCGAACCCCTTAAGACACCTAAGCCTTGAACCGAACAAAGTTGGATCTGCAAAACACATAAACGAACAGAAATTAAATCTAAAAGATTGTTGGAATGAAAATAACAAAAAATAAAATAAAGAAAATAAAAAGACGGTTGATCAGATCCAGTGGCGGTAGTTGCAGATTGGTTGAACAGCTTGCAGGAACCCCTCCTGACAAGAACTGGGCGTCCCCCCCCCCCTTCTACAACCCTTGAACTCCTCAAGAAACCTTAGCCTTGTGAATTGGGTGAATCGACCAACCCTTGAACTCCACAAGAAACCTTAGCTGTGTGAACTGGGGTCCTTTTTATAGAGAAGGGTGGATATAACTGGGATTAGAGAGAAAGAGGGGGACGACAGTTGGTTTTTTGCAGAAATATGGGTGCCCCAAGGTTGAGAATGGAGGGTTAGGATGGTTCTAAGAGGATCCTAAGGCTGAGAAGAAAAGGAGAGGGCGCCCAATATTATGTAGGGCTGAGATTTGGGCGCCCAGAAATGGATGGTGTATATTGAGGTGCCCAAAGTTGAAAGGTGGAAATTAAAAGGAGTGGGTGACGCCCTATAGTGGATGGCTGAAATAGAGAATGGAATAGAGGGTTGAGATCTAGTGGCTGGGGGCTGAATGGTGAGGATTAGAAGTTAGGTGGAGCGCTAGGGTTAGAAAGCAAACAGAGAGTGCCCTAGAATGAGTGGTAGAGATTAGAAGGGATGGAATGTGGAGATTTAGAAGCTAGGGGCGGCTAGGGCTTGTTATGGATGAAAAGAATGAGTTAGAAGGAACCCTAGGGTTTGATAAGGAGAGGGGAACATGCTAATATAGTAGGAGGGGTGCCATTCTGGGTTTAGCAGATAGGAGGCACCCTCTGGTTCTCAGTTTTTCACAAAACACCCTCTTTTCAGCTAGACTTCACACCAGCTTCCCAAAAACTGCATTTCAGTCATGTAACTTCCCCAATTTTCCACAGAAATTGCACAGAGACCCTCAAAGGTCACAACATTGAATTTAACTGGGAAAATGACACACTTTGACTATTCTAAGGCCGAAAATACCCCTGAAATGATGCCCTTAAGGCATCAAAATACAAATTTATCACACCCCCCAACTTAACCATTGCTAGTCCCTTATCAATGAACCTTAAAATTACACTGAGTAAAGAGATCATTCCCATTGAAAGATCATCCCTCACAAAATTAGCCAAGTATCCTGATTCCAGAATTCTTAAACTTTGTATAGATCGGTATTGGGCTTAAGGGGTAAAAATGTCCTACTTAGAATATCGCAAAAACTTGGCTTAAAAATCTTATTTACCCTTCTATTTACAGATTGTCTTGATAAGCTGAGATTGATTTTTGAAATCAGGTGGGTATTCTTCTTATCGTTAACCACTTCGGAACACCAGTTTAATAATTTATAAATTTTTCCAATCCTCACGTAACCTTAAACAACGTAGAATGTGGTGAGGAGGGGTCGAACCCACAGAGAAGCAAGGGATAAATTATTATTTCTCTTTGTTCTAGACAAATAAAATGAAAATGAAATTGGGAATTGTAGAAAAGAAGAAAATAAAATTTATTAATACTGAAATTAAAGGTTCGGAATAAAACAAGACAATAATTAAAATTCAGAAATTAAAAGATCATTGAAAGCAACAAAAGAAATAAATAAAAGTGATACAAAATTCAAATCCAGTGGTGGTAGTTGTAGATTGGCTAGACGGCTTGCAGGAACCCCTCCTGACAAGATTTGGGCGTTCTTCCTTCTTCAACCCTCGAACCCCTCGAGACACCTTAGCCTTGAACCGGACGAATTTGGATCTGCAAAACACATAAACGAACAAAAATTAAATATAAAAAATTCCTAGAATGAAAATAATAGAAAATAAACTAAAGAAAATAAAAAGATGGTTGATCAGATCTAGTGGTGGTAGTTGCAAATTAGTTGAATAGCTTGCAGGAACCCCTCCTGACAAGAAATGGGTGTCCCCCCCTTCCACAACCCTTGAACTCCTCAAGAAACCTTAGCCTTGTGAACTAGGTGAATTGACTAACACTTTCTCTAGGGCCTCTGGAGTCTTTTTTATAGAGAAGGGTGGACATAATTACGATTAGAGAGAAAGAAGGGGGCAACAGCTGGGTTTTTGCAGAAATATGGGTGCCCTAGGGTTGAGAATTGAGGGTTAGGATGGTTCTAAGGTGAACCTAAGGCAGAGAAGAAAAGGAGAGGGCGCCCATGAAGGGATGAGAGATCCATCATATGGATGGCCGAACCCTGCAGGTAGGTTGGGAAAATTTTCAAAAATTTCTCTCTCTCCCATGTGGGAATCATATTCCCTATTATAGAAAACTGCATTTTCAATGATCAATCTTGAACCTAAACCAAACCAAATCTGAAACCAAAAGGTAGGAGGGGGATATACCTGATACAGAGTAGTAGTAACCCCCAACGAAGGTGTTCACGCCCAAGGAGAATACCAAAGACTACTCCCACTGAAGATGACACAGCGTAGGAAGGAGCAGAATCAGCAGGATGGTTCTTTAGCAAGAACCGAATTCTTCAGCAAGAACTCGACGGAGGGCAGGTGAGCACGACTTCTGATTATCTTTTCTCCCAAAAGATAAATCAAGAACTCTTCTTGATCGCTCCTACAGGTAGAGATCAAACTAGCAGAGGCAGCAAAAGTAGGAAATGGTAGAAATATGAAGTAGTCGAACTGCAAGATTTCTTTCTTATGATCTGCGAACCAGAAGATTTCTCTTCTTTTCTGTGTCTTTGGTTCGCCCCTTGCTGCTCTATTTATAGCCTTTAAAGAGAGGTTCTCCTAATCACATTAGGAGTTTCCTAATACAAATCTTGTATTTCGATCTGGACTTTAAGAGATAAGGATAATCCCTTATCTTATCTGCAGATAAAGATCAGCCCTCATAATCTAATTAGGAGTTTCCTGATCCAAATCTTTATTTGGACCTGGACTCTCTAAGTGGATAGGGATAATCCCTTATCCTATTTGTTGTTCTGAATCCCAAAATCGCCCTCTTTTAATTAATCACATTAAGTAAGTTTGATTTGGGCTTTAAGCCCATTAAGTCCATTTGCTCACTTACCCTCCTATCTGCTGTCCAATTGGATATCCTTGTGTGGTCAAACATTGATCTATACATCATCCACATGGGTTCAGCCCAGCCTCTGTTACAAGGGTTGGCCGAATTCACTATATGATACAGTGAACCCCTGAGTCCATCACCATGGGCTCTTAATGGGCCCAACATTTACACTAAATGGTCCCTCGGTCAAGCCACCTTATAAAAACCCAAGGACTGTGGACAGATGCAAGATTAGCCCATCAGGTATTACCCTTAATAGTCTTACACTTAACCTCTCAGTCCATAATGATCAAACACTGTCCAACAAGAGAGGACCTCTCCCTCAGCTACAAGGTACAGTGCTGCATTCTCTACTCACATGGATCCCGGGAAAAAAAATCTTTGCAAACATTTTGAAATCGTAATATATATATATATATATATATATATATATATATATATGTATGTATATTTCTATATAAATATATTTTGCAAAACAAATTTCAATGGTTAAAATTGACTACCGGCAGTTTTGGTTTCCATCAGAGAGAGTGCATCCCC
Organism: Nelumbo nucifera; assembly: GCF_000365185.1. Next base: position 361,309 of record NW_010729335.1, read on the forward strand.
GATCATTCACTTTGTCCGACAAAGGGGCTAATCATGTCACTATGATCACCCACTCAGATGCATTCTTGAACTGTCCCAACAGTGTCAGCCTTGGCAGCTGAGACAAGCCACCCCAACCAACTTGGCAGCACATCAGTGTCAGCCTTGGCAGGATAAATCCCATCAGATCTATCCAACGGCTGTGAAGATTCTAAACTAACACGAGTCTCATATGTGTCCAGTTTAAAGGGTATTACACAGAAATACACCATAATAACATGAACCAAATATGTACTTTATTCATTTACATTTAATGTCATAATGTACATCATTCTGATTGGAGCTAAGGGCATACACTGTCTAACAACTCCCACTTGCACTTAGGTCCAATCAGGTATAAGCCGGAGTCCCAAACTTTTCACGTGTTTCTCAAACAGTTTCTGTGTCAGTGGCTTTGACGGTAGAGTCAAACCGGATGTTCCAACTCCTAGAAGCTTACTTAAGTCCATATATGGATTGATTTAAGTTACATATCATGTGTTCCTGACCCATAGTTATAAAACCTTGCGGTTGCTGCATATAGATATCTTCACTAAGATCTCCATTCAGGAATGCAGTTTTGACATCCATCTGCCAAATCTCATAATCATGGTATGCTGCTACAGCTAGCAGGATCCTAACGGATTTAAGCATGGTCATTAGCGAAAACGTTTCCTCATAATCGATTCCTTCTTTCTAAGTGTACCCTTTCGCCACAAGATGAGCCTTGTAAGTCTCAACCGTACCATCTGGGCCCTTCTTCCTCTTATTTGCAGCCAATTGCTTTTACCCCAGGGGGCAAATCTACCAGAGTCCAGACTCCATTGGTTGAGTCCATCTCAGCTCTCATGGCATCTACCCACTTCATAGAATCTATGTCCAAAATAACTTCCGTATAAGTCATGGGATCCTCCTCATTGGTCGTAGCTTCCACCAAGTAATTATCCTGGTCATAGCCGAAACAAACTGCAAGCCTAGAAACCCGGGTAGATCTTCTAGGTTGGTCATTAACTAGAGCTTATGGGACATCTCCCACTACCCCTAAGCTCTCCTCATCAAGAACAATTTATTGACGATGATTGTTCCAGATGTAATCATCCTCCAAGAAATGGGCATTTCGGCTACAGAACACCTTCTGTTCTCCTGGGTCATAGAATAAGTAAACTACAGAGCCTTTGGGGTAGGCTATGAATAGGCAACGACTAATCTTAGATTCTAATTTGTCCACGCTCGTTCTTTTAACATGTGCCGGACAACCCCAAATCTTCAAGTGTCTCACACTTGGTTTCTTACCGGTCCAAAGCTCATAGGGAGTCTTCGGAACTGATTTGGTTGGAACCCRRTTCARCAYGTATATCGCAGTCTCTAATGCGTAACCCCAAAAGGATGTGGGTAACTCTGAGTGTACGAGAAGTGATCGGATCATATCCAATAAAATCCGATTCCTCCTC
>NW_010729335.1:362917-383102 GCF_000365185.1 Nelumbo nucifera
TACTTCTCGACCTCTTGTCTAAACTCTTTGAACTTTTCAAAGGATTCAGACTTGTGTCTCATTAGGTACACGTAACCATACCGTGAGTAATCATCGGTGAATGTTATAAAATAAACGTGTTGGTTACGTGTCCTAACACTCATGGGACCACATACATCAGTATGTATAAGGTCAAGCGTGCTTGTACATCTTTCAGGCTTACCGTTAAATGACTGTTTCGTCATCTTACCCTGAAGGCAAGGTTCACAGGTTGAAAATGCAGTTTTCTAAAATAGGGAAAGTGATTCCCACATGGGAGAGAGAGAGAAATTTTTGAAATTTCACCCAACCTTCCTGGAGGGTTCGGTCATCCATATGATGGATCTCTCATCCCTTTGATTTCTTCTTAAATTAGGTACAAAAAGACAATCTTTAAGTACAATTGTTCCTTCTATGAAAACTAGTTCTACAATTCCTATGGATGTAGCTGCAACTATTGTAGAAGTCCCCAAGTAGAGTGTCACTTCTCCGTCACTCAGTTTTTTGCTTATCTTCAACCCCTCCAGTGAGTTACACGCATGAGTYGAAGCCCCGGAGTCAATACACCAGGAAGCAGAAGTGACCAACAAATTGGTCTCTATGATAAAAGATTTGAAATTACCTTGCTTCTTAGTCTCCAAATATTGACGACAGTTCCTGTTCCAATGGTCGGTCTGTCTGCAAAAGTGACAAGCATCCGATGCTTTGTCCTTCTTTTGCTTTTTCGGTTTGCTAGTCTTCTTCTGAGGCTTTTTCTTTGCCCTCCTCTTCTTCTTACCCGAATTTCCACCTTCAACAAGCATGGCTATCAGTTTATCCTTCTTAATCATTTCTTCATCCCTCTACAACATATTGTTGAGTTCTTGAAGGATAACATTTACCTTATTCATGTTGTAGTTCATGATAAACTGACTGAAGGAGGGAGGCAAGGAATTTAGGATGGCATCAACCTTGGTGACATGATCTAGCCCTGATCTGAGTGCCTCTAGTTCATTAATGTAACCCATCATCTTGAGACAATGGTCATGAACCATCTGGCTCTCGATCAATTTTGCGATCATGAACAACTTCAAGACCTTCTGATGAGTAGAACGATTCTTCTCTTCACACATTGTTCTCAGACTATCCAGGATATCCTTGGACACTTCGATTTGATCGAATTGTCTCTGTATCGGATTGTCGATGGAGGCTATGATGTAGCATCGGGCAAGAGAATTCTTATCTTTCCATTCTTGATACTCCTTCCTACGTGCCTCAAAAGCCCTATCACCCAGACGATTTGGAGCAGGGTTCTTAGCAACCTTGTCCAATTTCTCGGACGTTAATACTAGCATAAGGTTACGGTACCAGTCAGCATAATTTGGGCCCTTAAGTTTGTTATCGTCCAACAACTTGGCGAATTGTCCGTTTGACATTTTTGATAAAAGGCAAGGCAGATTATTAGTCCACAACCTAAATTAATTCATACTTACTACATAGATATGGCTTTTAATCTATGTTCCATTTCAATTTGTTCATCTCTGAGATTTCCCTCCTATCTCAACGACGGAGACTGCAAAATTATGTCTCGAAAATGTGGGAAACCACATAAAGTGCATGAAGCCAACTGTTTCAGCTACATAACCCACCACCTTCTGTGAAGAATCATATCCACTCATTTAATGAGCTTTTCCTTTGGCCTCTGTTAGACAAGGTCCATTGCCATTGTAAGTTAAACATTTCTATCAATAAGCGCTTACCCATCATTTTTGTGAATGCCAAGGAATAGTGAGAGAGTCGTTCATTTTAAGATAGGCCAATTTTATGGTGCATCTCCTCATTAATAAAGGACCCATTTTCATGCAAATGATGGAAGCCCTTTAGAGACTTCATCATATGAATCTCCCTATCACATGCACTTATATTTTCAGGAGGGAATGAATAATTACGCCCTAATATTATTTAGGTCAAACCAAAGTGGCTCTCATCGACTTTCATAAAGCCAGATTTAGATGGGCCCTAAACGGCTAGGGTTTCGCACGGTTCCTCTTGGGGAGGAAGCTGATGTGGGGTCCATCATGCAGGGAGATCATCCAATGATCTTATGGACACTATGGAAATGATATGCATTGATAACTCTACATTTTGATGCCTTAAGGACATCAATTAAAGGGTATTTCCGGCCTTAAAAAGTCAAAATGTGTCATTTTCCCAATTAAAGTCAATTATGTGACATCGAGGGTCTCTGTGCAAACTATGTAGAAGTTTTCTAGGCTGAAGTGTAGTTTTTGGGAAGCTGGTGTGAAGTCCAGCTGAGAGAGGGGGTGTTTTTGTAAAGAACTGAGAACAGAAGGGCGCCTCCTATCTGCTAAACCCAATTGGCGCCCATCCTATTGTATTACCATGCTCCCCTCTCCTTAGCAAACCCTAGGGAGCCTTTTTAACCTAATCTTTTCACTCTTAGCAAACCCTCACTGCCCCTTGGTGTTTAATCTCCACCCTCCACCTCTTTTAATCTCAACCACTCATTTTAGGGCTCTCCTTTATAGCTTTTAAACCCTAGGGCGCCACATATTCTGCTAATCCTCACCATTCAGCTCTCCACCAATAAATCTCAGCCACTCCATCTTATATTTCAACCATTCAATCTAGGGCACCACCTATTCTTTTAATCTTAACCCTTCAACCCTAAATGTTCTAATCTATACCCTCCATTTCCGGGCTACCAAATCTCATCCCTACATAATATTGGGCGCCCTCTCCTTTTATTTTTAGTCATAGGATCACCCCAAAACCATCTTAGTCATCCATTAGAAACCCTAGGGCGTCCCCAACTTTACTAAATCCCAGCTGCCGCCCCCATCTTTCTCCCTATTCTCAGTTGTGTCCACACTTCTCTATAAAAAGGGTCCCATCAATTCACCCAGGTAAAAAGGAAGGCTGATCTTGAGAAATTCAAGGGTAAAGGAAGAGGAGGACGCCCAAGCAAGAGGAGGGATTCCTACTTGCAGTTTGCCAACACCACTACTGCACCTCTGGAATTGAATCCCAACCATTTTTTCTTCCGTTTTAGAATTAATTTTTGTACTTTAATTTCCAGTTTAATTTTTTTCCTTCCTTCAAATTTATTTTTATTAGATTTAATTTGTGTTTTATTTCTTTTCTGTAGATCTGAAATTTGGCCAGGTAAGACGGAAGGCCTAGCTCGAGAAGTTCGAGGGTCGAAGGAGAGATCCGGAGACTGCAACCTCTGATCGGATTCTCAGACATTTTTATTTTGTTCCTTTTATTTATTTATTTCTGTTATTTATTTTTACGCACTTGTTATTTTCAGTACTATTTGAATTTGGTTTTAATGAATTCCATTTTTTCTTTTTAATTAATTTCTTTGTGTTCTCTCTCTCGGATCTAAGTATGTAGTTATTTTTCCCTTGCTTCCCTGTGTATACTACCCGTTCTCATCACTTTACTGCATTAGTAGTTGTTTGAAAATYGAGATAAAATAATAAATGTTTAAAYTGGTGTTCCAAAGTGTTTAACGACACACTTCCGGACACACCATGCATTCAGCCATGGTGTACAAAAGAGCCACTATCGAATTAGCATGGGCCAAGTGCTTATGGCCCATTACGCACTTGTTATTTTTAGTACTATTTGAATTTGGTTTTAATGAATTCCATTTTTTTTCTTTTTAATTAATTCCTTTGTGTTCTCTCTCTCGGATCTAAGTATGTAGTTATTTTTCCCTTGCTTCCCTATGGATACTACCTGTTCTCATCACTTTACTGCGTTAGTAGTTGTTTGAAAATCGAGATAAAATTATAAATGTTTAAACTGGTGTTCCAAAGTGTTTAACGACGCACTTCCGGACACACCATGCATTCAACCATGGGGTACAAAAGAGCCACTATCGAATTAGCATGGGCCAAGTGCTTATGGCCCATGTATTTAACACATCACACATCCATACATCACTTGCAGGAAATCCATAATTGATCCAAACAATTAAATAACTATAAAACCCACAATTAAAGCCCATTTAAATCCAAAATATTACTAATTAGTATTATCTAGCTATATGGGCTAAACTACAAAGAGCAGTTCGGCCCATATAGCATTTACGCTGAATTGGGCTAAGGCAGTTTTAACAAATTAAAACTGGGTTTTATATATGTGGGCCAAATTGCATCTTGCAATTAACTATCAATCCCTCGGCCCATGAAGGAATTTTTAGGGTTGAGAACAACCCCAATGGAACCACAGATTTGGTCCAACCAGTTTGGTCCAATCTGTTTCGAATGGGTATAGAGTTTAATGTTTAATTCAAGATCCAATTCAAGAAGATTATCTGAAAATTAAATACAGCTGATAAATGACAATCACAATCAGCAAACAAACACAGATTGCAAATTAGTCATGTGGATCCAAACCTGCAAGAAAAAATTAGTCGTTGCTTGCAGTTTAAATTTCTACAAATCACAGATTGCAAATTTCTTATTAGCTAAAATCCTTTCCTCCACGCGAACCAGCTTCGTCTACAATGAAATAAAATAGAAAACCTAATTTTTCTATTAATATTACATCAGAAACAAATTCCTATACATTCCGTCTAAAATTAAAAATAATTAATTACAGACCAAGAATGAATGGAAAATGCAGATGCGTAGAATTCTTGCGCCGCAGAAAGATTTCAATCTTTGCCATACGTGTTAGACAGTTATGCCCTTAGCTCCAATCATATTGTTGTACATTACGTCATTTATTGTAAATGAATAAAGTACATAAATGATTTGTGTCATTGTGGCTTGTTTCTGTGTAATACCCTTAAACTGAACACTTATGAGACTCGTGTTAGTTTCTGTGTCATTGTGGTGCTCATGTCTCACCCTGGCAACTGAGACAAGCCACCCCAACCAACTTGGCGGCACATCAGTGTCAGCCTTGGCAGGATAAATCTCCCTAGGTCTATCCAACGGCTTGAAGATTCTAAACTAACACGAGTCTCATATGTGTCCAGTTTAAGGGTATTACAYAGAAACACACCATAATAACATGAATCAAATATGTACTTTATTCATTTACATTAAATGTCATAATGTACATCATTCTGATTAGAGCTAAGGGCATACACTGTCTAATAGGCTAGGGTTTGTTAAGGATGAAAAGAATGAGTTAGAAGGCACCCTAGGGTTTGCTAAAGAGAGGGGAGCATGCTAATACAGTAGGAGGGGCATCATTCTGGGTTTAGTAGAAAGGAGGCACCCTCCTATTCTCAGTTTTTCACAAAACACCCACTCTCTCAGTTGGACTTCACACTAGCTTCCCAAAAACTGCATTTCAACCATGTAACTTCCCCAGTTTTCCGTAGAAGTTGCACAAAGACCCTCAGAGGTCACAACATTGAATTTAACTGGGGAAAATGCACACTTTGACTATTCTAAGGCTGAAAATACCCCTAAATTGATACCCATAAGGCATCAAAATATAGAATTATCAGTCAACTTCATCCACGGTGTTACTGCATGTGCAAGGCTAGGGACGAACCTCCTAAGGTACAAAACTTTCCCCTAAGAAGGTCTTCAACTAGGACTTATTAGTTGGAGGTGGGAGGTCTAGGACTGCTTTCACCTTATCTTCATCCGGGTGGATTCCAGTTTGGTCCACTCTGTTAGACAATGTATGCCCTTAACTCCAATCAGCATGATGTACATTATGACATATATTTTAAATGAATAAAGTACATATTTGATTCATGTTATTATGGTGTGTTTCCGTGTAATACCCTTAAACTGAACACATATGAGACTCGTGTTAGTTTAGAATCTTTACAACCGTTGGATAGATCTGGGGAGATTTATCCTACCAAGGTTGAAACTGATATACCACCAAGTTGGTTGGGGTGGCTTGTCTCAGCTACCAGGGTGAGACCTGAGGTACATGCAGTGTGGGTTTTCTTAAAACCCTAAACCAGACCAAAATTTCAGAATTGCCCTGGACCTTGGATATAGATGGACAAAACTGGAATGTTACACTTGACCCCTAGACTCGATTATGATACTACACTAGGTGTCCGATTGGGCTGCCTTTGATATGCCAATCAGTGAGATCCTTAGAGGGGGTCAAAACCTGGGTATGTTGGGATAGTCTGAGAATTCATCTGAGTGGGTGATCATAGTGACAGGATCAGCCCCTTTGTTGGACAAAGTGAATGTTCGGGGATGCACTCTCTCTAATGAAAACCTAAACTGTCGATAGTTGATTTCAACCGTTGAAATTTGTTTTTGCAAAATATATTTATATAGAGATACACACACACACACACACACACACACACACACACACACACACACATATATATATATATATATTGTGGTTTCAAAATGTTTGCAAAAGGTTTTAATTCCCAGGATCCATGTGAGTAGAGAGTGCAACACTGCACCTTGTAGCCGAGGGAGAGGTCTTCTCTTTTCGAGCAGTGTTTGATCATTATGGGCTGAGAAGTTAAGTGTAAGACCATTGAGGGTGATACCTGATGGGTTAATCTTGCATCTACCCACGGTCCTTAGGCCTTCATAAGATGGCTGGACACAATGACCATTTAGTGTAAATGTTGGGCCTATTAAGAGCCCATAGTGATGGACTCAGGGGTTCACTGTATTCAGTAGTGAATTCGGCCAGGCCTTGTAACAGAGGCTAGGCTGAACCCATGTAGCTGATGTGTAGATCAATGATAGGGTCCCACGCCATACAAAGAGAGCCAAGCTAGCCAACATTAAAGAGGAAGTGAGTTTGAAAGCTTAATAGGCCTAAAAGCCCATTTCGAACTAGGTTAATTAGATTAATTAAATAGGGGCATATCTGGGATTTGGATCAGCAGATAAGATAAGGGATTATCCTTATCCACTTAAAGAGTCTAGATCCAAATAAAGATTCGGATCAAAGGAACTTCTAATTTGATTAGGAAGGCTTATCTTTATCTGCAGATAAGATAAGGGATTATCCTTATCAATTAAAGAGTTCAGATCCAAATAAAAGATTTGGATCAAGAAACTCCTAATGAGATTAGGAAATTATCTCTTTAACACTATAAATAAGAGAGCAGAGTGAACCTCGAATACATACTCACTCAATATAGAGAGAAGACAACTCAGTTAGACTGATCTTGCCTTCTGCTCTTTTTCTTCCTATTCTTGCTGCCCTACCCTATTTGATCTCTAGTTCTTGGATTCGATCAACATTCGATCAAGATATTGTTTCTTGCCAGAAGAAACAATTTAGAAGTTGTGCTCACTATCCCATTTGATTCTTGCTGAAAAATCACTAGTTATTGGTGAAGAACTACCTGTTGATCCTGYCTCATCCTGAGCTTTGTCATCTTCAGTGGAGGGAGGATTTGGTACACTTCTTGGGCGTGAATACCTATGTTGGGAGGAGCATTCTTGCGTGGATTCTGTATCAGGTATATCCCTCTCTTAATTTGATTTTAAATTTGGTCCGGTTTGGTTACAAGAACAAACCTTGAAAATGCAGTTATCTAAATTGGGAATAGGATTCTCGGATGGAAGTAAACAAATTTTTGAAATTTTGGCCAACCTTCCTGCAGGGTTCGGCCATCCATATGATGGATCTCCCATCCCTTCACACTTTGTATCCTAGATATTTTCCAGACCGTACTCTGAATGTGCACTTTAAGGTGTTAAGCCTTAGGTTAAAAGCTCTACACCAACTGAACACTCTTCTTAACACATCAGGGTGATCTTCCTACTTCTTTGCCTTAACCACTATGTCGTCCACATAACACTCAATTTCCTTATGAATTATATCATGGAAAACACTCATCATCGCTCTTTGGCATGTGGCTTAGCATTCTTCAAGCCAAAGGGCATCATCTTGTAAAAGAAGTTCCCGATTGGTGTCCTAAAGGCCGTGTGAGGTGCATTTGTAGGGTCCATAAAAATCTGATTGTACTCATTGTAGGCATCTAGGAATGACAAAAGTTGATTCCCCGTTGTTGAATCTATCAGGACTTCCACGTTTGGCAGGGGAAACTCATCTTTAGGATAGGCCCTATTCAAGTTCCTAAAATCGACGTAGCATCTGCGATAAGGTTGCAAGGAGTTAGTTTACAATGATATCCGAAGGATTTGACCAAATAGCTAAACTTAAGGTTGAGTTGTTTGTTCTTCTTCTTGACTAGCACTATATTGGCTAGCCACTGAGGGTGTGCTATAGGTTTGATGAACCCTACTTTTAGGAGTCGCTTAACTTCTTTAATATTCATGGCTACTTTGGGCTCAAAGACCCTTTGAGGCTGCTTCATAAGTCGGAACTTGGGATCTATACATATGGGGTGTCTAACAAGGGCCAAGTCTAAGCTCGACATCTAGTCGTATGACCAAGCGAAGACATCTTGGAATTCTGTGAAAAATACACATAGATCAGTCTACTTTCCTTTAAATAGGTCTTGATGTTTTGTGATAAAGAATGGTTCTTACCTTTCAGTAGTGTGATCAACCTTTCTTTTTCTTCGGGTTCTAATTTGGTTGGTATGTACAATGGCCTTTTCTCCACTCCTTCTATGGCCATGTTAATCTCTTCTAAGGATTCTTCTAACGCATCGATGGAATCTGTCATACACTTGGGAGGTGCTTGATTTTATCGTAATATTCTGTGGTCCCTTCCTTTCGTTCCTGTTATTACGAGCAAGTCTTAGCATTTTCTGGTTTGATTATGAGTTATATACTTAGTATATTTTATCATCGTACCTCTAGAATTTGCAGTACTTGCTCAGGTTGCGATGCATCTCCCTGTGGCGAAACTACGACAATATCTTTTTGTGGAAATGATCCAATGAAGTAGATTTAGTTGAAGCATTACTTAAAGTTTCATTAAGAGAAATTCACAATTGTTTCAAGCATGTGATCCGAAGATGGTTTGGGGCACAATCATACACCCAAAGAAAAGAACAAATACATATTTTGAAAACTACTTGGTGACAGCAACTATAACTTGTGATAAGGTCATATATATCATGCTCAAAAGATCATAAGATGAATTATAATTTGTAATTACCATAGAATTATACCTCGGGGATGACTTTCTTGGCCGCCGATGGTCTATCGTCCTCGTAGTCCGCGACAATAGTGTAATAGCTCTTCCCATCATCGTCGGTCACCCGTACACATCTGGTTCTCTTTTACTTTCGTAGTGCTGCTTAGGGCTCGTCCTGCGCAATACTCGACAGTTGCAGCCCCTCCACCTTGGCTATCCTCGTTTCTCCTTCATCTGCCAGCTCCGTGTAATAAATCGCATCCTGTAGGTGAGCCTCCGTCCTATCGAAAGGAACTTTGGTTGCCGAGATTCTTATCACGCATCCCTTATGCTTGGCTTTTATGCATTGATGGTACGTTGATGGGACCAAAGCCAAGCCATGTACCAGAGGTCATCCTAGAAGGGTATGCCAGGCAGTCTTCACCGAGATGACCTGGAACTCCTGCATGATGGAGAATGGCCTGATTGCTACCTGTAGTTCGATAGACCCTTCTATGATGAACGTGTTGCCATTAAAGTTTGTCACCTCCATGGGCAAACCCTTGACTGTCTCCTGCTGTATGTTCATCAGTTTTAGCGTATGGACAAAGATTAGGTTGATTGAGCTCCTGGGATCTACCATGGATCTTCTCATCTCGAAACCTCCTACCCTTGCGGTAACATACAAGGGTTGATTGTGGTGGGGGTTCGTAGCCAGCATGTCATCTGGCATAAACTCTACACTGGTTCAATCAGGTCGGTAAGGTTCCAGTGGTCTCCTGAAATCTTCTACTAGTGCCCTGATGGCCAGTCTCCTTATCAAGGTGCTAGCTCCTTGCCTATTGAAAAATTGCGGATGCTCCAGGCTTTGCTCAAATTTTTCTATTAGCATTTCAAGCTGATAATGGCCTGGTGCTCCCACTACGTTGGTGCTCCCCCCTAGGTATGAGCCGATAGAGGATCGGTTTCTACTCGCGTAGGATCTAACTTTACTTTCTGTATGAACAACCTTCTTAAGGAAAAACAATCCACTAGGTCATGATGTCGTGACTGGTGGAAGTTGCACCACCTTCCCCCGTGCCTTTCTTTCTCTAGGTCCACTCTTGACGGCGGTGGTGGCAAGTTGATCACCCTATCCTCGACCAACTTGTTCATGATCATTATTACTTCCTCCTTAGTGCAGGAAAAAGGTGGAGGGATTGGTAAATCATTCTTCTTACCTTGAGGGTTGCTTCGATAATAAGGCCCCTACCTGGATCCTAAGTTGTTGCGGGGCTTCTGATTGACTATGTAGGATTCATTCCTCCCGTATCGCCCCAGTATCAGCGTGGATTGGGTCGTAGTGTTTTTTACTGTGCGCGTTGTCCTTTCCGTGCAACTCCATAACTGACTGAATGTTTCTACCTCCATGTTCTCAATGCCTATTCTATAGGTAGGCTGCATCCCTTGTACACATTGTTCGATGAAGCTCTTTTATGTGGCATGCTCATCGAAGACGGAGTGGGTCAACTTTTGAAACCGCATAACATATGGCAAAAGATCCTCCCCTGCATGCTGCTCCATGTTCCGCAAGTCAGCCATCGTCAGCTTCCTTTCTAAGGTGAAGCACTTTGACAAGAACTTCTTGGCCAGTTCGGCCCATTAGTCGATGCTCCCAGCCGTAAGGTTGACGAACCATGCATATGACAGTCCTGTCAGAGATTTGGAAAATTTGCGAACCTTCAGATCCCCATTAAGAGCAGAGGATCCCAGGGTGTCCTCGAACTTGCTTACGTGCTCCTGGGGACTTCCCTTCTACCCATCGTTCTGTGTCCACTACTGGGGTGGAGTGTAGCCGACAGCTAGGGCTTGTACAAGATTCGATCGGAGTATGGTTTTTGTAAGATGATCGAAGCTTGGGCCAGGTTACGGCTCTCTACTACCAACCCTGGACATATTCTCTCAGCTCATCCCAACTAAGTGAGGCTTCTATCACCGGGTCCGTATGGGGAAGGATTCAGAACTACCCAATGGTGGGCTGCCCCACTTGTGTGGGCATCTGATTAGCTCTGATGGGCTGGTTGAGCATAGTGGGATTAGGGTTGGAGGCATGATGGCTGGCAAGGATGGTTGTGGGAGCGGCAGCTGGGGTAAAGGGAGATTGGTCGGTTCGGACCACCTTCTGGAGGAGGATCTATAAAGCGGCCCTCGTTTCATTCTACATCTACTCGATTCTGGCGAACCAAGTCTCGAATTCGTACACCTTATTCGCGAGGATTTCAATACCGACTTGGTCCGCTATTTCTGTTTCATATTGATTTCCAACCTCTGGGTTGGCATCTTCTAGGATGGTGTTGTGTTCCTCAGGGATCAGTGAAAGGTTGATTCTATAGGTGGCCATCCTCTGTGATCAAGGAAAGAACCAGAGATTCTAATGTAGGTGAGATGTGGTCAGGCTAAGTGAGAGTGGTCTCCTTGAAAGACAAAGGTTGATTCTATAAGTCTATCTAAAGAAAGTTTGGATTCAAAAATATAAGAATTATTTAAATATTCTAATAAAATTATATAATAACTTTAAAATATTTATTAAAAACACAAAAAAAATAATTTTATATTTTTACAAAATATATCATGAAATTATGTACTAAAAATTTAAATTCTATTTTTCTGGATTATCAATTTAAATGTTATTCAGACAATAAAAATTCAACATTAAAAAATAAAATCTTATTTAAATATTTCAATAAATAAATATCTTAAATAACAAAATATTATAAATATATAAATAATTACATAACAAAATATTTAGTATGTAATAGATTAAAATAACAAAAATTTAAATATTTTATAGATTGTTTAGATATTTAAATAACTAAATAATTATCATAACTAGCTTTTAAATAGTTAGAATCACGAAATTATGTAATAAATTTAAAAAATTTCTTCAAAGTAGAAAAATAATTATAACATAATATTGAAATTAATAATAATTTAATATATTACAAAATTAATAATGAAATTATGTAATAATAGTATAAACTATGATTCTATGGATAATTAAATTCAAAAAATAATTAATATTTTAAATTTTAAAAATTTACAGATTATTTAAGTATTTAAATAACTAAATATCTTAAATAAAAAAAATATTTAACATAACTAGCTTTTAAATAGTTAAAATGAAGAAATGAAGTAATAAATTTAAAAAAAAAATCTGAAAAGTAGAAAATTAATTATAACATAAAATTGAAATTAATAATAATTTAATTTTTTTTACATAATAGTGTAAATAACTAATTTCACTTATATCAAGTAATAATTTTAGAAAATAACTTTCAAAAAAATTAATATTTATTAATAATAATTTTAAACTCTTAATCTGTATTTATTATTAAATTATATATTCTAAAAATAATATTTATTGTACTTCAGTAATTATTTATTATTTTTTGTGATAAATGTATTTTCAATGATTATGTATCAATTTATTTTGTTTTGTTATTTAACAGAAAACTTTCAATAATTAATGGAGATTAAACTACTATTATTGAAAATTTTAAATTTAAATTATTGTACTTATTTTATTTTTGTTATAACTTATTGATTAATATTTAATAGAGATTAAACTATTATTTGAGATTATACTATTTATAGACTAAGTTAATATATTTTTAGTGCTTATTGTATTTTTGCAATTTTTGTAATTATTGTATTGTTTCATTTTCAATAATTGTGTATTTTGGCTATAAATTTTCAATAACTATTGAAGATTAAAGTATTGTTATTTACCAAAGATGAGACTATTAATTTAGCTGAAATTATGAGTGTTCATGAGTTGGTTCGGTTTGATCATAAGCTATTTGGCCAACCAAATTGGCCTGGTCGGGTTAGGGAGTTAGTCAGTTGAAACCGACTAACCTTTTGTAAAAACTGACCCACTCAAGTTGTATTGGTTTGGATAGGTTTTTTCGTTTGTTAAGTCAGTTCAATAGATGTAAACCTAAAAATTAAATTGAATTTTAAAAATTAAAGTGCAATTATTAAAAAATAAATTTAAAAATTAGATTTATGATATAAAACATTTTAGACTAAGAAATATGAGAAATTTCCCACTTTTCCATAATGAAAATTATATTTAAAATTTAAAATACTAATTGTTAGACAGTGTATGCCCATATCTCCAATCAGATTAATGTATAGATACATTTATTGTAAATGAATAAAAGTACATTATTGTTTCATTTTGATATTGGTATGTTTATGTGAAATTACCTCTTAAACTGGACACTTATGAGACTCGTGTTAGTTTAGAATGTTCTCAATCATTAGATAGACTTGGGGAGTTTATCCTATCAAAGCTGATATTGATGTGCTACTAAAGAAGTTGGGGCAGCTTGTCTCAACTGCTAGGGTTAGACCCAATGCACATGCAGTGTGTGTTTGGTTGAAACATTGAACCCGGACCATTTTTCAATTATGCCCTGGACCTTAAAGATTGATGGGCAAAACTGAAAAATTACACAACCCCTACACTTGATTATGATACTATAGTAGGTGTTGGATTGGGTTGTCTTTGATGTGCCAATCAATGAGATCCATTGAGGGTCAAAACCTAGGTATGTTAAGGCAATCTGAGAATTCACTTAAGTGGATGTTCATAGTGATAGGATCGGCCCCTTTGTCGGACAAAGTGAATGATAGAGTTTACACTCTCTCTGATGGAAACCTAAACTAGAAGTAGTGGATTTCAACTGTGTTTAATATTTGGTTTTGAAAAATATATTCATATATGATATAAATTATGTTTTATGAAAAAAAAGTTTGCAAAAGGTTTTAATTCCCTAGATTCATCCGAACAGAGAGTGTGACACTACACCTTACAGCCAGGGGAGAGGTCCTTCCCTATCGGGCAATGTTTAATCATTATGAGCCAAGAGGTTAAGTGTATGAGACCATTACAGGGCTGATTACCTAATGGGCTTTATCTTACTTAAGTCCATTATCCTTGGGTCTTCACAGGATAGTTGAATTCAATGATCATTTAAGTGTAAATGTTGGGCCCATTTTGAGCCCATAGTGATGTGCTTAAGGGTTCACTGCATTTAGTAGTGAATTCGGCCAGGCCTTTTCACAGAGACTAGGCCGAACCCATGTGGACTTATGTAAGGTCTTTGTGAGGTCCCACACCATAAAAATCAGGCCTAAGTTGGCCATGCAACACCCTTGGATCGTGAGCATTATAGCTAATGAGCCTAAAGCCCATAATTAATATGATTAATTATGCTGTCACATGGCAGTTTAAGTTGTCATGTGACATGGGGTGAATCTGGGTTTGGAAATGGGTATGGAGAACCTATCCTCTTAAGAGGATAAGGCTTATCTCTTAATAAGTTCATATCCAAATTAGATTTGGATAATATCCTAATTTGATTAGAAGTGCTCCATAAAGAGATAAAAGAAAAAGAGAGCGAACTGATCAATGACACCCTTTCTATTCTACTCTCTCTTCTTTTGTCTCCCAAGAAACCCTAATTCGACCGTAGCTATTTTGGGACTGATATAGATCAATTTTCTTCTAATTTTTGCAAGAAAAATTCAGAGGAATTTCATGCTCACCTCTTTAGTTTGATCCAAGCAGTTGGATTGCAGTTTTGTTGAAAACTGCGTTGTTGAACCGGCTTCAAGAATACACTATGCCATCTTCAGTGGAGGCTGGTTTTAGGACTGATTTGGGCATGAACTTCCACCTTGGAATCTGTGTTTGTGACATCCGTATCAGGTATACATCTCTCTTTGGTTGGTTTCAAATCTAGTCCGATTCAATACAAAACCAATACTGAAAAATGCAATTTTTTGAAACATAGAGAATCCGATTCCCAGAAGGATTAGAAAATTTTTGAAATTTCGCCCAACCATCTAGCATGGTTTGGCCATCCATATGATGGATCCTAACCCTTCCTTCATTAATATATATCCATGGTTAGGTCATTTAATTTTGGTCGGTTTACAAATGGCCAAAGTGAAACTGATCAACTTGGTCGAATAGGGAAATTTTTGTAACAAAGCCGACCTAAAATACTAGAAAACCGACCAACTCGGGTCAAGTAGATCGGGTTGGTCAGTTTCATCAGTATGATGAATAAACCTAACTGAAATTAATTATTGTTATTTTTGTATTATAAAAATTTATTAAAAGTAATATTTAAAATATGAATAATTATTAATTATTTAAAAGGTTGAAAATATAAAACAATTGTATACTCTTATGTGGTTCTATTAGGGTCATTTATTAGAACACACCTTATAGTTTTACATATTTAATTAAACCTACCTTATAGTTTTTATTTTACTAAAACATCCTATATATTTTACAACTTATTTACTTAATCAAACTTTCATTAAGGAGTGTTTGTTTTGCCATTAAGCCCATGATTTTTTATTCTAAAATACCCTTAACACTTTTTTGGTATAGAAAATAAAATTGACCAAATATAGCCAATAAAGTGGTTGCATGTGTCTTATTAAGGGCATAAATAGTATTTTTATTTTTATTTTCTTTTGATTAAATTTATTTAAATGAACATTAGGGTCARCAWTGYCATTTTCCACTATCATCTAGTGGAAGATTGATTAAATCCATTGCAAATTATAAGTGGTGTTTTAGTAAAATGCCAACTATATGGTAAATTTTAGTAAATCCATGAAACTATAAGGGGTATTTTAATAAATGACCATTTTTATTATTTATCTTTCACTTAATAAATCTCGTGCATCGCATGGGTCCCCACTAGTATTTATATAAAATATATAATATAATGTAAAATAACATGTGTACATATATATACATTAAAAACAAAATGTATGTTTAAATATATGCAAGTCAGGCTTGAAGTATTAGGCCCAAGCTCGGCCCTAAAATTTGCTGGGCGGATGCAAGCCCAGACCTAGTCTGGGCTGAAATGATTCACCCCTAATACGGACTATATGAGAAGAAGGAAACAATAGGGTCTTCAATGAGAAAAGCAAGTCAAAGGAGGAAGTAATTGAAGCAATAAAAATCGGACTATGCACATTGGGTTAAAACACTAATATAAGATTGGAATGGCAACTACCAAGATAAAACAAGTTAAAGCTGAATTTTGATGGGAGATCCTTTGGTAATCCGAGGAGAGCAGGTGTAGGGGGCGATTTTCGAAATCACCAAGGTGTAGTAGTGGTGCTGCTCTCAGGACCAATTGACTTTGGTGAGTAGATTCAGGCTGAAATTCTGGCTCTCCAACAAGGCTTAAAACGTGTTGAGCAGATAAGAGCAAGATAATTGGAAATTGAGAGAGATTCACCAATTGCTTATAGCTTGAGGCCTTGGGCAAAGTAAATCAATTCAGCCCCTTGGAAATTCAGACTTATCTTCACAAAAATTGGCCTACTTGCAAATTCAAATTTTGGTCGGGTGTGAGGGAGATTCACTATTGGTTAAGCATGGGCAAAGCAAATCAATTCATCACTTTGGAAATTCAGATTTGTCTTCAGAGAAAATGACCTACTTGCAAAGAGACTCAATTCAAGTTTTTGTTGGATGAAAAGGGAAGCAAATGGGTTGGTGGAAGTTCTAGCAAAGCAGGGAGTTCATAGACCCACTCTTTTCTGGCAATAATATAATCTGTTGTAACTTGGGTCACCTCTCTACCGGAAAGTTTGTACAAAACCAATAGCTAATTAAATTAAATGAATTACTTTGCTGATCAAAAAAGAAAAAAAAAAACAGCAAGGTTATTAAATCTGGTTTTTCGAAGACATCACTGACCACTTAAAGACTCCAGAAACAAAGAGAATATAAAGTAACCAAATTAAAAGAATACCAAAAACTCTTAGGACCCGATGAAAATCCTATTTCTTCTATTGTTTCTTCTTGATCCCTTCTAGAATAAACCTGGAGGGGATAATCCCTATCAAGTACGTTTGAAAATATGTAGCAAGAAAAAAGTAAATGTAGGCAGTCCCTGGTCCCTAAGAATGAATCACATACTTGTCAGGCCACGACTCCATATTAGTAGGACATTAAACAGAACTTTTCTGCCCTGGAATGTCATCATTCATTAGGGAGCAGAGATCAGGAAGGTAAGAAGCTGGTTCCCAGAAATATTTTAGAACACTTGACATGATGTTTGTTCATGCCTTCAAAACTCAAGTACTGCTCATCGAGAAGGAAATGCAATTCTCTGAGAAGCACTCTCCCATAAAGCAAAAAGAAATGACTGCTGCTTGATAATTATATATCATGGAGGATTTTAATTTGGATACAAGTTTTGTCAGACCTGGATAGGATTGGATGGTCAGACTGTATGAACTAGGACCCAGCATATTTCCCAGGGTTTTAATCCCAGTTCCCAATTTTCTGGAAAATTGGTTAAAACACAATTGACCAGGAGTGAATTGTTTAAAATCATCCAGGCTTTTTGGTAGACAGGTGGTTTTCAGTGAACCAACCAGGTCATTTGTTTTAAAAATTATTCTTAGCTATTGAAGAGAAGGAAATGCAGGAGACTCAAACCCAGGTTAATATTTTGAAAATAACAAGACAACTGAGCTACAAGTTTGTTCATGTTTAAAGCATAGGTATAGTTTAACATATTGTATAACATCTAGAAAATTTCACTGAGAAACACAACTAGCAAGATTCAGCCTCCACATCACACCCATGAAAAGCAGAAGAATAATCATCGAACCTCAACTTCAGCATATGTCATTATTGCATAGAATTTTAGACATTCTTAAATATGACATCGCAGGACATTTGTCCAACCTAGTATTTACATCACTATTGCATATGTCATTACATTCTTATTATTTAACCAGGAATTCTCTAGGGATACCCAAAATACTCTTAGTGACTTGAAGAATTCTAGAATCCATCACTATTGAGTTTAACAACAGTTGAGCTACAATAGCTTCTGCAAAACAATTTTTTTTTTTATCAATAACAGAAACTTTTATTAATAAAGGAAACTCTTACCCCACCCTAAAAGTAAAACATCACACTACAACACAGCCCAAAAGAAACAAGCTCTTCCCACCCCTTGTTTAGCTAAAACGTCTGCGAAAGAAATGGCACTCCTCTTTGACCACTGAAACTGAAAATTAGTCCACGTAAATCTGGCTTGAAGTAGGGGGAATTCCTTTAGCTCACATTCACAAAGCTCTATCTAATCATTAAACTTTCTTCCACAAAACAATATTGCACCACCAAACTAGATTAGGTGTCTGAGGTATACGAAATAATGCACTGGAAACCAGGGAATAGTTAAGAACGTAGTGCCATCCATGTACTTCATTATTAATTTTCCAAAACATTGCCAACATTTCTGGTCCACATAAAGCAAGATCAGATAACAGTTCAGTATACTACTTCTGGGTTTCTGATTCCTTTATCCAGATATTAAAGATGGAAGTAAAATGATTGCCTAATTCATTAATAAACCATAAACTCCAATTTGCCTCCCCTGTTCATAGATCAAGAAACCTTCTTACCACTTCTTCAAATGGGATCCTTAATATAACCTTTTACATATAGCACCCACCCACAAACCTTGAAGATTAGACATCTAAATGGCTCCGTCTCATTGTTTATAGAATACAACATCTTTCTCCAAAACAGGCTCTTGTCATAATAACATCCCAGATCTACTCACAAGGTCATTCATCATCGTCATCATCCAAGCCTTATCCCAACTATATGGGGTCGGCTACATGAATCCTATTTCACCATTCCATTCTGTTTAATGTCATATCCATTTGTTAAATTCTTGGTGCTTAAATCATTTCTTATTACTTCTACCCATGTCCTTTTTGGTCTAGCCCCAGCCCTTCTAACCCCTTCAACTTGCAACAAATCACTTCTTTTGGGTGTTGTTGATCGTCTTCTATGCATGTGAACAAACTATCATAGTCTACTCTCTCATTTATCACCTATTGGAGGTACTCCTAGGTTCTTTTCAGTGTCTTCATTTCTGATCCTATCCTTTCTAGTTTTTCCACTCATCCATCTTATTATATGCATTTATGCCACACTCATTTTTGGACATTTTGTTTCTTGACTGCCAAACACTTTGCTCCATCCAGCATAATCGGCCTTATATTTGCAACTGTTTTATAGAACTTCCCTTTTTATCTAAGCGGTGTTTGTCTATCACATAAAATTCCAAATGCACCCCTCCATTTTACCCATCTTTCACTAATTCTATGGGAGACATCCTCCTCAATCTCTCCCTTGTTATGAATTATCAAACCAAGGTAAGAGGGACAAATCAACTTATCTCTTGGTCTCCAATCCCAAGTGTACCCTGAAGAGAAATATACAGTTCTTTGGAGAAAGCATTATAAAACTGTATTGAAGCAGTTCATAACATGATTGTAGAAACTAAGGCAAAACATGCATTACCTACCCTTTGTCTTTTCTGGCAGATTAGAAAGGGTTAATTCCAATTTCCAAGAGATCAACATATGGTAGAAACAATATTTTAAAACCTGACCAAGTAAGATGGTTCAATCACTCGACCATACAAGGTTGGGCAGAGAGAGAAAGTGTTGATTTTTTTTCTTTTTTTTGTTAAACAACAGTGGAATATATTATCAGCCTTAAAAGAACTTCCCATCGAGACAGTAGGGGTAATAGAAGAAAAAAAAAAGTTTAAACTTTAAGTTACAACTAAACACCAAATACAACTATGTTCTGTCACCCCTGCTCTGGCTAAACAGTCAGCTAGGGTGTTAGCTGATCTAGGGATCCACCTGAATGAGCAGTTCAGACTGCATCCGGTGGAATTTGCTTCCCTAACCAAAGCTTTAAACCACCAAGGTGGTTTGTTTTTTTGATCAATAACAATGAATTTTATTAATAATTAGGAAAGTAGAAATCCGCTGAATTAAAAAATATGAAAGAAAAGTAATTTCTTGAAGAGAGAAGGAAGAGAGAAGGAGAAGAGAAATTGAAAAGAAAAGAGAGCAATAATCTGGCCGCCCCCTTCACTTATTATTTATACTAAAAATAATAGAACAATACAAATACAACTATGCCCTTATAGGGCGGCAAAACATAAAACAACATATATAACACTCGAAAACATAATAAAATTTGGACTCACATAACTACTGTGGTCCCCACCTCCTATCTAACAACTAA
>NW_010729335.1:411768-423609 GCF_000365185.1 Nelumbo nucifera
TTATCTCTCTAAGATTACATCAAGAATTTAGATCTGGAAGGACTCTTCTCAGTTTCTTGTTCTTGGATTCGTAATAGACCTCCTCTGCGAATTGGGCGTCAGCCAGGCTTTTCTGCGAGTTGGGCTCCACCTGCGGATTGGGCCTTTCTACGAAATTGCCCTGACTTCGGGCCCGGATTTGACTTTGATGCAAGCCCCATCAGCGAAAGCCCAAAATACGAAAGTTGTGGTTTTTTCTCTGATCTTTCTAGTGGGTCTTGAATCAGTCCATTCGGAGTTCGGAGACGCGAGTTAGGCCCAGATCACTGAACGATGTCAAAACTGTGAAAAATCATCCGATTTGTCTTTCTTTGCTCTTGATGCCTTCTTTCATGCCCTGAACAGAAATATGAGTCCAATTAGGTGCTAATTTAGTATAAAAGACAAAATAATTGGGGATAAAAATATGATAAATTCTCCTCTCATCACATTCCAGAGGTATGATTCATAATTAATTTACCTATGTATTAAGTTCAATAATCATTGTAGTCTCTTTTTTTATCAATGAATACATCATATTCCTATACCCAGAGCTATTTTGTGAAAAACATAACAATAACAATGCGATGCTCACATCGCAAACAAAGCACAGTTCATCATAGCAAAATACAACAAAGCAGAGAAGGTACACAATACAACAAACGATGTCATTGAAAATAAACAATTATGAACAGACAACTAAAATCCCACCTACGACAGGATCAACCAAAATAAACAGTACAATACTATGATGAAATCCATGCGCCTCCTAAGCACATGCAAGATTCAAACAGCGTAGTGGAGGAACCACTAGAGGAGGTTGGCATGGCCACTGGAGAATGAGAGAAGAGGCCATTATACATATCAGCTAAATTGAGCCAAGAAGAAAAGATGAACTTGATAGGTCTCCTGAAAGAGTTTCATGACGTTTTTGCATGGTCATATGACCAGATGCCGGGGCTAAACTCGGCACTAGTCAAGCATTCACTCTACATCGACCCCAAGTCCAGACCAATGAAACAACCACAGAGGGTGTTCAAACCAGAAGTCGCCCTAAAGATCAAAGAGGAAGTCGAATGACTCCTGCAAATAGGCTTCATAAAGCCCATCACATATCCATAGTGGCTAGCCAATGTCGTCCCAGTCAAAAAGAAGAATGTCCATCTAAGGTTAGTACCCACACCCAAAACCTCATCACCTTAGTATTCCTAAAGWCAGTATGTAATGGCGGTAACACCCTCTCTTCCTCCCAAACACCCTAGGTGTTGTGTAGACTTCAGAGACCTCAATAAGGCCTGCCCAAAGGATGAATTCCCACTACCCAACATGGAGATCCTCATTGATGCTGTAGCCGGGAACCAGTTGTGTTCGTTCCAAGATGCATATAGTGGCTACAACTAGATCTACATGGATTCTATAGATGCACCCCACACAGCATTCAGAACGCCGATAGGGAACTTCTATTACAAAATGATGCCCTTATGTCTGAAGAATGCCGGAGCCACCTACCAGAGAGCCATAACGAGTGTCTTCCATGATAAGATGCATAAAGAGATAGAGTGCTACGTGGATGATATCGTCCTAAAAGCTAAGAGAAAAGAGGGTCACGTTGAGGTATTGAGGAAAGTATTAATGCGATGTTGAGCCTTCAACCTAGAACTCAACCCCCTCAAGTATGCGTTCGGAATGCAATCAAGAATGCTTTTAGGCTACTAGGTCTATCACACTAGAATCCACCTAGACGGGGGCAAGGTGAAGGCAGTCCTAGACCTCCCTCCCCATGTACTAAATTGCAGCTAAAGACGTCCCTAGGGAAAGTATCTTACCAAAGGAGGTTCATCCCTGGCCTTGCACACATTGCATCTCCCCTCCTCAAGCTCACCAAGAAATCCGTAGAGTACAAATGGTCACCGCAGCATCAGAATGCTTTCGACCAGATCAGGTTCTATCTAAGGCACCAACCATGTCCCCACCAAAGGATGGCCAAGAGTTCCGATTATACATCACGTCCAATTCAGTAGCCATAGGGTGCCTATTAAACCAAGAAAATGAGAAGGTAGAGTGCCCCATCTACTATGCCAGCAGGACACTAAAACCTGCAGAGAACTATTCCCACATGGAACAACAATGCCTAACACTGGTCTTTGCTGCCCAGAAGTTCAGGCATTATATATTAGGCCATAAGGTGGTCTTGATAGCAAGAGATGATCCACTCAAATATTTCATGGATAGACCACCACTCTCCGAGCAGCTAGTCATGTATGTACAAAGCAAAGTAGTGGCCCAACTAGGCCTAGATCAGGTATATCTGGAAGCGTAATGGTTCAGTTAATTTAAAGCTTCAAAATGGAATCTTGGTGTGATGGAGAGGCAAACAAAGGTATTTTGGGCTGAAATTTTATAGGTGTGTATTTAGAGTATATGGGATCTGGTGGTAATGTCTGATTAGTTCAGGGGGTCATGATTGTAGGAATTTGAGTCAATAAGAGGATTCAAAATGGAATCTTGGTTTAATAGAAGGGTAAACAGGGAAATCCTGGGTTGAAACTTTATGGGCATGTGTTTTGGTGGTCTAGGGCTCAATCACATGGTTTGATTGGCTCAAATATGGTTGGATCAAGGGGATCTGGGATGTGGGTGTTTCAGACTAACGAGAGGTGTTTCAGGCAACACCCTATTCCTTAGTCTACGGACAAGAAGCAGTCCTACCAATAGAAATACAGATAGTTTTGGCTAGAGTAGCTTATGCGATGGAGAAACAGTTTTAGACAGAAGAAATGAATCAACAACTCTGCAATAAGCTAGAATTCGTAGAGGAAGATAAAGAAAAGTCCCTCCAAAGACAAATTAAGTACAAACAACTCATGGCATCCAATTTCAATAAGTTGGTGAAACCCCGAAAGTTTAAAGAAGGGGGGGATAAAGTGTTGAAGACAGCCCTACATGTGTGACAAGGCAGGTCAGCTGGAAAGTTCACACCCAACTGGGTCGGACCATATATCATCAAGGAGGCACAACCAACAGGATACTATGCAAGGTTCAAAATATCAATACGTATCAAGAGCTTCCCGATACGCCCGTACAGAGGGTGTATCAAGCTTTTGACTGGTTCAGTGGGTGGGCAGACCTTAAACCAGCTCCTCTAAACTAGATTTGAAAAAACAAACTAAAAAATACTAAAAAAACCACCGATACTGCCTGATACACCTCTACCGGCATATCGAGCATATCGATATTTTGAACCTTGATACTATATGCTATGGGACCCACACACATAGGGG
Organism: Nelumbo nucifera; assembly: GCF_000365185.1. The sequence goes on from NW_010729335.1 coordinate 415,068, forward strand.
TGTCAATCGACTGGTTTTGGTTTGTATCTAATCCGATCCAAACCTTATCAAATCGGATTTGGATAGTCCATTATAATTATTCGACTAGACCAATCCAAAATAAATTGGTCCATATTCTTATTTGTTTGAATTGGACCTAAACCAAATTTCTAATAATCTGATCATGAGGCCAAACCCTTGTCCAATTTGAAATCAATCAAAACTGAAGCCAACATAAAATCACTTTTATGAAAGTACTTTTACGAAAGCACTTTTACGAAAATACTTTTACAAAAGCACTTTTATAAAAGTAATTTTATGAAAAGTATTTTTACAAATTGATCAGAAAAAAAGTATTTTTATGAAAGCAATTTATAAAAATACTTTTACGAAAGTATTTTTACAAAAGTACTTTTATGAAAGCACTTTTATAGAAGTAGTTTTATAAAAGCACTTTAATAAAATTAAGCACTTTTATGAAATCACTTTTACAAAAAAAAAATTACGGAAGCACTTTTACAAAAGCACTTTTATAAAGGCAATTTTACAAAAGCACTTTTATGAAAGAGCTTTTATGAAAGCACTTTTACAAAAGTACCTTTACAAAAGTACTTTTACAAAAGCACTTCTACAAATACAAGCCTATGGAAGTACTTTTCTAAAAATGCTTTTACAAAAGAACTTTTACGAAGTACTTTCAATAAAGTGCTTTTGTAAAAGCACTTTTATAAAAATATTTTTATCAAAGTAGTTTTACAAAAGTGTTTTTTCAATGCCAAAAGTGCTTTTATATAATTTTTGATATTTCATTCGGTTTGGATTGGACCCAAAAATCCAATCCATTTACATTTTAGTGGATTGGATTGGATTTGGTTTGTATTGGATTTGGACTGGATTGGGTCCAGTCCATTTGTAAGTGGATTCACATTGGACTGGATCGGGTTGGACCAAACCCAGTCCAATTGACACCCCTACACACACAAATGAACAAGATGAAACAATGAATGACCATTGGCTCAAATTATACAATGAATAATGCTGTGATTTTACTTCCTTTTTGGTTTATGTACACTAAATCATCATGAAATTGTTAATGAAATCTTTTTTTCTCAAATATGTGCATCAAATCACTAGACTTTACTTCCTTTTAGTCATATGATACTTCATTATTCATCTGTCGCAAATCTGTGATACTTGACTCATTATATCAATCATAAAAATTGCCCTTTCCTACTAACTATTTGACGTGTTTGAACTTGCAAATACTTTACATACCCTAGCAACCCCAGGAGCAATCTTACATACCCTAGCAGCCCCAGGTGCGATCTTACATATCCTGGCAACCCCAGGTGCGATCTTACATACCCTGGCAACCCCAGGAGTGATCTTACATACCTTGGCAACCCTAAGAAGGCCCTGGCAATCCCAAGCATGATCTTACGTACCCTGGCAACCCCAGGAGCGATCTTACAATACCCTGACAACCCCAGGCGCAATCTTACATACCCTAACAACCCCAGGAGCAATCTTACATACCCTGGCAACCCCAGGAACGCCCTAGTAACCCCATGAGCAATCTTACATACCCTGGAAAACCTAGAAAGGCCCTGGCAATCCCAGGCGCGATCTTACATACCCTAGCAACCCTAAGAAGGCTTTAGCAACCCCATTAGCAATCTTACATACCCAGGAAACCCCAGGAAGGCTCCAACAAACTTTGCCGCAAAATTTATAGAAGGCACGACATAGCAAGAAGAAGAATCTCATTCTATGCAAATCACTCGTCGCAGGTAGATATAAAGATGCAAGCGGTAACATTGTGCTCTACCAAAATGGCAACATATTACAACTTGACTAGTGGGGGGCTCAAGCCATAGACCAAGATGATGACTCGACTACAACAAAGTATAGTAAATACTCAACCATTGTGATTCGGGGTTCACACACCAAGTTCGTCACGGACTTAAGACACCATTAAGCACTCATCGCAGGAGTCATGCAATGATTTACGATCATCGCAAACATTAGCACTCTAAATTTCTCTAATACACTACAAACACGAGGCCATGTATGTGCCTCAATGATGTTCCACTCGATAAACATTGCTCACAGTCTTGCTAGATTATAGTCAGTTTGTCCTCAACGACAAAGGACCCCTTTTACGCCATCTTCTATCTAGGATTTTACCATGCTACAACTAAAATGCATATCACAACATACAAAATAACAAGAAGTTCCAGAGAGGATGTCACAACAACCCACAGGAACCACGCCTACGTTGGGACCCGCGTGACACTACCTAAGCCCCAGTGATCACAGAAAACACATTTTGGACGGCTGCTAACAACTGCAGCCATACCCAGTCTGCCGCAGACTTGAGGCAACACTAAATAGCCATCGCGGGGGGTAAGATGGCAATCTATGCTCATCGCAAACACAGCATCTAGCACCACCCTAATACACTACCAACATGACACTGTATATGCCTCAGTTACTCTCACTCATTAAGCACCACTCACGCGTGTTAACATCACTTCAGGACCATGTCAAGTTCCCAGCAAACAATAAACCCGACCAATTGGAATAACAAAATATATACAACACAAAGTAACAAGAGAGCAAGACGGTCCACATGAGAAAAAGGTTGCTTTAATTAAGTAGTATTAATAGTTGAACATTTACATAGCAAAAGTGATACAATACCAAACTACCGGATACAAATCATCTATTCACTAAACCACTCATCACGCATCTCGGTGATCACCTTTAAACTTGCCCTTTGTTCCTGAATCTCGACAATCTCCTAACACTCTTCCCGCTATAACACCTTCTGTTGACGAGCGGATTCATCAAGAAGAGCTGTTATCTTCTCCTCAGTCTTCAAAATGCAGGTATCCACAACCTCCAACCACTTGCGGAGCTCATCCAGGCTCTTGGAAGACAATGGGTTGGACTCCTTATGACCAGTCTTACAGAACACATGAGCCATGCGAATCACATCTTCAATGACTCCACAAATGTCTTCATTGTCACCGGATGAAACACGTCTTCATTGTCACCGGGCAAACAAAGACAATGACAATGACTCCATGGACTGTGACATAATAGAGTTCATTAAACCAGCCACCATGTTTAAGGGGGCACTCATAACCACATGTAGAAATTCAACAAAAGGCAACCACCCCTTCTGAATAACTAACGACACAGTACCTGCAACATTGCGGGACACGATGAACTGCTCTCATCTGCGAACTTTTTGAACAACGAAAGGATCAGACACCGCAAACCCAATAGGCACCATATCTTCCTTCTCATAACAGTCTGTCAACTCTTGGCGCACTATCTCGAATTCAGCAGTAAAATCCAAGTCACCAGGCTGCGGGTCCAGCTCATCAACCTCCACTGGACGAAAACACACCACAGCCCCCATCGCCACATGACCACTATCCCAAACTGCCGAATCCCCATGCAGCGACTGCACTCACCCTTGTACCAAGCCAGGAGCATCTACCTCTGCAAAGTCACCAACAACAACAGCCTCCTCCGAAGCATCGGTGGGCTTCATGGCCTCTGTGACAGAGTCGTTGACAGACTCGTCACCTTCTCGTACGTGTTTTTCATCGGAGACCTCCACTAGAGAAGGAACTGCATCAACATCATTGCCCAGTGCACTCCCTTCTACAGTCTCAGGGTAGAGAGCGCTCAGCTCCGCCGCAAATCGCTTGATAATAGGCGACACGGTAACGCTAGCAGACACTGAAGCAAAAGAAACCTACAACAGCAGAAAAGGTCATAATAATCAATAGTAGACAAAAACAACAATATCCATAAAAACAAATATACCTCATCGCAGCTAATACGGTCATCAATGAAGCGCGGGCCTATGAAGTTAGGATATTCATCCTCCACTTCCATTCTCTTCAAGACAAAAGAAAAAAAATAAACAATCACGATCAGAAATAATATTTAACAAATAAACAAAGTCGATATGAAAAACATAACAATGGCAGAAGCTTACCAATCCAGACGCCTTCGGTTCCTTCCTCCAAACACGAGGAGCTATTTTTTTAACCCGTCCACCCGCGACAGGGACCGTTATAATTGCAGCCAACGGCACGACATCCCCTGTCGATTGTGTAGACTCCACACTAACTCCCAAATTAGGACACCCAACCATGGTAGCCACCTGCACAACCTCCTCACAAGAGACCTCAGCCATGGTTTTAAGTATATCGATACAATACGCCCCATATCGGGCGTATCATACGAGGCGTATCGTATCGTATCTTTTGGAACCCCATCTTTTTTAAATAAAAAAAGCTTATTTTTAGCTTCCCAAAAAAACCAAAATTTGAAAAAAAAAACTAAAAAAAAAGAGTTTCGTGTGTTTCTAAGTACCAATACGATACTGCCAATACGCGTATCGTATCGATACTTTGAACCTTGACCTCAGCCGAGACCCTCTCCACACTAGCCTGATCAGTAGAGTCCTGCACCTTAGCCTGGGGCGCCTCCACGTTCGGTGCTGCCGCTAAGTCACCTTCGGCACCCACCACTAATGATAGATAGGGACGGACTCTCCTCGCCGTCCTACACTTCTTACTAATAGGGGTATGACTGCTCTCCCCCCTCCTCGACCGCGGGCTGCTTACCCTTAGCATCAACGCTAGGACAACCCTGCCCCTCCAAAACAACTTAGGCCGCTGGCACACCCACAAGGCCACAAGCACCAGAAAGGTCCCCTCCAACTTGTTCGGATGCAGGACCTGGCGGCGGGACCATCACATGTCACAGTTGGGGCTCCATCACCATAAACATCCAAAGGCCACCGAGAAACGCACATAAGTAACCCAGACAGACGGAACTACACACCTCCACACATCTAAAGCCAGCCAAAGGAAAACGTGTGACACTCGGAAAGGCGAACCCGTTGTGGCATTGCCAAAAAACATCCTCCCCGTCAGACCGCAAAAATTGCGAACCTATACTGTCATACCCAAACTGATGAAGGAGGTAGTTAGGGCGACACACAATCATTTGCGCCTCACCAAAGCAGTCCAAATACGCAACACCATGCCACAAGATGAAATGAGCAGTACGAGCAACAGGATTATCGACGCCTACGATGCATTGCTGATCACCGCCCTCAAGCACACTTATCCCTATACAGAAGGGCATAGCATGGCGAACATGTCGAGCATAAGGACAAGCTACAAAACTCTACGAAGAGACAAATCCTGCCTCTATTTCACCGATGCCAAACCCCTTGTCCCGTTTGGCATTAAGCCACTGCTTCCCACGACATACATTCAATGGCATATCCTCAATATCCTCTCTGTCCAACATCGCCATGCTGATAAACAATGGATATAAGCGCCGAGGAGTCACACTCAAGGGGAAACGTTCATAGATGAACATGAATAAGAATGGGGCAAAAACATAGGACGTGCAATGCCTGCAACTTGGATCCATAATCTAATGGACCATGTTGTCCATCTGCTCGTAAAGGTACCCCAAGAACATGGAAGCCAGGGGAAGCTGATGACCACCGGCTGCCAGGACTACAAGTGGGGGTTCCCGAGGAATAGAATAAATGCGGCAAGATGGCATTGCCTGTCTGCTTTCCTAACCATGACATCTGACACGCTCTTGCTCTCGAACCAATAGCTCACTCATGCTTCAAGGGGCCACTTCCCCCGAGCGGTCGCCGCATCCACTTGCGCCTTGAAAACGTCTATCTCTACCCCCAACTCTGCGTGAAGATCTGACAACATGCTGGGAATAGACTCGGCATACTGCAAATGGTGGGCTGAAATGGCACCAACCAACGGCAAAGCAAGTAAAGCAACCACGTTTTCCACGGTAATACCAAATTTTCCGAATGCGCCAACAAACGTATGCGTCCGGCAACACCAATGCGACAAGAGGGGCCACATATAATCCACCCCTTCCCTACCTGGAAGATGCACGAAACAATTGACGAACCTCAAGAGCCCAGCACTGTGCAGCAACCAACAGTACATAGGATTTTCAAGAATGAAAAGAGGATTTGGAATCGTCAGTCCGTGGCGCAAAACACCTAAAGGCAACACCGTGTTTCTGACGACCATACAAACACAGCATTTCATTTCCTTCCACAGCATCGAATATGCCRCTCTCCCCCCTTGACACTGGCATGGGAGGCCAAAAACCCTTCCCGAAGTCAGTAGCTTTGGCATATTCATACTGATAACATTTCAGTTGTGTCCACCTCCCTGATGTGCCATACACTGCACCGCGATAATTATCCCCAATTAGGCAAGAAGGAAGGAACTTGATCAGTACCATGTCCTAACAAAAACTCCCAAACCACCAACCATCCCTTTAGACATAGGGTGGCTGGAATAATTACTCGGCAATCACTAATCACACGAGTTAACCGCACAAGCATTGAGAAGTGTTTCTCAATAGAAAGCATTTTGCCAAGACACAGGGGGGCTAACAAAATTAAAATAACATCAAATCTAGCCATGCACGAAGGGATTGTACCTTAACAAAATGATTCCTATCAAGAAACGGGGGGCTAATAACAACCCTACAAAAACCAACCCTCCCTGACACACAACGCGCTCCAAAACAGACGCACCATTAGCAGCATTGTCCCCAAACCAAGCCCAAAACTTGACCCCTATAACTGACGAATAATAAGAAAAGAATTCACTTACACCTCTGGTACCCAACCAATGTACTATCAAACAAAAGCAACAAATCAAACACCCCAACCTAAGCTAACCACCAGAAACCTGCATGCAACGCCTAACTCCAAAAGTCACCTCCCCCACATCAGCCATAATGCCCTAGCTGATGACAGAACATGCGATAAAAGGAGTAAAGAAATCGCACCGACCATAGGAATGCTTATTGATAAGAGTATTCTCACCAATAAGTAGGGGGCGATGAAGGTGATGAAGGCATACGCGTTTCCCTATACGTGTTTCTCACCGGTATACGTGTTTCCCTATACCGGTGAAGGCGATGAAGGCATCAAAACCACGCTTGTGATAAGCCCATAGCCCATCATAGGCTTTCGATGAGCCTATAGCCCATCACAAGCCTGCGATGAGCTCAAAGCCATCATGGACGTGCGATAGACCAAAGAGCCACCTCACAGCTGTAGCAAGTCAAAGACGCTCATGACAAGACATCCAACAAATTCAGTGAACATGTCGAATTAGTTCTGACGGCATTCTCGCCACGTCAACACGGGAGACCCATAAAGGGAAGTAGCACACGTGTGACTTGAGAATCCTTGGACGAAAGGAAACTTCGTCCAAGGAAGAACTCGCTCGACACGTGGCGATCCCCCAGTGGTGTCTTCCTAACAACCAACATCAAATCATGGTTTCCTTTCCAAATGGGAATCAAACTCGTTTTGGAACCTCCCCTTAGGGCCTCAAGATCTACACTTATAAAAAGGGGGAATAAACTGTAACCAAGAGACGACTCCAATTCGGAGACCCATACTCACCTTTTCTACCTGATATCCCTCGGCCTTTCTTCATCCTTCAAGGAGACCACCACACTTAGCCTTATAGGCTGATGGGAGAATTTGGACCCTTTCTATTATGGAACTTCTCTTGTAGTTCTTTCTTGGATGCATTGCTTTCCTCTTCATCTCCACCTTCTCAACCTTTTTCTATCAATGAAATTTGGAGTCGATTGGCACCACATAAGGTGAGAGCCTCTTGTTGGGAAGTTTATCGCTTGAAAAATTAACACTTGTGAGAATCTTTACAGGAAAAGACAGTGTTGGTGTTTATCTCCTCAGGCATGCATCTTATGTTTTGCACATGAGGAAGATGCCCACCATCATAGTTTACAAGGCACCAAGCGAAGTTGGGCAATATAGGGGGGTGCCTTCACTGCCTTGTCGCTTGATCACCTATTGAATGGAATTTTTTTACATAAAAACCATGATTTCTACAATAATTCCCTAGGTTCCATAGCAACCATCAACCATCTTTCCTTGATAATTATCTATAAACTTCATAAAAAAAGTATAAGCTTCATATTAAAACATAGAAAATAAACATTATTTATGAGAAGAAAAAGAAGAAAGGAAAGAAAATTCAAAAAATATAGGGGTTGAGCCCCTATTTTTGCCTACGAAAAGGAGAAAAGGGGTGGGAAGGAGGAGGAAGAGGATATAAAATGTGTTTATTGGACAGAATTTTAAGTTCTTACCTACTTATTGATTCAGGTTTTTAAGTCTTTGAGGGTTCAAGACAGCATACAACAGCATGTATGTTGATTGAACCTTAACAAATAAGAAAATAATAAAAGGAAACTAGTATATAAACCCACACAATTAATATTTTAGTTTGATAATATCTACTTAATTATTAAAATATCAAAAAACAAAGAATATAAAAGTGTTTCATTATGGCTTGTACAACATAGGTGTTAGACAGTGTATACCCTTAGCTCCAATCAGAATGATGTACATTATGACATTTAATGTAAATGAATAAAGTACATATTTGATTCATGTTATTATGGTGTGTTTCTGTGTAATACCCTTAAA